>SNQJ01S0007979.1:124283-138170 GCA_010110895.2 Picea sitchensis | reverse complement strand
ATATATATATATATACCAAGGAGACACAGTCTTAGGATGATCTTATCTCATCTCATATTGTATTCTGAATTGGATATATTATAAAAGGACGTTTCCCCCTCGAAGTGGATTGTATCCATTGACTTTTTATCATTTTTTAAGGCATTGGATCATAACATATCACATACCCATATATTACTTATGAGAATCGAGGTGTAGCTTGAGTTAAAAATATGAAGTGAACTTTTCTATGATCAATTATTAATTGATTTTATGTAAATTCTATCCCTAGATCCACAAAGCGGATAAATACCAAAGACGATGAAAATATTATAGGAGATCATACTTTCTATTGATGCGGTAGAATTTCCATTCAACAGTAAGGGGTACTCCCCAATGCATGGTCCCAATTAGACTATGCATCGTTTGGTTTAGGATACCCATCTGAATTCTGGATCGACTGCCATTACTAGGTTTAAGGGGTGATTGGATGGTTGTGAATGCGATGAAAATGAAAATGAAAACTAACTGAGTGCATAAATAAAGTCTAATCTACCCTATCCTAGATAGGAGCGACTATGGTAACTGATGAGAAACTATGAATGCAACTAATCCCTGCAAATAACCTCTTCCAGGTAGATGTTAAGAGGCAACAAGGTTAGACAACACAAGCATATAAATAACATAATCGGATTAGTCTAAGTCATGAAATCACATACATAAAAAACTCATCATCTCGGGAAGAAAAGATAAGAAAGAGTAAGCAAAGCTATAACAAGGATTTCGATTTGCATAAGAGCATTCTGTAAGCAAAAGAACATTCTTACAACACATGTAAACAACATAAATTTTCAAAGTTGTTTTCCGGATAATCCACAGTAGTTGTCATTGTCATCGACGTTTTAAATCCGAATTGGGATCCATCATCAAGACTAATCGTCAATTGATAGGTGAGTATTTTCAAAGTTGTTTGCCGGATAATCCACAGTAGTTGTCATTGTCATCGATGTTTTGAATCCGAATCGGGATTCATCATTAGGACTAATTGTCAATTGATAACTTTCTATCAATTGACAATTAGTCCTGATGACGAATCCCGATTCGGATTCGAAACGTCGATGACAATGACAACTACTGTGGATTATCTGGCAAACAACTTTGAAAATACTCACCTATCAATTGACGATTAGTCCTGATGATGGATCCTAATTCAGATTCGAAACGTCGATGACAATGACAACTACTATGGATTATTCGGCAAACAACTTCGAAAATACTCACCACAGAAATCTGAAAACAGTGATATCTTCCCTGTACGAAAGGGAAACCTGGAACAATTTCCATTTAATGGAAAATCTGCGGATTAAAATCATTAGACGAGATACTGATCTTGACTTTCTCAAACAATGCAGAGACAATATTCTTACCCCAAAATTCATCGTCATTAATCACCAATTGCGCAGTAGTTGGAACTATAGAGCCTTCGAATAGTTGAGTCGTGCCCTAGTCTGGGGAGAAATTAGGAGAATGCGCGCATCATTAGTCTGGCTATAAAAAACAACCTTCTGATTGCACCTTCATCTCACGTGTGAGGTTAGACAATAACTTTGGACAATGTTATATTCTAGTGGTGCACTAAAAGATGAAGGAGAGGGACGTAAGGCCATTCAACGCCAAGAAAACAAACTGAAAAAACTAAAAGAAAAAAGGGACGCAGCGAATGGAGAGGATACTACAATGAATGAAGATGATGCTACAATGAATGGAGGGGATGTTATAGCATATAGAGTTGATGCTACAAAAAATGGAGGGGATTCTACAATGTACGGATTTGATGCTACAACAAATGGAGGGAGGTATGACGGAAAAGACACTACAACAAACAAAAAATACGCTACAACAAGCAAAAAAGTAATTAACCTATCCAGCCATGTTCTTAAAAATGAAGAAGTAAACATATTGGAAAAAGGATTGGGCTTTTCCATTTCTCCAACAACTGTCCCCATAGAAAACATAATTTGCAGCGTAGAAGACAACATCAAAAACCTCAGTGAAGAAGACAAGAATGCTATCAGACAAGACTGCACCCTGGTCCTCAAGAAAGCTAAACCACTGAAAAGTAACATCAGCAAATTGGATCGTGAGGCCATCAAGAACCTCAAAAACAATGAAAACATTGTGATTTTAAAAGCTGATAAGGGTGGAGCTACAGTAGTCATGAACATAATAGATTACAACACCAAGAGGATAGAGCATCTCACCACGACTGGCAGTTATAAAAAGTTAAACAACAACCCAATATCCAAAGTTATCAAGGAAGTCAAGAAAGCCATAAAAGCTTCTAACCTAGATGAAAGAATGAAGAAACGACTAACTCCAAGCTGCCTAATCACTCCTAGAATATATGGACTTCCAAAAATCCACAAGGAAGGAGTTCCTCTAAGACCAATTGTCAACACAATCGGTTCCCCAACCTATGAACTAGCCAGGTACGTAGCAAGGATCCTAGGACCTTTGGTTGGCAAGACATACTCATACATAAAAGATTCAAGAGACTTCGTGGAACTCATAAAAGAGGATAAAATTGAATCAAAGGATATCCTCATCAGCTTTGATGTGGTTTCACTTTTTACGAAGATCCCGTTAAATGAGGCCATTCAAGTTATAAATGAGGTTGTAGACCCTCAAACAACCAAACTAGCAGAAGTTTATCTAAAATAAACCTTCTTCAGTTTCCAAGGAGAGTTTTTCAAACAAACAAGCAGAGTAGCCATGGAATCCCCCTTATCCCCAATCGTAGCCAACCTCTACATGGAGAAGTTCGAGAAAAATGCCCTTGAAACTTATCCCCTTAAACCATCTAGATGGAAAAGGTATGTTGATGATACCAACGTCATATGACCTCATGGCAAAGAAGAACTAGACAGATTCTTTGAACACCTCAATGGTATTTTAGAGAACATAAAATTCACCATGGAACTAGAAGAAAACAACAACATACCCTTCCTAGATGTTCTTATGACTAGAAAACATAATGGTACACTAGGACACAATGTCTTCAGGAAGAGAACTCACACAGACAACTACCTTCATGTGGATTCCCACCACCATCCCTCTCAGAAGATGGGGGTTCTCAACACCATGGTGATAAGGGCAACAAGAATTTTCGGCAAAGAACATCTTAAGGAAGAAGTAGACCACTTAACTAAGGTCTTTAAGAACATTGGATATAGAGATAGAGACATAAAAAAGGCAATGGATAGGAAGGATAATAGGACCCGTATACAAAATGATCAAACCTCCAACATAAAGGCCTTTCTTCCTTACATTCGGGGTGTCACAGACAAGATTGCAAAAGTTTTAAAAAAGAAAGAAATTACAACCTCCTTCAAACCCCTAGTTACCATCAGAAAAAGAATGAAGTCTGTAAAATACCCTATAGACCAGCAACAAGGAAAAGGCATCTACAAGGTCTCTTGCTCATGCGGGAAATGCTACATTGGGGAAACCAAATGATCATTTCAGTTAAGGATTAAAGAACATAGAGCAGACATTAGAAATGAATGCATTCACACCTCGACCTTAACAGAACACTCAATTAATACCAAACATCATGTATGCCTGGAGGATACGAAGATACTAGCAAAGGAGGATCATTACTACATGAGACGCTTAAGAGAAGCTTTCGAAATAATCAAGCACCCCAACAATATGAATAGAGACGGTGGCCTGGAGGTGAGCAGCTTTTGGCACCCATTAATCAACCAACTTAAGAGACCCTCATAGATCAAATCAGGTATGAAACCTCCCTTCTTCTTTCCTTGCTTATTTAGGTTTCCCTTTGTGTCACTGCATAGACTTAGGGGTCTAACTAACCTGTATTACCTACTTTATAAATTATAATTATAGACACCTACTACTATATATTTCAATAATTAAGTCTTATGACAATATATATATTAAAATTCTTACAACACAAACTAACCCCTACTACTTAGTATCTTAAACCTATTATGATTATCTATATATATACAAAAACCTTCTATACCTAGACCTAATAATACTGAAAATCATACTAAAAACACAATCTAAAAAATACTAAAAAAAACTCTTACAAAAACCTTCAATGCTTAGACCTAATCATACTAAATAGACTATTTAACACTACTATAAAACAAACCCTAGATTCATTCTAATCAACTAAAAACTAAACCTAAACCCCAATTGAAAGCTTCCTTTCCATAATATAGTAACTAGTTCACTAAACTTCTTACATTAAATTTAAACATAAATTAAAAAGTACTAATAAATAATAATATAAAAAACTATAACCCTAAAAACAACCAAACCTAACTAAAGCTCCCTTCCTACATTAACTATATATACAATCCAATTAATTACAACTACTATGAATTATATAAAAAACATTATTAAAACTCTTAATTAAAGCTCCCTTCTTACATAAACATTAATATAATTCAATTAATTAAAAGTTTAAAATTTTTGTTTATAAAATATAATTCAATTAATAAAAATACTAAAACTTATATTTATACATATATATAATAAAAAAAACTATTAATACTTTTACAAACTTAGTAACAATTTATATTATTATTTATTATTTAGTTTAATTTTTAATTTTTGTTTAAAACTGTGTAGATTAGGTTTTTAGACAACCGACCTAGGTTAAAACTTAAAAACATCCTGCATATTAACTACTAATTGACCGAGATCAAGAAGCTAGCAATTGACGATTAGTCCTGATGATGAATCCCGATTCAGATTTGAAACGTCGATGCCAATGACAACTACTGTAGATTATCCGGCAAACAACTTTGAAAATACTCACCACAAAAATCTGAAAACAACATACATTTTGTTGAAATTGGTTTACAACAAGCGACCATCTACAAGTGTTCTTCTCTCCAACAAAATTTCCTCAGGGCTTCTCAATATTATTTCTCAAAGTAGTTTGCAAATACACAATGCTTGAAGAGCCCTTTCAAAATGGGTCTCTTCCTCTACTTATATTAGTTTGAGTAATTGTTGAAAGTGTCTTCTTGGATTCTACAAGAAGTAGTTATGAGTCTCTTTAGTTTCCCCTTCTCAAATGTGGTTGATAGGTGTTAGAATAGGACAAAGCTGATGACAGTTGGGAAAAAGACAAAATAGAGGGTAGTTGTGAGAAAATTCGAATTTGATATTTTTTCTTATTCAAGTGTCTTCGTCCCTCACATAGGCAACCCAAACTACATGTTGGCATTTGATCAATATAACTCAGTGATACAAGAGTTCCTTTAGATAAACTACGTGTGACGTTGAATTTCGTGTAAGGGTTTCATGTCTTGTGTTAGGTTGGCCATGAATGCTTGGATCATTGTTTGAGTCTTGGTTGGTCGAACAAGGTGCTCATCCATTAATTCCATTGTCACCTTAGTGGTTGCCTCAACATTTTCTTTCCTCTTGCCCATGTTTTGTTGAATTTATTCAAAGAGTTGTTTCAATGTATTGGTTTTCCTGATTTCTTCAATGGGAGGAAGATGCCCCTTATGTGTCAAAACTTGTGCAGGTTTGTGGAGTTGAACAAAAATTGCAAGAAAGCTCTTCATTTCCATTTTAGCTCTCTCCCTGCCTTGTTGGAATCGATCAAGGGAAGCATAGTCGATCCTTCTTTCTCCTTTCAAGGCGTGAGGTAGCTCGGGTGGAACATCTGGGGTCTCGATGATCCATCGTTGCATATCATTTAAGCCTTCTCGGATGGTGACGAACTGGACATTCCTGGCTTACACACAACTATGTTGATCTATTATTTGTGCAACCAACTGCTAGAAGACTTTCTGGTGGCCATACATATCCATAAGAGTCTCCTCAAGCTATGCCCTTACCTTCTCAACACATGCCTTGAACTCCTTGAGGCCTCCTTCATCTTTCTTGCTTGAGTTGTTGTTCTAGCTCTGTAATCCTAGCATCCTTTTCTTCATTTTGATGGAAAAAATTATTTAGGTTTTATTTTGTTTCCATGGTGAAAGAAGTGCCTCCATATGTTATTGGAAGTGAGTCTTTGCTAACATCTTTTGTTATTGGAGTCTCTATGACGATTGACAATGGGTTTCCTTCGGTAACTAGGAGCTTCTTGGTTTGTTGTTAAACAATTATGTTGGTGGTTTTGTTGAATATGAACCCATTCAAGTTTGCCACCTTGCTAGGCCTGTAAGGTGTGTGGAGCCCCAATCCAATTTCACTGACAGGGAGGTGACCACCAATGAGTGAAATTTCTACAGAAAATCTGGGGATGTCGATGTTCATAGGAGAATCATCATTGTTTAGGTCTTCTTCATCCTTCTTTCTTTGCTCATCTTTAACTACTTTAGCTACAACTTCATTTGCTTCCCTTTTCTTTGTTGCAGCTACTTCTACGACTGCTTTCTTAGTTGCTTCTCTTGCTTATACCTCGACTGCTACTGCTCTCACCTTTGCTTCTGCTGCTGCTTCCGCTACATCAACTTCTGCTTTGGCCTTCGCTTCATTTGTCTTTCTTTTCTTCTCGAAAATGTCCTCTTTCTTCTTCTAGAATTTCTCTTTCTTTCTTCTTTTCTTTTCTGTTGTTGATTCCTCTCCGGCCTCTACTGATTCATAATGCGTAGTTGTTGTTGTAGCCACCATCATCGTCGTTGCCTCTTCTTCATTTCTTTTCCGTGACTCTTCCTGACATTTTTCTTTATCTGAGATCCTTCCTAGAGGTTTGAATTTCCATCTATAAATAACGTATTCATATGTTCAGGAACTGCAATGGACATCTTCCTCTTCCCACATGGTTGAAGTGTTTTCCCAGCTGTGTTTGTGTTTTCTACAATATTCTTTGACTACTTCCTTTGTGTCACGTCTTCGAAATCTTTCTTCCCGAAGTAGATTCATAACAACATGTCTACCTCCACTTGAGCTTGCTTGACACCTCAAAAGGAGTATGATCTGAACCATAATGGTAAAGGGGCCATATGGCCTTCTTATCTCGATAGAGTGTTGCCCCGACTCCATGGATCATGGTCTGATATGCGATATCCTGCAATACGAACCTGTCAGGCACAAACCTTTGGAGTAGATTAGGATCTTTGGTGGCTCCATATACCCTTATGTATGTACCATGCTTCAAAAGATACCAATCTCCAATTTTCCATACTATTTCTAAGGCCTTGTTAGTCATGCATGGAGTGGGTGAGTCGAATATGAACTAGTTGTTGATGTTTGGAAAACATCGGGAAGAAATTATTCCATATATATAATTTTCCTCCCATAGTTATCGTGTTGGAAACCCTAGCGCTCCATAGCGATTGTTCCGTGACTCTCTGCTTGCTCTGACACCTACGGCAGTACCTACTGCATGATTCGTGCTGGGACATACCGACTCGCTGCAACTGTGCAAACAAAATGAGTCCATAGGGGGGGGCAACCCCCCTCATACAACAATTTCACGGCAAATGACAGAGTGGGAACAACACTGAGCCGCTGCACAACCCACCTTTGAGCCGCCACAGCACTTGAGAGAGCAACTCCTAACTAGAGAACAAGGACTTAGAAAAGCAATGGATGTGGGGCCAAGAACGACTCATCCAAAGGTATCTCATCGATGGGAACCTGTTAAGTGCATCCCTCAGTCATAAAACCCCCCCAGATATCTCATTATCTCAACAAGGGTAGGAGAACAAACCCAGTTCATGAGGGAACATGCCTTAATCGACAAGTTCTTGGGACTTTGGCCCTCTGAACAAGATTTAACACGCTGGATTAAAGATTGGTGGAACCCTAAGGGAGACTACGAGGTGTAGCTCAACTCCAAAGGGTTCTTCACAATCATCCTTTACAACCTGGAAGACAAGGAAATAATCTTTGATAATGGTATGTACTTATACAACCCGACCGGGCTATTCCTGCACTTCTGGATAGACTGTTTCAGTCCAGAAAAGGAAGACTTTACAATGGCCCCCTTCTGGATCAAGCTCTACTCCTTGCCACATGAGTTATGGCTGGAAGAGATACTTATGGGAATAGGAAATATCGTGGAAAGATATGTCAAATCATCCAAAGCCACAAAATAAAGAAAATACACCTCTTATGCAAGGATCTGTGTATGCATGGATATCTCAAAAGCACTACCAGGTTCAGAAACCCTAGAATATCAGGATGAATATTGGAACCAAACCATCGACTATGAACACATTCCCTTTCACTGCAGAAAATGTCATGAGCATGGCCACCTTTTTTGGGATTTCCCTCTGAATGCCCACACACCCAAAGCCGGAGAGAACAAGCAGAAAGATGGCTTCACCACAGTTACAGGCCAAAAAAGAAACCCACCCAAGAAGAAAAACCCAGAAAGCGCCCCAAATATTATCACCAAGAACTCCTATGATATCTTGAATCAGTTACCAGAAGAGGATGAGATCCAAGATCCTCACTAAGAAAAGAGCCAACAGAAAGGAAAAATTTAGGCCACACACTCAGCTACCCAAAGTAAAGAAGATCACCAAGGTGACACTATAGGGGAACATGGGGATACATTGATGCTGCTAGATGAACAAGACCTAGCGGATATAGATATAGAAAAGCTAGAGGAAGCTTTTAAATGGAAGGATCTGCAAACCATACCCGTAGAAAAACTCAAGAAATTTCATAAATTTTTTCTATATTCCACAGCCGGATCCACAGCATGGCTGGGCATAGCCACAGATCCAAATACAGACCCAACATGCGCTCCACAGAAAGGCAAAAGACGGGGACGCAAATCCACCCACCAAGTCATCAAAGAGGTAGGGAACTTCATGCTCAACTCAGGCCAAATCCACAACCTCTCAGAGGGATACCTCCACCCACCTCCCCAATCATCATGATGAAATTCATAACTTGGAACATCCGGGGACTCAATGGAAGATCCAAGCAAAGGACTCTTCGAGACTGTATAAACGCATAAAATACATATGTGCTCCTACTACAAGAGACAAAATTTGTTGGAGCAGACGCAAAAACTATCTTCCACCGATGTTGGTGAGGGTGTGAGTCCATACACACTGACTCCACTGGCGTGTCTGGTGAATTAGCAATCTTATGGAACCCTAGAACTGTCACAATGGACTAACCCTTCTCTACTGTTGGTACGTTAACAACATACTTCACAATCATAGGGTCAACCAAGGAAGGGGCTATCACAAATGTCTATGGACCCCAAAGTCCGCAGGACAAAGAGAGCTTCCTGAAGAGGATAAAATCCATTAAACCACTTCTGAGTACACCCAACTAGGTGTTGGGGGGTGACTTCAACATGATACTTACTTTGGAGGAGATACCCGGCATCACAAAAATAATAGAGCAAGACAACGGTAAATTCATAACCCTCATTTATCAGTTAAATCTAGTGGATACAGAGGCCCGGAATGGCATATTCACCTAGTCCAATCGAAGATCGGGACATCAACAAATTGCTTGCTGACTAGATCGGTTCCTGGTCGCGAAAACCCTACTGGTGGAGGATCATGTCGTAGAAGTGACCATTCTTCCACGAGCAGGCTCAGATCACTAGCCTGGACAGAGGAGCAACACCAAAACTCAAACCTTTCAGATTTGAGAAATTTTGGCTCTCCCACCTTGACTTCCACAGGCTAGGAAAGTCCTCATGGAACCAAGAAGAAATAGAATAAAGGACCTGCATGTACAAATTTTAGCAGTGCCTCAAAAATTTCAAGCAACACGTGAAGCTTTGGAATAAAACCACTTTTGGGAATGTACTTCAATGAAAGCGAGAAATCGAGAACAAGTTGTAAACTCTGCAAAAGACCTTCATCGCAGGAATCAGAACCACACGCTCCATTTCCTAGGACAATATTCTCCTCTCTATCTCTAATAGACTCAACAACTGGACCTTCAGACCTCTTAATATTGCAGCTCAAATGGTGCTCCTCAAGTCAATTCTACAAGCCTTGCCAACCTACCTATTCACTGCACTTGGAACACCTAAGTCGGTCATTCGTACCATCGGGAACATAAAACACAACTTCTTATGGCATGGGCACCAAACCAATAAGAAGTTGGCTTTAGTGGGTTGGGATAAGCTCTGCAAGCCCAAATCCCTAGGGGGACTAGGACTCTGCAACCCAGGAAAGCTCAACCAAGTCATGGGAGACAAACTTTGGTGGCGATGGCTTAATCACCCTACAGAACTCTGGTCACAAATTTGGAATCAAAAGTATTCCCCTGCCACACCCGTCGATCAACTAATCAGATTCAATGATCAAATTCATGGATCCAACATTTGGAACACTGCATGGCTCAACAAGCATCTAGTTCAAAAACATGTTTTCTGGGAGATTAGGGATGGGGAAAGTGCAATATTCTGGCAGGACTCATGGAAACAACATACCCACCTGGCTGATCTAGATGAACTCAACCCCCTTCTCCATGCGCTGCCACCCGACACATTCAAATGGGTTAAGGAATTTGGAGAATGCCTCACAAGAACCTGCCATGGCGCACCTAGAATACGGATCACTCGGAACTACAGCTCCTAGGGGAAACAAATCTCCAGGCATGGAAAGCTTGCGCAAAACAAAGAAAAATCCCCACTATAACATGCCCTGATATTCTTAGATGGGGACACTCCACAATGAGAAACTTATCGGTAAAAGTAAAAGAAGCTTACTACCTGCAGGGGAACCATCAGGAACAAGATAAGGAGAGCATCTGGGGAAAGATCTGGAACTCGACACTTTGGACAAAAGTGTCCATCTTCCTCTGGCTCACAGTTCAAAACCACATCCTTACCTAGGACAATCTCAAAAAGAGAGGCTTCATCGGACCTTCAATTTTCCACTTATGCCAACAACGGGAGAAAATGATGGAGCACATATTTAACAATTGCCACTATAGTCAAAAGATCTGGGATATGGGGTCTCAACTAATGTGAAGGTCCAATAGAAACATAAGTAGCATTAGAGACACCATAGAAAATTAGGACTCTCTCACCTATCAGAACCCCATTTGTATATCTGTCAAAGTTTGTTTCATCCATATAACCTGAGTACAACATCCTGCTGCTACAATATACTTTATTTAGGTTGTAGATAAAGATATTGATGATTTTTTCTTGCTTATCCAAGATACTAAAAACTCACCCAAGTAGAACGTTGCTCCACTGGTGCTTCATCGGTAATTAATGCAACCTGCCCAATCTTCATATTTGTAGGAAACAAGTGATAGATCCTTGACTTTTGGATACCATAATCCAAACTCTTCTATTCCTTTGAGATATATGAAAATCCTCTTTACTACTAAGACATGTGATTCCTTTGGGGTTGCTTGAAATCATGCCACCTGTCCAGCTACATGCATTACATCTGGTCTAGATGTTGTCACATATAGTAACATACCAATCATTGACCTGTATTTCCTTTGGTATGTAGACTTTGAATCATCATCTTTTCTCAACTTGCAACTGGTTTGCATAAGATTGGTAACTGGTTTGCAATTTTTCTTCCGAACCTCTTTAGAATTTCTCTAATATAGTTAGTTTCAAAAATAAAAATTCCTTGGTTGCTTTGACGTATCTAAAGACCCAAAAAGAAGGATAGTTCTCCAAGTAATGACATCTCAAATTCATTCTTCATATCCTTTGCAAATTTTTGGCTTAACCTATCATCAATACTTCCAAAAATAATATCATCCACATAAACTTCAATTAATAAAATATTATATTGAGTTACCTTGATGTAGAGGTTGTTCTATGCACTTTCTCTTCTGAATCCTGCCTTCCATAGATATTTATCCAGTCTAGAGTACCATGCTCTAGGAGCCTGTTTTAGACCATACAAGGCCTTCTTCAATTTGCACACATAATCTGTGTTTTCTGACAACTGAAATCCTTTTGGTTTTTCAATGTAGACTTCTTCTTCATCTTTTGCTCCTTCTTCGTAAAGTTGTTCCATTGATTCATTTTCTTCTTCCTTTGATTCTCATCCACCTGTTTCATCAATTGTTACATTGATTCTTTCCACAACTTTGTTCAATCTTAGATTGTAACACTTGTATTATTTCTTTGTACTTGAGTAACCAACAAGTACTTTTTTGTCCACACGAGATTCAAACTTTCCCATTCTGCCATCTTCTCTTTTGATATAGCATTTTCTTCCAATTACTCTGAAGTGCTTCACATTTGTTGGCATTCATTTCCATAGC
Source organism: Picea sitchensis (assembly GCA_010110895.2). Lineage (NCBI taxonomy): Eukaryota > Viridiplantae > Streptophyta > Pinopsida > Pinales > Pinaceae > Picea > Picea sitchensis. Next base: position 125,969 of record SNQJ01S0007979.1, on the reverse strand, counting down.
TCGTAGGGAGTTTTTCCATTGTTGTTTTTGAACATTACTCTGTTTTGAATTTGAATTGTTGTATGCACTGCATCTATCCAAAAAACAAATATCTGTCAATTTGGAATCCATTAGCATTGTTCGAGCCATTTCCATTATAATTATCATCCATTATGATAATGTTCCTTTGTCTCTGAACCACTCTCTGAATCAATCTATGAATCCATGCTCTCATCCACTGTCATATGTCTTTCCAAACCTACTAAGTGTTTTTATGAATCCATATTTTTCCATATTGTCCAAGACTCTACTGCAAAACTGTCCATAATGCTAACCCATTTATCACTATACTATCATGAAGTCTTCACTACTTCAACTGATTAATCTATCAAACTGTACTTCTCCTGATGGAATTCTCTAGATATGTCTACTCAAACTATGCAAGCTACTCAAAGGATGGTTCTTTGGTTTGACTCAGCTACTGCATAGACCCCCCTTGTCTATTATTCATATTATCTGGGAGTCTCTAAGTTGTATGGGTCAGAACAATTCATGCTCTGAAGTGTATTCATCATCATCTTCATTAGTAGATTCATCATATCTCTAAGCTCTGACTTCTTTCTTTCTGTCTGTGGATTCATCTTTCACTACAATGCCTGAAAGTACAATATCTTGAACTTGTTCCTTATTTACATGTCCTTCTTTTCTTTCAGTTATTTTCCAAAACTTTTTGTATCTAACATCTTTATTTTTCTCTATATAATTTTCTTCATCTCGTTTTATTGCTAATCTTGGAATCTCTGGGACTTGGTCTTTGTTCACCTCTTCTTCATGTTTTCTTATCCATACTTTCTTATATCTGATATCAATGTTCTCTTTCATGGAAGTATTGATCATGCTTCTATAATCACTAGCTATGTGTCCGTAGTTATGGCATTTGTAACATTCAATGTCATGTGGGGCCACATAGGCATTTATTGCTTGAACATTTCTCTTATAATCCCTGCAATCTACAACCTTATGTTCAAAATTAGTACAATAAAAACAATGACCATAAAATAATTTTTCATACATGGGAGTGAATGATCTTCTTTGTGGTGTAGTCCTTTTGAATTTTTGCATTGACTGATCATGATCATGATTGAAGCTTCTTTGTGGCTTGAACATGGATGGTCTTCTTGAATATGTATCTTCAATAGTTTTCTTATATTCTGGTTGACCATGATTTCGTCCTTTGAGTACTTTTGCATAACTCTTTCTATTTTCTTCCTTCTTCGTTTCTAGCAACCTAGAGTGCTTCTCTTCATTCTCTATGACTAATGTGGATGTTTCTGTCTCTTCAATGTGTTGGAGTTACTTCACACACACCTAGGATTTATTTTTCCTAAGGTTTTTATTTGTTTATTAGTCATAATTAGTCATTATCCAGTCTCCTATATTTTAGGAGATAATATTCCACCTGGAGAATATTCTCCACCTGGAGAATATTCTCTTTCAGTTGACACTTCAGTTTGACTAGTCGAGTTGAGTTTAGATGTTGCATTGGGATCATCACCATGCAACATTGGGATCATCACCATGATAATTCAAATTTTCCTTGTTATCATCACCAGAGTGGTGCATTATCCTTGATTCCCTGAGTTAACTCCTCACTACTCTTTGTTCAGTCAGTTAACTGAAGACTAGTTGACTAGTTAACTCAACTAG
>SNQJ01S0007979.1:24619-119668 GCA_010110895.2 Picea sitchensis | reverse complement strand
ATGAGCATACATGTCAGCATATAAATTTCAAGATACAAGATATAACACTTATCAGAAAAACACCAGAGGTGATGCAACTGCTGAGAGGGGTGCTCGTTTCCACCCAACCGTAGGCTCAGCGACTGCAAATGGATTTACCACTAGCCACCCCCGAGTTGAGACCACGATGTTGCGAGACTGAGTCTCTCTTCACCAGTGACCGAGAATGAAGGTTACTCTCCTTCTTCTTCGCTACCACCCACTCTGTATTTTCCAGAGTTCTTTTTCTTTTCCCTCATGTCTGCCCCCCTTGATCGCCCACTCTTCCTGCCTTTTCTCCTTTCGGCGAGGTTGCGTGTGGCACTATCTTCCTTGCACTGGTCAGGTCTAAGGACTCTACGAATGGGTGGTTCACCCCCCATCCCTCATTACTCATGAGGATCCATTTACCTACCAACTTGGCGAGTCATTTAATTCGAGGCCAGTGAGCTACTCTTGGTACTCTGGGCCAGTGAAGTCCAAATACGGTATCGGTTTCGGTGGAAGTTAACGCCACCTTTCCAGGTGCCTTCCACCACCTTTCTCCAGCCATCGTGGTCTCTTTTTCAGCACATCCCCTCTCAGCAGTCCTGTAATATATATATTCATAATATTATTCACATTCATCGACCTTTTTCACAAGGTCCATTCACATCACACATTCACATTTCTGAGTTTGCCACAATACTTGGCCAATATAGTTATTTTTACAGATTGGGGGAAACAGGGTGTTACAATCCGCCAAGGACTCAAGTCAATCACATGTGTAGGATCATTGACCTAAAGTTGCACACAGATACAAGATAAATATCTAGAAAGACCTCAAGGAGTGAGGCACGGTTATTCGTTAGGCCATTCAAAATTATGGTCACGTGATGCGCATCGACAAAACCCTTATGTTGATCTTGCGCTTCTTCCAACCCTTTTTCTTATTGTTTGTCTTGTTCTTCCATTTCTTGGATCACTTATGGTCCTACCAGGACCCCATCCTCGAGTCTATCCCATATCAAAGGAGTCCAATATTGATGCCTATAGAGGAAATCAATGGTGCCATCCTAATGGTACCTTGATGGTTGTTGTTGCACGCAAGTATGTCCAGCGACAAGAACTAGTCCCATCGTTTCTGTTGGTACCAAAACACACATACGCAACACAAAATTCCAGATTTGGTTCTTTCCTTCGGTCATACTGTCTATCTTAGAGACATGCTGCACTAAATTTCAGTGGTGTTCCCAAGGCCTCTTGAAAAACTCATCCAAAATCATCTTGCAAGCATTGATTCCCTTATCGGATATGATTCTTTTGGTATGTTTGGTAGTCTCAATATCTTGTTGATATAAAATCTAGCTATACCAGTCACTTGATGCGTCGTACACACAGAGACAAAGGTATGCACTCTTCGTCAGAGTGTCAACTATCACAAAAATCTAGTCGTGCCTCCTTGGCGTTAATAGAAATCCAACAATAAAGTCCATCGAAATGACCTCCCATTTCAATTCTGAAAAAGCATGTGGTTATACTAATCATATCGGATGTCTACATTCAACCTTCACTCATTGACGTCCTAGACACCTCACCATGTAGATAACTATGTCTACCTTCATTCCTTTCCAGAAGAATAAGGGTTTAAGGTCAACCCTCATCTTCGTGACTCCCAGATGAGCCATGTACACTACTCTATGAGCTTCGTTTAAGATCAAAATTCTCAACTCGTCATTGGGTGGTAATTAAATCCAGCTATTAAATCTCATTAATTCGTCGCTATCCACAGTAAATCCCTCAAATATTGGTACCAACATGGTGTTTTGTCCGATAAATTCCTTAACCTCCTTATACTAGTCATTCTCTCATTGTAAAGTTGTAATATTTTCATGTAGATTCATCTGAAGAGGTATCACCAAAAATATGTGTGGTCTACGACTCAATGCATCATCCACTTTGTTCACTGTTCCTTTTATGTAGGTAATCTCAAAATCGTACTTTCTAAGCAGTTTCGACCAATGCCTTTTTTCGTGCGTTCAAGTCGCTTTGCGTAAAAAGTGTTGTAAACCACAGTGGTCCATTTTTAGTTCGAATTTATGGCCAAGCTGGTAGTGCCTCCACACTCTCAAGGCATACACAATGGCTAACAACTCCCAATCATGTGTCGCGTAGTTCTCCTCATGCTTTCTTAACTTCCTCGAGATGTAAGAGGTCACTCGATCATCTTGCATCAAGACTCTGCCTAAGCCTTCCTTGGATGTGTCAGTGCATACCAAGAAGTCCTCATCCATGTCAGGGAATTTTAGTATCGTCGTTTTCGTCAACAGCTCCTTGAGCCTTCTAAATTCTTCTGCGCATTTCTCGGTCCACACAAATTTATTGTTCTTCTTTTGCAATTCTGTAATCGGATTTTCTATCTTCAAAAAACACTCGACGAACCGTCGATAATATCCCGCTAAACCCATGAATCTATGCACTTCTGGGACATTTGTCGGTGCAAGCCATTCCTTAATAGCCTCTACCTTCGTCAGATCCACATTGATACCTTTGTCGGTGATAACATGCCCTAAATATTGAATCTTTGATTGATAAAAAGAGCATTTCGACAGTTTCCTAAACCATTTGTTCTATCGAAGACACTGTAGTACCAAGCTCAAATGTTCATCATGTTCTTCCATCATCTGAGAATAAATCAAAATACGTCGATGAATACTTGAGCGAACTTGTCCAAGTATTCGCGGAACACCCCATTCATCAATCTCATGAATACCCCTAGGGTGTTTGTCAGTCCAAACGGTAAACGGTAAACTCGTAATGTCCAAACCTCGTCTTGAATGCAGTCTTAGGAATGTCATTCTCCTTGACCCGTAACTGGTGATACCATGATCTCAAGTCTATCTTTGAAAACAACATCGCGCATTTCATTTGATCAACAAATCATCTATTCTTGGCAACGAATGTTGGTTCTTGATCGTTGCCTTGTTCAATTGACGATAGTCAATGTAGGGTCCCCACAACCCATCCTTCTTCCGCAGGAAAATAACAGGTGCACCCCAAGGTGACACACCTGGACGTATAAATCTTAGGTCCAACAACTCCTTCCATTGCATTTTCAACTCATGTAACTCAGGGGTTGACATCTGATAGGGTTGTGTTGCTATCAGTTTAGTTCCATGATTTTGAGTTGATTATAAACTCCAACTCCTTTGTGGTAGAAATCTTGGTAATTTTCTTGAAACACGTCAATAGTACTCGTGCCACAAGAAGGTCCTTCAAATACCTCCATCATGACCTTCTTGTTCAACACCAAGATTACATATAGCTTGCATCCTTGATCATACTCCTCCGTAGCTATAGGGAAGAGATGAAACTGAGGGATACTCCCTGTTTTCTTCCTGCAATCACTCCTCTCCTTCCCTAATCGCCGGTTCAACTCAACTGCTCCACCTCATTGTTGATCATCTCATCATGCGATTCCAACCAGTTCATAATTATCATGTCATCATAATATATTAAGATCGTGATGTAGGTCAGACTTCGTTACACTATTCCCCAGGTTGAAGTGACAGTTCATACCCCTTCCTCCAACCATTTGGTTGGCACCCGACACCAATTCGATGACTCTAAACTTGCTCGGTCCAATTCCTTTACCTAATCCCATCAACGTGGTACTAGAAATAGAGATCTTTGTAGCATCGAGATCCAACAAATACTAAAAGTTTGGTTGGCGATGGTACCTGATGCCTTGAGCACAGTGGATTGGTGCTCAACCGGGCGGTTATTCATCATGGTCATGAATCCTATGGGCATTTCCCATATTCACAATGATATTGTGCCCTATTGACTCGATCGCTCTGGGCCTCTCAATTGGACAACCACGCTGGTAATGTGGCTCTCCACATGTCTAGCATTTGGTCTTCGGTCTAGTACTCCTGGTCCCCGAAGTAGTAGTTGTTGTCCCACCAGCCTGAAACCTTGGTATGTTCCACTGAACAGACCCAACTGTTGCTATTGTTGAAGCGGTGGTCCCCTATAGGGGGTTCTTTGATAAGGAACCTATCGTTGTGGTGCCATGAACAAGGGTTATATAGACGTATCTTGATACTAAGATGTCTTTTTTGGTTAGCATATGATGTTGATGCGCACCATATGTCATCAGTCTAGACGGTCTTGTAGGAGTCTTTCTCTGACTCCCCCAGTCAATTCCTCTTCAACTAAGAGGCCTATTGGACTGCATTGTGCAATTTCTGAGGCATTTAGACCCTCGCCTTTGCATGAAGTTGGAGTTAAGGATGCACATGAACTTGCTGACCTTTAACTTCTCTGTGTTCAAACGCGGGGAATACCAGAGTATCTTCATAAATCTGATCTCATAATATGGCACTGTATGACCACCTTGTCATAAGGCACTGAACTCATCGAGCCAACACTCAATGAATTCCTCTAACAATTACTTCTCCTATAACTATTCATTGGATTGTTCCCATAACACGACTCAGAAAAACATGTTTAGTTGATGTAGCGGTGTCTTCCACCTTAGAAAAGCGCTCCCCTTTAGCTGAAGACTGCCATGCAGACCTTCGTGCTGGAGGTCATAACCGCGAAGTGCGAAGCACATCGCCTTGTTCTCCATCCATGCCTCGGTGGCTGAGCCATTTGTGGCACACGTGAACATGGGAACTTCATCTTCTAGAGTTCCCCGTGAATGATACCAGTACTGGCTGGGGCGTGTTGTGGAACCTCATGGGTACAGGCACCCTAGCCTTATCTCAATACAGACAGTTAGTCAAGGCCTCTAACATTTCCCCTGAAGGACCTTGTCAGACCCAACACATCTTGCACGAAAATCTGCTCATGCTCAAGACTTTTTCTTTTCCTTGGGGGTTGGACCCATCTGGTGCGGTGCTACTGGAGGCATCACACCTCCTCCCCTGGCACCATGTCTTGAACCTTCGCAACATCCTCTAACCATGAGTAACTCATGGAAAGGTTAAAATTTTAATTAGCACTAAGTTATTAATCAAGTGTATAATTCAATAGAAGGTGTGACTATCCATAGTCGTAGGGTTGGACACGCTCTGATACCATATGTAACGGACCTTCGTTACGACAACCAATTTTTTTTGTTGCATTAGGAAATATACATTACAATTAATAATGAAAACATTGGCAAAACATCCGACATATTAATGAACAATATTAACACATTAACAATTTGCACGACATAAGATGGCACGACATTGCAGTGAATAACGATACATATATCGATGCATTAACATAATAAACAACAACCCATAACCAATGCATTCCTTTAATAATGACGCATCACAACATAATCCATAAATCGCTCAATTCGTCTCATAAGGAAAATCATCAGTTAGCATCAGGATAATTCATCATAGTGTCGGATCTAATCTAATCTACTCAATCCATTCTTCAGGTAATGATTAAGTGAAATTTGTATAAGGCAGTGCTATATAAAAATTAAGAATCATAAGTAGAATTACAATCAACGAGTCTACGCTAAACTCGTGTCTAAGGCATCCATAAGAAGATCAATCATCACCCATCACATAAGGACATCATGTTACTTTACATACCCAACTAAGCATTAAAAGGAGATCAACCATGCTTAAACAATACAATAATTTAACATGATACCCTTCATCATGTACCCATTTTATAAAATTAAGAAAATCAACAAGGGCAATAAATAAAAATTCGACAGCTTACATATCCATTAAATAAATTTCAAGGAAGACCTTAACTTATTCTTCCATAAATAAGAGTGCATTTACTTTTCTCAAATTCTTTAAAGGAATTAAAAGTGACCAATTTGTTGTAACAATTAATAGATAATTAGAGGTTAAGCTACATTTCGAGTTAAGAATCCAAAGGAAGAGTTCCATAATTTATTCCAACCCCTGAACCCCTGCAAAAACAATTTAGTTTTCAACCGAACCTTAATCCGGTCCTCAATCCGGACCTTCATCCAGTTCTCCATGCGTACCTTCATCTGGTCCTCCATCTGGACCCTATTACAGAGAAATTTCTGATAACAAACAATTTTGAAATAAAATAATACAAGCAACAAGAAATTGGCGTGCGTATGAGTTGCAGGCTAAAAGGCAGAGGTTAAAGGTAAGGGAACATCAATCCAAGTGTTCAGAGATAAAAAAAAATACCTCAAGGAGTGCCAACGAAGTGGCTTTGATGAACATACCCGAGATTCCTGTAGAAATCAAAATGGTTTTAAAAAGGTTCTGGCAAGCATAAAAAGTAAATCTTGAGGTAGAGTACATACATAAATTTTCCCACAATTCCCACGGTTGAATTGTACTCAGCAACAAGAAAAAGGGATGATGCCTGACCTACAACGAAACACCCAAACGAGTATGGGATTCCAACTTAGAGGGATGAATGTCAACACACAGAGATAAACCAAGGGAACAAAAACGTTAGGGAGGCACAAATACAGGGCGAAAATAAATCCATAGCAGGTTGCAAGTCAAGCTCGAACCACGATTTGATTCTGGTTAAATAAATGAACACTACACCTACCTAAGAGTAGAATGAAATATTAAAATCAAGTTCTCATAAAAAGGGAGCAATGCTACTAGATTTTCTTAAGATAGCAATTAAATTCAGATCGATACAGGACATGGAAAACAGAACTGTAAACCAATTCAGAACTCAAACTCGCAAGTTTCAATAATCACTGGATTTTTTCCTAACCCAATTCTATGCAAGGTGCTAAGGAAAGAGACACGAAACAAGGGCTGCACACCATGATTTTTTCAATTAATCAACGCACCTCCTGATCCGACACTCCATCTGGTCCTGGATCCATCCCTTGATCCTGACCTGGAAACAGAAAATTATGAAAAACGAAATACAATACGACCAACGAAATAGATTTTAAAAATGGTTAAATCTAAAGGAAGGGATAGCACACAAACGCAGAGGTAGACCGAGGTTGAGTGACCTGCGCATATCGCAGAGAAGAAAATGAGAAGGCACAGAGAAAGGCTCCCTTCCAGTACACATGAATTACTTTTTTCTTAGGGATGGGGTGAAAAAAATTAAAATAGAGACGCCAGCCTCTTCACACATAGGAAAAACATGAATGGTTTTGCAAAGTATGGACACACAAAAAAACTCAATGCAGGTCTCCCTCCGGTGCGCTATCACACGTAGGTAGGCATATTTTTGTTGTATAACAATCAAAACGACAAGCCTCCAAACGAATTTAAGCGTTAAGGCGCAGAGGTAAGGAGTTGGGATGTTGGCCATAGCAATGAAGGTGCAGGGGAAGGTATTCACAAGGAGACACCTAGGTAAAATAAGAAAAACGCAACAGGGTTTTAATGGCTGGAAAAAACATAGAGAGAGGAAAATTTGTGTGGGTTCAGCCTGTGCGTTTCCCAAGCCACACAGATGAGAAGGGAAGGAAGGGAGTTACCTAGCAATACACACAGAGTAAAATCGACAGAGCACCCAAAGGGAAAACAAACCCAGAGTAAAACCACGAAATGATTAGATAAAAAAAACAGAGTCAGGTTGAAGGTTTGGTCATAAAGAAAATGCAGAGTCTGAGGTGGGATAGGGAAACCATATCAAAGATTTTGAAAACCCCCAAAGGAAAATATTCGGCTGTGAACGCATTCTATAACTGGGAAGAAGTACAGGTAGTAAAATAAAGAGGTAAAGAAACCCCAAAATTTACACACACAGATCCAGAAAACCATTACCACCTTCCATCTAAGCATAAATCCAGATACAAAATGAAACTTCTTTACAATTGTGAAATTTAGATATGTGTACCGTAACAAAAGGCGATGCATCTGAAGTGGTTGTCCCACGCTAGGGCTTTGTCTAGCTCCTGCTTGCTAACTACTGAGACTTGACCAATACCTCCCATCCAATGCTAGGGGTACTGTTCTTCCCACTAAGCCCCTGAGCCGCAAAGGGTCCAAGCACACAAACCAGAGAATAAGCTAGCTCCAAGCTCGCCTTGAAAAGTTGAGCTACCACTCTCTATTCGAGCTGGGTATCCCAACTCCCACAAGAAAAAATATCAGTCAAGAAAAATCTGACAACTTAACCTTACGCTTGTCAATCGGTCTCCATTCCTCTTCTCTGCCATTTTTTTTATAGACTTCATCTTAGTGACCTTTCCATTTTCACATTAAATTAGTTTTATTAAAAATTAATTAGGAAATATTCTCCCCAATACACTTGTCAACCAATCCCTTAGTTGCACCATAAATTCAATTAATTAATTAAATTAAATTTCCAATTTCCCTCACCCACCTAAAAACATTCCTAAAAACGCTCCTTGCTATCCCTTTATTCCCTCCATTTCCTTTAATGACTGACACCCTTCTTAAATCTTAGTTGAGTTCATTTTAGGAAAGTTCTCTAGAGTAGATTCCTCTCTATGTTCCACATTCCTTTTGCATTTAAATTTATTTTTTGTCTTAGTTTGAATTTAGCAAGTTTTGCACATAGACAACAATTAAATTTTTTAGATAATTTAAATCCTCCTTTAAATTATAAATTTTATTTTCCCCCTTTTCATTTCTTCATCCCCCCTTTATTAATTGTTTAATTAATTTTTAGTCCTCATATCCTACTTAGACCTAGGATTTAAATTCAACTAGGCTTAGCAAATTTTTAAGGGAAAGGTTATAATTAATAAATTTTACTTATACATAATTAATTTAAGGGTGACCATGTCAAGGTAAGATATTGTTTTCTAGGCACCTAGGTTCATTGAATCACTTGTGTTTAAACATCGCGATGTTCCCTTCAAGACGCACTACGTGCTCCAAGGGTGCCACTCGCCTTTATTCACGTTTCGATTATGCGACATGCCCTTCAAGATGCAAGACGTGCTCCAAGGGTGCCACTTGTCGTTATTCATGTTTCAATTATGCGACGTGCTCTTCAAGACACACTACGTGCTCCAAGGGTGCCACTCGCATTTTGAATGATTTTGGTAGATGTCTAACCCTTGGAGTCAAAACTCTGTCAGGCAACCTTGTGGGAGACTAAGGGCCTCTAAGGAATAAGGACCCTACCTTATTGCACACCCCTTAGAATCGTCATGAGCGACTGTCTCAGTATGCCCTCACGACATCGTCGATCTCTCGAACTAGTTAATCATTAACTTATAGTTTGAGCCACGACGAGAGTGCTAGTAGGTTGAGGCAAGGCTGCTGCCACACCTCTCCCCCAATATCTCTGGTTATCATGCATAACCCCTTTACTCCAAATGTGAGTCTGATTAGAAAGCAATCGTCAACTTGTATCCATCAACGAAACATGTCAGTGATCCATAAAAAACATTAGAATATACCTCAGCATATGTCACATATGCAATAACAAAAATACTCAAACCATATACAGTCCACTCCCTGACTCGATCTGGAGTCCAAGGAGGTCCATCAATTCCATCAATATCCTCAATCAATCAAGAGTCTTGCACACTCAGGAGAAACTAGTCAATAGCATTTGTCTATACATAACCATAATATGACATCATAATCCATAGTCTCATCATCAGAATCCATAAGCGAAGCAGTCAGTCATATAATGAACCGGACCACTTGCACGCAAGTGTCCTCAAGGATAAGTCACATCAAGTGCGCGCAAGAGCAGGATGTTACATAAGCAGGGAAGACACAATACACATAATTCCCAAGATGGAGAACGATCGACCAATGTAGGTCATTTTGTACAACATGATCATGCAGAGGGTCATCCTGTACAAGATGATCAGGAAGCTAGATAAGGAAATGAAGTACATGATGTGGCCCCGTCAGGTAAAGAGAACCACTCTAATGTTGTTTTTATTAATGAAATACTTGTAATGATATAAACAAAGCACATCAATTTAACATTTCTTCATTATTTCAGTAGATCCTGACACTTTACAACAACATATTCCACGTCATGAGTACACGACCCGAAAAACAATAAGACAAGCTGCAAAGGCGACCATAAGAACTGATTAAGATGTTGTAGAAGATGATCACTTGATTTTTGAATTTGTGAAAAGAAAAAAATCCAAAAAAGAAGTGATTGTAATAACCTTATGGCATATTATTTTTTATAATATAAACTAATGTTATGAAATATTTTGTTTCCTATGAATGAATGTTATAAGTACTTAATGAATGAATGATGAATGTTTCTTTATGACGAAAAACACATATTTGCACATAAATTCATTTATTTTCAAGTACATGCATTGGGTATGGGTAATTGAGAGTGATGTGAGGGGGAGGGGGTGGGTCGGGGCATATGATATTTCACCTTCACGTGGTTGGCCTTGTTCAATAGAGAATATTAAACTATTCTCGAAACAAATAGAAACTCAATAAGGTAATGCTCTTTATTCTTATGTATTATATATTCGTGTAAATTTTGAAATGCATGTCTTTTTCTTAAAATCTTTATCATGAATTTAACATTTCATTGTTCGTTGATTTCTACAGGACTTCGCACTAGGAATTGCAACTGATCACTAGCCTATCTGGAGAGGCTGCATCAATTGTACAAAAAAGTACATAATTAATACTCATGAATCTGTCTTTTTATATGTTGTTTTATTTATTAACCTTTCATGTGCATTGTAGTGTTTTACTTCATTTATTATATGTAGTTTATTTTATTCATTCATGAATGTATGCATCTCTACCCTAACAAACCTAATTTTCACTTTACCCTACCAACCCCTACATTACCTTGCTCTCACCTTCCAACCCTAACTTGATGTAACCTATCCCAATCATCTTACATACCCTATATTTTCTTAACCTACCAACTCAACCTAGCCTAGCCTACCCTTAGTCTAACTAAACCTAAATTAATTGTGTATTATATTGTACCCCACGAGCACCATTGATGGTGTGTACCATTTCATGCCAACAGGGAAGCTTACATGGAACCAATATTTTTGGCATATTTTTTGTTTTGAAACCCATTTTTAGCCTCAAAATTCCTCTAATGTAAGTGATTCAAAGAAATAACACTTTTCTTACATATTAGGGATCATTTTTACTTTACATCCTTTAATTATAAAAATAATTTGGCACCTTGGAGTGGTGAAACATTCATAGAGCAGGGCAAAAAGAGTTGTTGGCCCTAATCTTTTTTGATACTTCACAAGGGGCTATGGAATTATCTGCTCAATAAAACTCGGTAAGTTGGATACAAAGAAAACTAAATATATCATGTCACAAGGGGATATGGAATTATATTCTCAATAAAACTCGATAGGTTGGGTTCAAAGAAAACTAAAGATCTCATGTGCATACATTTGAATCTCCACTTTATCTCCATAAGGTAAGAAGAGTATCATTTAGGGTGTTCGAAGGATTGGGTTGTGGATCATAATAATCATGGCTTGGACACTACTTTTCCCAATTTTTATTTGGGTGAAGTTTCTTATTCATTTGAAGTAAAGGCTTCTTTAGGTTTGACCCCACAAGGAGCTTCAAATTCCTCTCGCACACCTAAGAGAAATTGTATATGATGATGTACAAATTGATGATCATTTTTTTAGAGAAATAAATTTCCCTCATCCTCTCATGTATTAAGCATTCATAACAAGGACATCAATACCTTGCCAATGCCCAAGGAATTCTCCCCTCTTCCTTAATGTATGTTATATATATACCATATATAATATATGTTATATAACATATAAAATATATAATATATAACCCAAGGAATCCTCCCCTCTTCCTTAATATATGTTATATATATACCATATATAATATATGGTATATAACATATAAAATATATAGTATATAATATATATAACATCTGTTATATATTATATAGCATATATAATATATGTTTTTTCCAAAGGAAAAAAGCATAAATTTTATTAAAGTGTATAAAATTTACATTATGAAGAATGCATGTAAAGACTTGCATTTAATCCTGGAAATCTCTCTGCTACCAAGACTGGAAACTGAAGTCATAGATACACAATTCACAAAAGAGTGTCTTTTGCTAATCTTTCTGAACAAAAAACTCTGGTTCTAAAAATTGGAAATCATAAAAGTTTGCATAATATAAATTATAGAAACTATATAAAATTTTGAATATGCCTCATGGGGACCCCTCCCAAAAATGTTGATAGTATGTAACTTGTCCAATTGATTGTATTTGAACTATAGATAAAAAGAGAAAAAACTTAGGCATTGGAACATGGTTGACCCATTTGTTCTATAAAAGGTCTATGATAATTTTCATAGCTATGTCAATCCAAGAACTCTATGATGTTACCCTGCACGAGAGCCATAAGAGTGCCCTCTTTAGATAAGGTGTATGTTGCAGCATTACTTTCCTTGTAGACATGTTTGAATGATATATTTGTAAATATATTTTCAATTAAAAATAACTCTTCAAGGATATAAGTAATATGTATGTTATGACACATTTGAGTTTTCCTCAACCAATTTATGACCACCATTGAATATCCAAATATCTAAAGGTTTAAAATCCATTTTTCCCCAACAAAAGTGAGCAAGATCTTTAAGGCCATGTAAGTTCTTCATAATTATTTGTTCCCTGTCCCAAACCCCACTTTAACTTATAGAAATGAGATGGGGAGAGATGAAGGACACTCCCTCCCCCACAATTATCTTTGTTGTCTTGTGGGGGGGGGGGCGGGGGGGGGGCATATTTCTCTTGTGGAAAATGTGCAAGGATATCTAGGCTTTTGGCTGCAATTATATTGGGAAGCGAGGCATTTTATTTGAAGATAGTAGTGTTTCTAGCAAGATGGATTCCCCGGTGAATGAGGAGGGGTAGAGCCTTAATATTTTTATTTATATGGTCCTATACCCAAGTCTTCTAGGCCTCTTCGATAAAGGGCCCATGCTAGGAGCATGTTTGACCCAATCCCAAGAACATGTGTGGAGATGTTTCCTCATCCCCCTTGTAGATAGATCACCAACCTAGCCCTTCCAATCCCCTGAATTTCATTATGTCCCACGTGGGGACCTTTTTCCTTAAGAGGCACCACATAAACAATATTTCCTTAAGAGGACATTTGGATTTCCATATCCCCTTCCACCACCAATCTGGGGCTTGTTGGATGAGATTGGTCATCAGGAAAGAATAACCCTTTTTTGGAGAATATACCCCGAAAGGACTGAGTTGCCAAAGTAGTTCATCTTCTTGATATTATATTCTGATGTGACTTATCTTGAGAGCCCAGATGTAATCATTCCAAGGTACTGTAAAATGATCTTCTAAATTCAGAGCTTGAGCATCTTTCCATCCTTGGTTGCAAATCAAAGTTTGTTTCTCATCTGCAATCTGGTTCAAATGGAAAAAACCTCTCATGCAAATTGTCAATTAAATTTTGGGGGAAAATGTGTTGACCGTTGTTTCTCGACCATGGATCCCTACCAAGTATGATAGAATTTCCTTTACCAAGTATGATATATGTTATAGCATACATTATATATGTTATATATTGTAAATGATATGTTATATATTGTATACGATATTATATATTATATAAATTTTGAAACCTTAACTAGTGCAACTATCATGGCCTTCACCTATTCCACTACATCCTTTAGTTTTTTAATCATATGAACTTATATTAATATTTATTTTTACATTGTCCTTGAGGTGTAGGAGAGTCGATGACAGAGTGTGTTGTTAAGGCACTCTGTATTGTTAAATTCGTCGGTTCGAAACCTATGGTTTTGACCCAGAGTCGTAGTTTCTTAGCCACATATTAGTCCCACATGTCACGGACAAACTAACAAACATAAAAAAATCTTTATTTTTATATTATCTTTGAAATATGTGTCAATATAGGAAGGACATGGAAATATGAAAATTCTAAAAGAGTATTTTTCTAGAGCCTAGTCACAATTAAGGAAAATTTTAAGGATCCATACTTATCTAAAAGTATAGAAACCTTTGTTAATTTTATTAATTCTTAAAATACTAATTATAAAATATTTGGTGATATTCTTGTAAAAGTATCCCAATTTCTAAGTATTTGTACATTTTTCATAAAATATTGATAACTTATAGAGTAACATAATTTTATCTTTCTAAGTATTTGTACATTTTTCATAAAATATTGATAACTTATAGAGTAAAATAATTTTATGAGTATTAGAATTTGAGTGAACAATTTAAAGAAAATTAGAAATTAGAAATTATTATTAAAAGAAAACAAGACAAATCGTGAAGTTTAGCCTCTAAAATTTCAAGTGACAATAATGCAATCATAAAAAAACTTGGATATAAATTGTTACCATAGAAGCCAAAGATTGAAATTCACTATTATTAATAAATTCATTTTTATGTTTAATAATTTAAATTTAATTAAATACATTTAATTAGTTATGTTTTTTAATAATAAAAATCATTAAATATAACTATTATCAATTTAATGAAAAACTATTATAATTTTATTATTAAAATAGATGAAAAAATAATATTTTATAGGAATAATTATTCAAATTGATTTTTTCATTCATTAAACAAATCCAATATTTACATATATTTTAATACAAAATCAACCAAATGTATTACTAATCATATTTTTTTAATAAAAGATTCAACTAATAATCACATACTTTTTTAATAAAAGATTCATAATGTTAGTAATACAGTAAAAAATTGTGCAACCATTTCATTAAAAGTGTATAGATCAAAATTTATTATTATTCTTTATATTTGATATTAAAAATTTAATTAAATAAATTTCATATATTATAATACTTAGATAATATAAATGAATAAAATCTTTGGAAAATTTAAATATAATAAAATATAATAGTTATGATTTTAGTAAACAATTACATTCTGACTTTATCTTGTAATCTTTGAATAATAAAAATTTTAAAAATAACATTATTGTTACATCATCATCATCATTATTATTAGTGAATAATTATGTTATAATATTATTATTACAATATATGAAAAAGACATAATTATTCAAATCACAATCATTTTACTCATCATATTTAAATATTTTTGTTTATAAACGTGTTTAATCGACATATTGTATCTTGTACAACAAACAATTCACCTTGAAGAAGAGTTAAACATTATATGGCATTAATGGTTATAACTTTTTCCAATCACAATCCAATTAAACGATTTCATAAAAGTAAAGTTAAACATTATATGACAATTGTAAATTTAAATGAGTGATACATCTCACATTTAATTTAAAAACAGAGAAATCATTAATAACGTTAATCATTAGCATGCTCATAATACATGTTATAAATCAAACAACAACAACCACAACATTATATGAAAGACATAATATACATGAGTGATATACATATCAATATACACGTCAACAAAATATTCAATAAACATGTCATATATACATCTCAAGTCAAATATAAAACAATCAATATACATGTCAAACAATACCACTAATAGCTAGCTCCACCACTAGAGCCATATCCATCAGTGTCTCTACTATCAGAGGTAGAGGGTCTATCAATACCTATGCCAGAAATAAATGAAAATAATACATCGCTATCAAATGTGTCTCCATCAAGATCAAATATGTGCAGTAACTCTCGATGTGAACATGGTGTCCAAAGCATCAAAAGCTTCTGACACATGTGGAGGAAGATGAGGAGGATCGATGGATGATGACACCTATGGAGGTGAAGGAAAAATATCAGTGGATGGTGACATAAGTGGAGGAGGAGGAGGATCAATGGATGGTGACGCATGTGGAGGAGAAGTTGGAGGATTAGTGGATGGTGTAGACACAAGTGGAGGGGAAGGCGCATGATGATCGATAGATGGTGTAGACACATGTGGAGGGGAAAGAGGAGGAGGAGGAGGATCAGATGTGGATGGTTTGGAAACATGTGGAGGGAAGGTGCACGAGGATCAGTGGATGGTGCAAGCACATGTGGAGAGGGAGGAGAAGGAGGAGGATCAAAAGTGGATGATGCAAAAACATGTGAAGGGGAAGCAAGAGGATCGATGGATGGTGCAGACACATGTGGAGAAAAAGCATGATCAGGAGGAGGAGAACCATGTGGTGAAGTAGAGGATGTTGATTGATCTGGTGATGAGACATATGGATTAGAATCATGAGAATAATGAGCAGGATGCATCAAACTCTCGATGAGGTAGACGACACCGACAATATGACACATCAGTGATGTCATGTCATGAGGCAGAGTCATTCATATTGTGGACTGCTCTGATACCCGTAATATGTATCTAAGTAGTGTGAGTACCACTCCATGACTAACCATAACACCACATAGGTGATCCACCACCTCTATACAAACTCCCTTATTTGAATTGCGTGACATGCAGGGTCTATGTACTGCAAACTGCTCCTCTTCCTTCTCCATCCCCTTATCCTATTGGGGAGACTCATCCCCAACATATATGCCAATATCTACAAAATAATAGATAATAATAAGATAATTGAAACAAAATTTTACAATAAATTACATGTGAATTAAATAAGATATAAAAATATGCATCTGGATTTATCCAAACATAATGATGATACTATCTCTTTCATCTAGTGGCTCAGTTGTTGAAAATAGGATGTTTGTACAACCTCTCCAATACATACTCATTTAGTGGTATTGTACAACATTGAGGACATGATTGTCTATCCAACAAAAAACTCATATACCTCCCTATCGACTGAAGCACACGGCCAGTCTAACACACCCCTCTTGGGAAAAAACTTCCCCCACATGCGCATACGTGCATCAAACATAAGCCTAGGAGGAAAGTGGGGTACTCCTAGTTGAGTGGCATGAACCCTCTCAAAAAATAATGTAAATAACTCTTACGTGAATGAGAAGAATCTCCTCCCAGATAAAACGACACAACAATGATCCAATGCAAAACAAAATTGTCTAAAAAAAACTATGTCCACCTAATCAATTGAGGCATCTGCACTAAACTAACTACATAATACATCAAAGGGAAACTGATTTACTTCCCATTAGAGGTAAAGTGTAGCAGTGATGTGATAATAAAACACATGCACTTAACCTCCTCTCTATGAAATGAACTCATCCACTTCTAACCACTAAAAACCTAGAATCCCAAAGTGGAAAGAACGTCCAGAATGACATATCTATGCACATATGCCAGTTGGGTGTCTCCTACAACACCAAGCGATAGATTAGGAGACTTGGGCCAAACCTCCCCCCTCCTAGATAATCCAGTGATGGAATAAACATCATCCTTTGTGGAATGATACCATTGATTGAAACTGACTTTGAATGCTTGTCGATCATGATCCCAATGACAGATCAACTAATGTAACAATGGAGAGTTCCCCTTGAGGGATGTACCCTCCTCGTAAAAATTGAGGAGGCCAACATACATCAAAAGAGCATGTGTTTGTGTTGTAATAAGGTGAACAAACAACTCCCTCTCCCTTTTTTGGGCCTCCCACTCACGTACAAAGTTGTACGTTTTGACCCACTGTTGTTGTTTCTCTGCCTCCTCTCATCATCGTCATCTCTCATTCACATATAAATATTTTGAGGCACACACACACACACACACATATATATAATGAATTGGAATTATAAAACACACACACATATAAATAACTTGTATTTAACATAAACTAAAATAAATTTATGTTTGCAAAGCAATGTAAAAAAGTAAACGGTGTGCCTAAAATAGTCACTACACACCGTGACCCATGCTATATATCAGGAAAAAAAAGCATCGCCAAGCGGTGTTTTTGTTATCACACACTATTGATCCACATTTATTGTTGCATCGACACGGATTTTAGCGGTGCGTTCCATAAGATGCATCATGTTGCTAAATTGTGAAATATTCAGCTCAGTGTTGTGCTCTTTACAACACCAGTGTGTTTTCTTCTTCTTATTATTATTATTAATGCATCCAGAATACCCTATTATTGGAGAACCACCAATTTGTTTAGTGATGTGTTGTGTTGTATAGAGCACCAACAACGGGGCGTCCAAACCGATATCTTGATATGCCAAGACGTTAAATATTTTCTTGGTGTAGTTGCTTTAACAACATCAATGCATTTTCTTAACATGGACGCACTGCTACACTAAATTATATGTACTACAAACTTAGTGGTACGCTTAGTTCACCTGAACGTGCCGGTGCTTCCATATTTTTAGAGTATCGACATGTTTTTTAGAGGTGCGGTGCCAATTCGTTTAATATTTTCTACGTGTGGTTCATTAAACTGCACCAATTCATTTTGGTCACATGGATGCACCTCTACACTAAATTTTATGGGCTCTAAGCTCAGTGATGTGATTTGCAAAATCGAAAGAACTAGTGTGCCACTATTCCTAGAGCAACCACATGTTTTTTAGCAGTGTATTGTCTTCTATAATGCACCAGTGATAAGGTGTCACAAAAGACACACCGCTATGTTTATTTTTATAATTTATCGTAGTATTTTTCTTTGAACAAAACTAGTGCATACTACTATAGTTTACACATTGGTGTGTACCGTTAGAGTTCACACATTCGTGGACCACGTATATTGTCTCATTGACACGTATTTTGGTAGTGTGTCCCATAAGACACACCGTGTTGTTAGATTGTGAAATACTCAGCCCGGTGTTGTTCTCTTTACAATATTGGTGTGTGTGTGTTGGATCTAGGGGCACTGCTAGGTTAAATTATTTTAATGAAAACTAAGTGGTGTGATGTGTTAATATGAATGCATTAGTGCTACCGTGTTATTGGAGCACTGAGATTTTGTTTAGTGGTGCGTCGTTTTGTATAGAGAACCACAAATAGGGTGTCTAACGAGATGCCCCACTATACAAAGTAGTTCATTATTTTCCCCAGTGAGGTTCTTTTAATAACACCGCTGCATTTGGTTAAAATGGATGCACCACTATGCTAAATTTTACAAAATGTCAACTTAGTGTTGTGCTTTGTTAAATGAAATGCACTAGTGTTTTAGTGTTCCCAAAGCACTGACATGTTGGTTAGCAATGTGTTGTCTTTTGTAATGCATCGGTGACAGGGCATCACAAAAGACACACCACTATTTTTATTTTTAAAATTAATGTCAATGTTTTTATTTGAATGTCGTTGGTGTGTACGATTAGATTATACACAACAATGATGGTGCTTATTGTGCATTAACAAACATAGCACACCACATTGGGGCAAGCCAAAGCGTTCTGGTGCACCACACAGAATTGGAAAAAGAAATTGAAAAAATGGTTGAATTTCAAGCCAATTTCAAATTTGAATTGGATAAAAATGAAAATAGGAAGGTCATAAACAATTTACCTGGAATCTTATGTCCTGAGGAGGCATGGTTCCATCGTTGAGAAGAAATGAAAATTCATGGTAATTTCCAAAATTTGGAAATGTGTAGAATCTATTGGTGGAGCTATTGAACTCGTTGTCGAGCGCCACAAACAAGGCATCATTGGAAGGAGAGTGAGCACTCGTTATTCTTGAGAGATTGGAAGCATGGGATGAAGTGTAATAATAAAAGTCGGTTTGGTAAATTTGTTTTTATTTACCCTACCATGGTACGCCTAACGATGGGGAGACACACCAAGTCGTAATGTTCAACGACACTAGGGCACTTTATTCGATGCTTATTTTTTTATTATAATGTATGATGGTGCTTCTGACAAGTTAAGCACCTGGGCACCATTGTTTATATGTGCACCGAGGCACATGTTCCTTATAGGCGCACTGGTAAAAAAACCTCCAAAAAATCCTTCGGTTGCTCGCCTCTTCTAACAACCTCCACTATAAACAAATAAAGGATAATTTTTTTAGGGAGATTTCGTAAGAACCTCCACTACAAGGTGTTCTCCTTGTAGTAAAATGTCCATAGTAGAATGCCTCTTGGCTTAAGGAAATGTTTTGACTAGATGTACCTACTTGAATAGGGTGGTGAGGCGATAGTTGGCTGGGGTGTTTGGGCACTCTTTTACATTGCTCTAAACCCCTTGACCTAAATGGACTTCTAGATCGGAGTCAAATCAAAGGAAAATTGTATACTAATGTTGTCGCTCCTTTGTCCAATCCTTCTGTCAAAATGAATAAGAATTGGTTGGCAGATCGAAATTCCCTATCTATTTTAAGGTTGCTTTCTCCATGAAAGATTGGTTTCATTCTAAGGAAGTAGTAGCAAACGAGGTTTGTCTTAGAACACTTACCACTAGACGATTCAACTATTCTAAGACATGATAACTCACTCATAAAAGATTAAATGAAGGTTAGGAGCCATCCCCCCTCCCATTATTTCTCTAATCGTGCTAATAAAGAAGTCTTCACAGGCGAGTAAGAAGTTTTCACCTACCCATCTGCAACAATAGGATATAGAAGCTTTTATTTCACAATCACTTCTTATTTAGTTTGGTATTTTGATGCTACAGAGTTGGGAATGCTCCTTCATTTATTTCCAATATAATGAAACTATGTCTCGATGCACATATCTATGTATTTCGTATAAATATTAGCTAGAGTTATGAGAATGTTGCAAATCCGGGTTTGCTCATTCCAAAGCTTAAGATAGTACATATAATTCCATTTTCTCTTTTAAGGATCATTCAAATTTAACAAAGAAATGTAAATAGAATGTGTATAGAATTACTTCAAAGTAGAAAAAAGTCTTATAGATTATGCAAGCTAAATCTAAGAGTTTTTATCATCAGATATTTTATTTCATGAAAAAAAAAATGAAAAAATAGGATTCAATTCAATTTTGAGTATCATTGAATACAGAATAACAACATAAAAATAAATTTGCAAACTAATTGTGCAAATTTGAAGAGTTATAGAAAATCATGGTATTTAAGCTAAACAAGTTTCAATAAATTTAAATGGAAAAGAAACAAAATAATCTTTATTGCAAATAAATTATTGAAAATTTAATAAAATCTTTATAAAATATGAGAAAATTTTGTACTGTAAAAGTTCTTCCAAAATCCTATACCATCTAGATAGGTGCATATCTATTTTTGCCATCTTTATTTGATTTATGTGAAAAAACATCGTTAAAAAATAAAAAAAAGTATCTCCCCAACCAGAGAACCTTGTTTCTCTAAAGAACAATCAAGACCATAACCAGAACTTTGCTCATCCACCCTGAAAAGCACCTCGCTTGCAAAATGTTATCACTCATAATTGCAAACAAAGGCTGTTAGAGCTCTTCAAATTTAAGAAAAAAAAAATCCTTAGCATTTGTATTCGGTTTTGCTATTGACGTTTAGTAAGACATAGAAAGTGCTATTCATGTATTTCCAATATTGATACCATACCCTTGCAAGAACCTCATA
This sequence comes from Picea sitchensis, assembly GCA_010110895.2. Classification (NCBI taxonomy): domain Eukaryota; kingdom Viridiplantae; phylum Streptophyta; class Pinopsida; order Pinales; family Pinaceae; genus Picea; species Picea sitchensis. The sequence continues at coordinate 98,345 of SNQJ01S0007979.1, read as the reverse complement.
TCATCCCTTATAATAGTACAACTACAAACACTTGAACATATAATAATTAACTCCATATTAATCACTTTCTAGTTTATCATTGTTGTACAAGGCATCAATATTGTACAGTACTCACCTGGTAGATATTGTACAGATAGCCAAGGAAGTTGATGCTGCTCTAGCTGCGACCTTGGAATTAAAGGGAGGTGTATAACATGCACCTAGAATTTGATTTGGAAAGATCATTTGAAGTTGAAAATGAAATTAACATTTATTCAAGGGTTTGGGCCGGCCTTTTGGTCTTCAGTGAACAGACTGAGTAGTTGTTGTAGGTATAGCTTTGGCTAGAAGGGTGGTGCAAAACGACAACTTATCCTTAAAAACTAATACTATTGTGTTTGATTAAGATCAGTGAACCACCACTAATGAACTAGTTGGAGATCAAAAAGAGGTGAGAGTGCTCCTAACTTGGCTTGGCTGAAATCCATATTTGTTTTGCAATAATTTATTGAGTTTCAATTTTGGAATTGTTTTTACTTTCTGATTACATAGATCTTGAAATTTCTTTGTAATTAAAACAAGATTCTTTGTTATGAAAATTCTGATTACATAGATCCGAAAATTCTTTGTTATGAAAACAAGATTTCTTTATACAGCCGTATGGGTGACTGTTCTGACAGTGAGTTGCAGCAAACTGAACTTGAAGTACCACAAATGGTTGAGAATTCTTGGTCCAAAAATTGAGGAGATTCACCGTGATTGAGCCATTTAATGTTTGGTTGCCTATGAGCCCTAGAAACAATAACTTTTATACTTGTCCTGGTTGCCTATGAGCCCTAGACACAATAACTTTTATACTTGTCCACCTTACCTCTGAACATGCATAGAATAATTTTCACATTAGATTTGCACAACAGGTAAATGGTTCATATCTCAAATATTTGAAGTTTGTTCGTAGTTGGGTTTTTGATTGCTAGGAATTTTCTATGCAACGTATGCCATGCAAGGAATTGGGCTTTAAATTCTTTGGTGACTTCATGATAATGTTTCATTTTCTTTGGTCCTACTGTGAATGAGAAAGATACTCTAAGGTGATTTCTGTTCTATCCGAATTTACTATTGTTGTCTTGTCCGTCAGCTTTGGACACTATTTCCATAACTATTTGATGAAGCAACTTTTAGAGCAATGTACTAGACAAACACTAGGTAGTGATGTTTGGAACCCGTCTCCCACCCCTACCTTGCAAAAGAACAAGGAAAATATAGAACAGGGAAAGTAGTAAAACACGATGCAAGACAATTTTTACTTTGCTTTTCCTGCTCTACACTCTTTTGCTTCTTTCTCATCAGTTTAAGATTTTACTTTTTAATATTATTTTTTTCTTTCTTTCAATTTGAAGTCTTATCTTTCTCACTTTAAATCAAACACGTGTATCTCTTTGTTTCCAAGTTGGAACTCATGGCATAAAATGCTAAAATAGCTTGAGACTTTGTGTGTAGGTCCGCCCTTTGAAAATTCTATTGTCATAGTTGTTTTTTAAAAACTTATAATTGGAGAATTCTTTTAGAAACTTGAAGGCTTCAAAACTTTTGAATGAGAAGAACTATGCTTCAGTCTAGAAATTTCAAACTTGAAATTGCAAATGGGCTTTTATGCATACCGTTGGAGGACAGAAATCTCTGAAGTTAACAACTAGCTGGCCTATTCTTGAACGGAAGTTGATAGCTTGAATGATATCATTGATGTTTACCGTGACCGTAGTAGAAAAAAGATTGTTCAAACATTTTTCTTGAAATGATTAAAAGTTGAATAATATCTTTTTAATAAGACAAACAATTTTTTGCTACTATGAATGGACTTCACATTCTGCCATTTTCATTATATGTTTTTAAACTTGAACCAATTCATAGCATCTATGTGCCTTCCTTAACCTTAAGATGGGAAGGTCGTTTTATAATGGATGTATGGCCCAAAGATTCAACTTTTTGTCAAAACCAACTTACCAAGGTATTTCCTCAAGAAGTTCATGGAGGATTAGAGCAACAAAAATGTTCTTTCAAATGGCAAGCGCCATCCATTCCATTGTTGAAGTCATGGAAGCTTTTACGTAACACATAACAATAGGCAACAGGCACTGTCCATTCCATTGTTGAAGTCATGGAAGCTTGCACTTGCACCTAACATTGGAAGCATTTTTGGTCCAAGAATAACCTTTTCCAAAGTTCAAAGCACACTTTTTGAGTCTCTAAGAGAGCTTGTTCCCAAAGCTTGCTTTACCCACTTAGGATTTTGCCATGTATACTTTCTCAAAAGACCTACCCACTTAGGATTTCGCCATGTATACTTTCTCAAAAGACCTACCCACTTAGGATTTCGCCATGTATACTTTCTCAAAAAACCCATGTACAAGATCTGATTTGAGAAACCTCTATATATGTCCAAAAATTGGCCTTGTGACTTTTCTAACCGATTGTTACATAAGAACTTTAGTTTTGAAGTCTACTCAATGCTCATATCATGTTTTTATCGATTTGTTTTCTCTCTTTTCAAACACCATTTGTTTCTCCATTTTCATACACGGCAGCTATGATAGTTAGTTGTGTAATAATCTTGTAACAAGAACTACATAAGATCATATTCAATGACTTCTTAAGCTGCATAACACGTGTACCCTTCAAAACCATCTAACTTGGAAACTTTGTTCATTTGTAATTCAAAAGCTATGTTTTGAGCCTTTCTAGTGAGACTCGGGAGTCCTTCGTATTAGAGAAGCATTTGTGGTGGAGCCCACATGGTTTGTAAATGCCTCTAGTATTTACTCCTAGCTTGGGAGCAGTTTTATTTTTGAGAATGCATCACGCATTTGCACTGGAGCACATAAGGTTTGTAAATGCCTCTAGTATTTCTTCCAAGCTTGGGAGTAGTTTTATTTTTGAGAATACATTGCATCATTTCATTGTAAACCAATATAGATTCACATTAAAGAAGCAAATAGTGGTTTTTTTATGAGATGTTCTAACTTTGGCTTCTAGATAAGATAAGATAATTTTATTAATGTCCGATTAATGATCACAAAGGCAAGTCAAGGGAACTGCTGAGTACAATGATGTCGTTACAAAGTAGGAGTGTCAAAAGGTCTCCTATAAAAGGCAAGGTGCAAAAAATAAAGTGAAGTAAAGTATAGTAGTAGGGAGTGAGCTCTAAGTTGAGGCATGGACAACCCTCGACCCCGAGCCCAGAGACCTCCTCTGAAGAGTAGATGTACTCTAGGAGAAGATCCAGCAACAAGAGGTAATGAAATAGGTCTATCATGGAACAAACCCATCTCTCCTACCATCCGAGGCCGAATGAAGAAAGACGAGTATAGTAGGATGTCCAGAGGAGGAACTGGTGGGATGCCCGTATCATCTATTGTGTAGTTGACTGGAAGAGGTAGTACATCGACGAAGCTTGGGGGATCTCATCTGTCTCCTAGGAAGGGATTTGGTCTGGTCATATCGTCGAAATCTCGTGGGACGGGGGAACGTCCCACAGGCCCACACTGATTTGGAGTCTGAAGCTATGTTGGTGTTGGTCTATCTCTTAATGCCCCTTCCTGAGGGTAGCACCCTAAAGAAAGAGGTGATCCACCAAATAGGGTCTAGTCTCGTAGGAGGCTGAAGAGTATGGGATCGGAGTTTGAGGGCCTCGTGTATGTATAAAGCTAAGCATTGTTGATCAAGATACTCGAAGAAGCCAATGACGGTTTGAGTCCCTGTGAATAAGCAATGAAACCACCCCATGATCTCATAATAGATGGGGCAACAAAAGATTAATTGCTCCTCGGTCTCGATCTCTTGTAGCTGGCATAACTGACAAATCTTGTCTGGTCGATCGATCTAGTGGTTTATCTCCACCCACAGTCTATGAGATCCCACTCTGAATTGGCCTAGAGGAATGAAAAGAGAGTGTACCCAATGGTAGAGTGTATATTGTGGTTGAATGATGAGCCCGTCCCTAAACTCCAAGAAGTGCTCAACATAAAAGGCCATCTTTTGGTGTAACCCACCAGGAGGGTTAAAAAAGATGATTTGGATAAACTGCTTGTAAATGTTATCCTTGATGATCTTGTTCAACATCTGTCTAGTTGGTAGGAGATGGCCAGGCGCATCCAAGGAATATCTAAACAGAGGGAGACGATCTATCTGGATTCCCACGAACTCTAAAAGATATGAAACCCTTTCAAACTACCCTCGAGCCTGGTCTGATGGGCTAGAGAGGGAAACGGTCTCAGAAGGGAAATAGGCCAAGTACGGGTATCGGTCTTGTCCCTTTGTCGAGTCACTGAAGATCTAGATGGAATGTAGAAAAGAGACTAGTCCGAACACTGTCTCAAGTCGGAAGGGGCGAGCCCCAAACTCTGCTAGGATGATGCGTTGAGGAACTGTCTTCTTGCATCTAATGATGCATCAGATGAGGAGGGTTTGGAATCTCTCAACTGAGGCCCAATCACACTCCAATAAGGAAGGCTCCCAAATCTCTATCCATAGAGAACAGTGGGTCAGATAAGGGAGTCCATAAGGGACCTCTTGGATGAAATGTTCTGGAAACGGTGGCGAAAAAATTGTCTCCCGAGAAGGGATAAAGATCCATAGCCTTTGGTGATTCGAGGCTAGAGGGTGTTGAAATGTGTAACCGGGGTATTCTAATTATATTTGAGTTATTATCTTATATCAAATCCCCTTTTGTGGATTGATCATGTATGGGACTTGTATAAGACCAAATCCCTTTTGTGGGATCCTTTTGTGGATTGATCATGTCGGGACTTGTATAAGACCAAATCCCCTTTTGTGGATTGGTCAAACCATATTTATATAGTGACATTTGTAAAGTCGGCCCCTAGGGTTAATTAAGTGGTTTTAACCACTCTTGGAAGAAGTCGGCATCTACTAAGTGAAGAGACATAACCCTAGTGCCTCCTCAGCGAGTATTTATAAGTGAGGATGGCGCCTCACTTGTTCATTCACTCACTCACTCATCTAGTGCACATGTTTTGAAGGCAATTGCAGGAGGAAGGAGAAGAGAGGCGCATGCTCAGTTCTAGTTTATTCTTGGACTTTTGTTCTTAATCTTGGCATTGTATTGGAAATCTATTATTGAGGAATTTTTTGCTGGGTTTTCTTCCCCATGAGGGTTTCCCAAGATAAAATGTTGTGTACCTTGTGATTATGTTTCTTTTAGTGATCCTCTTTATGCTATTGTTTTGGAAATACATTGAGAAAATTGAAAAATAACCTAATAACAACATTAATATTAACAGAGGGTCGGTCGCAAACTGAAGCAGGGTCCTGAGAATTGTACTCCCAAGTATGTGTAGGTGTTGGTGATCTCAATCTCCTCCCCTCTTAAGAAGAAATGAATTTATGCGGTCTTCTTCGACCCGTTGAAGATCATAACCTTGGTTTTACCCAGGTTGATTGTCAACTACCAAAGATCACAGAAGAGAGATAGGGAATCCAATTGTCTATGTAACCCCTCTGGAGATGAGGCTAGGAGGACCACATCATCAGCAAAAAGCAAGATGTATATCAAAACCTAGTGGAGGAGGCACTCATTGTTGTCATGGAGGCACCCGTCACTTTCCTAGAACTTCTTCATAAATTTTTCCCTCAACAGGGCCAACATTACACCACGCAAGGCAGGAGTGCTCTATTTACACTTCATGTACCACTACAGTTCCATTCCTTGCAGTGTCATTTGGAATTCCAACAATTGTGTATCATTTGTGGTTTTATATGCATTCCTAATGGCATCGCAGAGGAACCAATGTTGCTTTGCATCTTCATCACCCACCCTGTATAACAGGGGTAGTTTCACAGATGCTTCATTCAGTTGATTGGTCGTCATTAGCTGATGACTATATGAACACAAGACCCTTAGGTCCTAGCTATTGTATCTCTGGTGTTGCTCCTATAACAACTCTTATAGAATTGGATAACACCGAAGACAACTTTTGACTCCCTATAGAGGTCACACTGGCACTATTCACAACCATTATAGTGGGGTTACTTGAACTTCTAATCAACCAAACACTTGTGCTCTGTGAAAAAAGATATAATATTTTGACAAAAATTAAAAGGTGCAAGGGGTACGACGTAGGATGGATTGACTTCACTGCAATTTTGGTCTTCTTCCTCATCAGTATGGAAATTTGCAGGATAAGAGTAATAGAATGATGCAAACTCAAAAGCATCTTCAAATTCCTCTTCTTGATTCCATTCTTCTATGACTTCCATATTAATGCATGGGTTAGCAGGTTGGGTCAATGTCTTTGTGCTTGTAGCTGGAGTATGTGAATCCCTTGCATTGTCATGCTATCACCATGTCACCTTTTTAGGAGTTCTTTCCACCTTTGTGAACTCCTAACTTCCTCACAACACCACACTTTCTTCATCTCTTCTTTCGTGGATGATCAAAGCTCCTTCTTGTTCTTCGCTCATCCTCCAAATCACCTCACACTTTGGATGCAATTCAATATCATATCCTCTTGGAAACAACTTGTCAACAACTTATGCCTTTCCATTTTTTCCTGCCACCAATTCTCTATTATCTCTGTGTATTTGTTGTCACTTTTCCATTCTCTTGCAGAGTCCATTGTCTCTATCATCACTGACTCTTCAAACAACTCATGATACTACCTCAACCATTTGGTCTTCCTACTATTCCAAACCCCCATGTAGGGTTCATGCTTCCATTTTAGTGGGGCTTGGTAACATACCTCGATCTACCATCAACATTTTTATCCACACTTGTATTTTTTCAATTAGTCTTTCGTGCGGCCCCTTCTTAAATAATTCAAGCGCCTTGGTCAAAGACTAATAACATCCTATTGCTAACTCCAAAGTATAACCTTCCATTACACCTTTGTACCAAAAATCAATCGCTCGGGTCAACTTATGGTCATATTGTTGGATCTTTAACTAGTTCTCGGTGGTCCACTCAACCTTAGACCATGGAAGCCAATGTCAATGCCTCTCAATGAGCCTTTCCAACCATTCCTGTAATTTTATTCTAAATTTCACCCAAAAACTCTTATTGAGATGCTCAAATAGGTATTTATCTTTAAATCTTGCAATGTCCTCTCTTACATCTTGATGGTTGAATTCATGAATTTTCTTCTAGCCAATGTTGAATCTCAACTTTCAACTGTCTCCATCGCATCTTTGTTACTTTGCATTAGTTAAGGTCCTGACCACGAAACCATGTTGTTGGCTCTATGAAAAACCTAGGGTCTTCCAAAGGTGTCCAACACGGGCGTGATATAGTCTAGTTTGTCGGCATATTCAACAATCTAGAAGGAAGGAGGTCTCACCAGAGGCACATATGATTGTTCCCATATGATTAAGGTGCAGAGGATTAAAGATTTAGTAGGGGTGCACATTCCATTACTTTTTTTCCAACGAAAACCTTGTAGAAAACCCTCAGAGTACTTCCACATGATCCATTGATGGTAAATAGGGTAAACCTTCAGTGCCTAAGTTCCAGGCACCTAAACCCAAGTGGATCAAGAAAGTTGAAATTGTGTCCTACGCAACTTGGGGGAGAGATCTTACATTCTCATGACTGCTTAAGCTAACCCTCGGGGCTAAACACATTCTGTTGCTTATCCTTCAATCACATTCATTTGATTCAGACTTTCAAATTTGTTTGATTTCAAGACATTTTCTCATGATTGAATGTTCTAAAACAAAATGATTTTGAATAAAAAAAACTTGGATTATTTGATTTCAAGACAGTTTTAAATATATATCTTTGAAAACCAATTGTTCGTGTGCTGAACTTGGGGCTTGGCAAGCTGTCTACTGTTAAATTAGGGTCTTTGCCAACATAAACTTCATTCTCCACAACTAAAATTGAAGAATTCGTTAGATCCTTTAATTGCTTATAAGAACAAAGTTTTGAATGGTCTTCAAATTTGAAAAGATTGTTATTGGAATGGTATGCCATAGGTTTCCCTCAAATTTAAAGTCAAAATGCAAATAGTTTGGGATTATAAAGGTTTCAATAAAATTGTAGAAGCTTAGCACTTAATAAGATTGAGTTATATTCCTAATGCCTTGCTATGAGTAAATATAATCATTGACATCAAACTAATAGGGGTTTATTCCTTGCTTTTAGGACAGGAACAAGTGGGCATCGATGTAATTATTGACATCAAACTAATAAGATTTTATTGCTAGCTTTAAGTGGGCATGGTGTATTAATTAGCATGGCATCGGTTTTTTTTCTTTTTACCTTTTCTATTAATTAGTCATAAAACTCAGGTGTTTACTGCTAGCTCTTACTATAGCAATAAGTGTACATGGTGTATTACCATGAAATGGTCATTTTGTTTCTTTTTACCATCTCTAGGTTTATAACGAGATATAAGATGATAAGATTAAACGTTTTCCTTTACACCTTAATTATTAATTAACATCATTAATTATTACATTTAACCTCACTAACTATTACATTGTTGTTGAAAATTCTTTTTACAATACAAAGCACAGGTTGCTGTGCGCAAAACATTACTCCATGGCACCACTAGGTGTAGCCATATTAGATACATATCTAGTAGCCCAGGCAACAAAAGTCCTAATGGTCGCTACTAGCTAGCCTAGATAATAACTATTGGTCCTAGGCATGTGGTAAAAGAAGGAATATGGACTGCCGCAACAATAACAAGAGACTCTGTGACTAATGCTAGCCAGAATGGAACTCGAGACTTATGTCCAATGGTTCGTATAAGTACATCTGTTCTTCATGATTTTGATCTTTTTATTTTGAGTTAGACCTTTTTAAGCAATGATTTTGTTTAACCAGTTAAAATCTCACATGTTCATTTTTCTTTTGATTTAGACCTTTTTATAGTCCTTTCTTTTCGTATCGTTGTAACTTTTAAAGCTCATGCTATATAACCCTTTGGTTCTTGTCATATACGTCTGGCTAACGTATGCGCATTTTCCCTTCCATTCTCTAGTTTTTGCTGGTCACTCAGAAATTACAAGTTTTGAAACAATTTAATGGATTTCTTTAATCGTACATTGCTGCAGACTGTTCCACAAGCATTTGTTAATCGTTGGATGCAGAAAGACGAGGTGAAAAGATCGTTTCAAGTCAGACTTTTGTGTGAGAAGAAATCCGAAAGTTGGCAGGTTTTGTTTTCAACATTGAATAGATTTTCTACTGGGTGGAAAGCCTTTGCTATTAGTAATGGGCTGCAAGAAGAAGATAAATGTGTTTTTAAGTTGTTAGATGAGCTACACTACATTTTTGAGTTCCATGTCATTAAGCATGGACTCCATGGCGACTATGGAAGTAGACAAAAGAAAGAAATGTAATAGTTCTATGTCATTAAGCATGGACTCCATGGCTACTGTGGAAGTAGACAAAAGAAAAAAAAATGTAGTAGGAGAAGATGAAGACATGTGTGGTAAACCCAAATCATTCCATGGTTGAGTACAGTCTGTTATGTAGGTTATGGAAGTCACAGTCCAGTTCAGGTTACATGTACTAAAGAACCTAAACAAAAAACAACAAAATTGAAGTTATCGATATAGATTAGTCAATTTGAAGAGGCCAAGTTGAAAACTCTCTTATGTTTTTTGAAGTCGTGAGAGTAATTTATTTGAAGTGTGTTTAGAGATGAGAATGATACTGTATCACCAATTCAATTCAAGGTTGGTTTATTCACGTTTAGCAAATGCTTCTGGATAATTCAACTTGAGTAGGATAATGCAGTATATTTGTATGTTTATCAATTATCTGTCATGCATGTCACTTGTATTGCTCATGGTGAGTTGAATCATTTTCGATTTCTGTCCATATTCTATTTGGGTAGAGTTATGCATGCTTTCATCAAACTGTCTTTAGAATGGGGTAATGCTATGATTCTTATGGTTTTATTTATGTTGACAAACGTTTTGATGATATATTTGTCTACTATTTAATTAAAAGATTAAGCAGGTTATGTCCAGAAAATTAAATTAAATTTGTTGTAGAGTGTAAAATACAGTCCCATTATTGGCAGTTTTTTTATAATTGGCAGTCTTTTTATAATCATGTATTGGTAATTATGTTGGTTTTTTTATAATCATTTGTATATCACAATTAATCAACTAATATATTAATAAGAGTAATAACAAACATATTCACATCACAATTAATCAACTATTATATTAATAAGAGTTATCACTCTTTTGTATTGAATCTCCAACATACTTTCTTATGGCTTGCAACAAGCTTGGCGAGCCTTTATATTTATTGTTGCTTTCAAAAATGTTTTCTAACACAAATGTTGGTTGAATTGTATAATAAAGGTTACAACATTAATGCCACTTCTAATTCCTTTATATTTTGTTTCAATTATGAATTTTCCTTTTCTAGTATCAACATACTGCTTCAAAGCTTCTCCAGTTGCGTTGTGGAATGGTGCAATTTTATATGGTGTAACCCCATCAAAATCAATTGATGATTTTCACTTTTCTGATGACTTTTTATTTCTTTTATTTACTTTTTTCATTAACATTTTTTGGGATTCTCGATTGTAGGTCGCATGGTGCAAGGTAACATATTCTTCCTCGAATATTTCTAGTTCTTGGGTAATTATAGCTTCAACAATTTCTATGGTTTCCAATAGTCTTTGGGCAGACAACTGAGTTCTTCAATGAGATCATCAACATCCATTGCGTGTGGAATTTCTTGGAATTCAGGTATGTTCAACCCCGTTGTTAATGTATTTTTTATTTTTTTTAATAGGGGTATACACAGTATGGGATTTCTCAAGATCTTTCCTTGGTGGGTCTTTATCACCCCCATCATCTGAAGCTTCGACTGAATTGCACTGGAGGGAAACCAATTCAGCCAATGCCTTCTAAACCAAAACCGACCCCGAATTCAGACATCAATTTTAAACATCTAGAACCGAATCGCCCCGTGGGGAAACCGATTCGTCTAAGCTTCTAGAACATCTAAGATTGACTTATGACAGACAAAAAGAGAATTGTCCAAAAGTATAGTTGTCAAAACATAAACAAAACTAAAAACATGCCATGCAGTCTAACACCTGTGCAGATGTCGTGGTTCATGCAGTCGACGTGTTGCGTGCCACATTGTCTAATGTAAGCGCCTGAAGAGTTGAAGTCGAGAACGTTGTCACGTTGTCCACGACTGACATTTGGAGAGCCACAACTAGGATCGTCATTGAGGTCGCTGATGCATTGGGTGCTTGTTCTGTGGAATGTCGACAACCATGCAGAGAGGAGAGAAGTTGCATAATTTGCGTCCCCTTGTCTAGAATTTCCATATGGAACCGTAATTTGTCCACCTCCTTGAGGACCTCGAACACGAGGTCTTGCATAATTGCAAGGGCGTCTTGAAACTTTGCGCAGGTGGTGCAATCCGAACAGGAGTGGGGTTGGTCTGGTGGTTTCTCTCGGTGGACTGAGGTGTCCTCCTGTGGATACTGGACCTGTGGTGAGTGCACTAGCGGTGGTGCATAAGATGAATTCTCATGTGAATTTGGTGGGATGACCAAGGCAGGTTGCGAGGAAGAGGCCAGGTCCGACAATGGCTCGGGGGTGAATCCTAGTGAATTTCCCAGGAGGTCGAACCACTCGACTCGGCAAGGACAAAGGCAGGAGGTCACTTTGGCTCTGAGAGGACTGGCCAGAAGAGGGTGAAGAAGGTAGAGAGTTGTGTGAAGGTGCGGGGGTAGGCTGAGGCTGAATGGCCATGAGTGGCATGTTTTGGTACCAGGTTGAGTGCTTCTTGGATTTCCCCCGAAGTCGAGGCATGGCCGAAGCAATAAGAAGGTAAGAGAGCACTGAGAACTGGCTAATGTAGCAGGTAAGAACGAGGGAGGAGTGCAGACCGTGTAATGGATTTGTTGAGAAGAGGAAGAACTGATGGACCAGCCAAGGAGCTCCATGGTATGAATACTATTGGAGAGGGAGGAGGCACACGTGCAGAGGTGACCACAATAATGGAGGCTCCATTGATCGGATGAGGAGGAAGAGAGGAGCGCACTCGAAGTGTTAATGGCGTGCTAGTTGGAGTGAGGGTTGCATAACTTCATGGTGTGGGAGGAGGGGAGGTACATGCACCAGTCACGTGGCTGACACTACGCTGGCAGGCATCGTCCCCTCCACCTTGAGACATGTACTCTAATAACACCCCATCTAGGGGTCCTATCTCTTGTTCTTGATGGAGTACTCTTCAGGAAATTATTTGGTGAGCTATGGTTTTTATTTGCTACTTCTATGCCATGATGTTGGTAACCTTCATTGGTACTGATTATTTCTTCTATGTTATCTGAAACCTATTATGTTTCAATTTCAAGGAGATCCAAATTATCTCTTCCACCCTTCCTAAAATTGTTCAATTTTAGTGAAACACGAAGAATAGACAATCAATTCCATATGTGCATAAAATTTGTTATATGGGTCAAAACCCTTAACAAATTTTGCTTCCTTTAAGCCAAGTTGCTCGAAATGATCTGCAAGTTCATCAAGGTGGGTTATATGCTTTATAGTAAATTCTCCAATTTTCCATGGTAAGGGTATAGGCCTCTTTTTTTTCCTCTCATTGAATAAATACGCCCACATTTTATACTTTATGCACATTTCCTCAACAAAAAGTTTATCTAATACATAAAATGGAAGAAAAAAATACTTTTCTTCACACTAGAACAACTTGATAACAGTAAATTCCTCAAAAGTATCATAAAATCCTTTCCCAGAGAGAAATATGGCAGCTTCAAGAGATAATCTTGACGTACCAAGGCCAAAAATCAACTTTTTGTACTTTGAAATAAAATTATTGTGAATCGGGTAAAAGTTATATTGAGCTTTATTTCTATAAAGGGTCGAATACGATGCATAAACTGGTTCGATTTTGAAATTAAATTTCTTTTCCCTCGACAAGTATTCAAATACATGATCATAAAAAATGAAAAATATGAGGTAAGAAGTCATATAGAATTTTCAAGTCTTTTTCAAATTACCTAGTTGAAAAGAAACTTCACTCAAAATAAGGTAGCCCCAGTCTATAAAGGCTTTCTCATGCAAAGAAAAATGCAGGACACATATTATATTTCTTGGTACAAATGTAATAGACTCCAAACCAATAATATGAACAAACAACCATGCAAACTCTCTATATGGGTATTTTAATGAAGTTACCTCAATCCTAGAAATACCAGGGTTACTGCCTTGGTTGACCAAGTAGTTTCTTAGAAACCTCTTCAATCCTCTATGTTGTTTCAGAAATTCACTAGCCTCTTCGTTTTTAAACTGCAAGGTAGATGTAGGGATTCATAACACTTTTTAAAATACTGAAAGAGCTAAGTAAATGGGTTGATGTCCATGCAATTGAATAATCCTTTTCTCACAGTTGAACTTATATGCACACCATTGAACAACTTCTTTAAAATATGTTACTTCTGGAACACAAGTCGCTAATGCTATGTCTGAAGTCCAAATTAAATTCATCTTTTTCTCAACCGGAGAAATATCCATGTAGTAATTGTATTCCCTCGACCATTGAAACTCTTGATCCTCATGCCCAAGTGTGTTTAGTGTATCTCCACAGTACAACTCATTTTTCTTAATTGACATCATTTTCTTCGCTTTTGGATTTGGTAGTAGGTGGTGCTACTGTCGATATTTATAGCTTGGCATATTATTCTTTACTTAATTTCACCACGCATTTTTATGATAGTCTAATCAATGTAAATCTTGTTTTAATATTGTCGACTTGCATGAGATTTGAATTTATTACAAAATTTACGTGTGTTCCACGAATTTAATAACGATATTATGTTTACATAAGTGGCAGTTGATGTGGAGGGGATCATAAATGTGATGGGAAGCGACGATTTGATGTTGTGGCAGAGGAAAAATGTTAAGTATGGAAGTGTGATATGAGGGTTGGAAGCTGCAAAATGTAGAACGCGAGATTGCGGACCTGCAGACTTGAGGATATGGAGAAAAGGTAAGGAGGCTTGCACCAAAACAAGAAATGCGACTAACTATGGGAGATGGTCATTTTGAGGGTCGCGGAGGTATAGGGTGCATTTAAATTGGAGAATACAGGACCTGTGGACTTGCAGACCTAGAGACTCGAGAAAAAGTTAATGGATGGTATGTGGCCCTGCATCCACATTTCACAAAAAATGGTTAAATGTTGGAAAGTGAAAAAAGTGTGATTTGGGGAATGAAAAAGTAAGAGGTACATTATGGAGAAAACATAATTGTGTACTTTGGACTTGCGGACCTAGAGATGTGCGGGCCCGAGACTTTTTCTACCCCTGCCTCACATTGCTTGAATTTGGCTAAGCATTGAGAAAAATTGAAAAAGGAGAAAAATACTAAGGAAAAAGGGACAAAGAAAAACAAAAGAAGAATTTTATGGATAATAAAATGAAAAACAAAATTGATCATGAATGTAGATCAACAGGAACCAAGCTACATTTATGCACTACACACCCTCTCTATATAATATATTTTATATTTGGTTAGATATGCATGTCCAAGTAGGGGTAAATGGTGGATGCAAGCACCAAAGAGTCTGGATGTGGTGCGAAGTGTAGCTAGAAGAGTAAAGGGGAAATGTGGTACTTAAGTGGAAGGACTAAGATGTCATTGTTTATATGACCCCCTTACCTTAAGTGATATGCTCATTACAAGTGAGTGTAAAAAAAAATTACACCTACACATTCATGTGTGTGTGCATGTGTAGATAGAATTTAGTAGTTTAACTTAAAACTTTACTGACGAACCTTGGGTTGTGATGAAAAATCAAAGAATAATTATGGTTAGGAAAAATGAAAATTGGGGCCAGGGAATGTCACCACAAGGGCCGTCGATGTCATCACTACCACCACCATCACCTAAGCTATTTTTTGTACTACACTCGTTGGAGGATATAAATGATACACTAAAACGATTCCTAATAGTGGATGTGGAAGTGGATCCCCCACCATCCGTGGAGGGTAACTCATAAGGGTTGTGGAACTCAAATAGAGGACCTCCTCTGAGGACATTACTAGGGAACCTCATAAAATCAATCTCTTAAAGTTTTATGATGGTTTTGTAGGGGGACGTGTCAAGGCATGTTGGAGGGAATGGCAAGGTGATTTTCAATAAGAGAGTATGCCTCCACCTCAAAGGCCAAAAAAAGTTGTCTTCAAACTTCAAGACAATGTCCTGAATTGGTGGGGAAACCTTGAATAAAAGTAACATCTCACTTCAGACACCATCTCATGGGAATTGTTTGAAGAGAGTTTTTGAAGAAATTGATGAGCATGGTAATTACCCTCTTTTGTTGTCCTTAAATCGCATCATCACCCTTCTCCAATTTAGGAACTTGACCATTTATTAACTATTATTTACCATTCTTTACATTAATTTCCTTTCCTAAATAACATGAATCTTTGGGTTAAATTTTTATATTAAATAAATGGTTTTTATTAGAAAAAGGAACATGGATGCATGATTTATGTGTTCAGGATTCTAACTTGTTTAACTGGATCCAAGAAGGAAGTTTTATATTTTTTTATTTTTCAAGAGCTAAAGAATTTCTAATCAACGTCGGGATTGGGTGTTGCATATTTTTTCATCAACCAAGTTCAGAATGTCAAATCAATTGAAATGTTACATACCTTTTTTTTTCAGTAGGGATATCAGTTGTTAGAGTTGCTTAGTGTTGTAAAGTTTCTCTCCAACATTTGAGTATTTTTCAATAATGTGATATATTTTAGGTTTGTTGAAAAACCATTGGATGAAGACATAGGAAGCTAAATAGGACACATTGAGCGCTACTCATAAGAGAGAAACACTTGTACATTTATCTTTATTTGGTCAGGCATAAGATGTGGTGAGGTGTAAATAGTCAATTGTGAAGATACAAATCTCTTTTCAAGTTATGATTTTCTTTTAAAATATAGTAGTTAAAATCAATTTTCAGTTAATTCTTGAAAATTGGGTAATTGTTCAAGAACTCATGAGATTTTGGTATAAAGGAACAAGAGAAAGAACCTAAAGGGGTTTGGAATTTTGACTATCAATATATTGTTCTTGATTACAAATTGTCTTTTGCTAAATCTTGTTCTTTTTGTAATTAGTTGAGTTAACACATCGATCAACCAACAAACTTTAGAGCAAGGGCCACTCTACAACCATGGTGATCCTATTTTCTTATATTCAACTTAGTTTGCATTAATTTCATTTCTTGATTAGTAGAGTTTTCTTTCTGTCAGTTATTTTTTGTTTTGCAATTTTATTCTGTCAATGAGTTTTACTTTGTATTGAATTTGCTTTCGTGCATCAAGTAGACTAAGATTGTTTTCAGTTTTAAATTTCCTTATTATATTTATATTGAAAAGTTTGGACTAGTTTTGTATAATAAATTTGCAGTAATTCAATTGGTTGAATTAAGTTCAGACATGCCATAGTATCATTGCATTTTTATTTCCTGTCATTATATTTTTTAGATTGCCGTAATTATTTTTTGTAGTTTATTTTTGCTGTAAATATTTTTTGTAGCTTATATTTTTGTCTTGTTGTAACTTTCTGTAGAAGCAATTTGCATAAGCTATTGTATAATTTAGTATTAGATAGTTAGAATCTGCTTCCGAATTCATAAAAAGAAGGAAAGAAAGAAAAGTAATTCCCCCCTATTGACATGGACAAAATGCCCTTTATCAATAGCAGGGGTTACCCTCAATAAGAAGTCTCAATTATACTTCTCACCGTTTGGAATAGGGAACCCAACCAAATTCTGGCCTGGTATCCATTTATGTTTTGGGGTTTACCAGTTGTGGCCCAATCCACCAATGATGGTTTATATTCTAAAGAAGAAATTGCAACTAATCTAAGATGCATGCATCTGGATGGAAAAAGGTAACTAGGAAGTAAACATAGAACCAGAGGTGATCCTATCAATGGCCCAAGAAATAGTTCACATAGATCAGAAACAATAATACGAATACATACTGCAAACCCAGAATAGTCTAGCATTTAAACAATCATTTACAGTCATATGTCCATGAATTTAGACAAATATTTCATGAAGAATGGAAATAAGAATGCAACAAACATGCATAAGAATGGTCTATAATATGTAGTACATTCTTACACAACCCAAGCGTTGAGTAAAACACAACAGAATAGTCCACAACACATGCAACACAAAAATCAGAGTTCTCTAGAAAATAGCTTGGCCAAACAAGCTTCTTCTCATTAAAAGTTTCAACAATAGTACATGAAAACACCAAGAACCAAAAGCCCCTTATTCAGATACAATCCCCCTAATTATTGAAATGCATCTTGATTGTTGGCCTTCCGCCTTCCCCCAATGAACTTTCATTTACAATTTTTTGTCTTTATCTTATTTGTAATGATGAGGGAATAAGGACAAAAAAAATGTTTATGATTTAATATATGTCATACATCATGTGCAATTACATTTAGAATTTGTCTTTTAGTGTTGGTGGACCATCATAGATTTTGGCCAGTGCACCTCACACATTGTGATGACTAATCTGGTCATTGGGAAACTCTTCTTCCTCCAAGTTCCATATTCTACCATTATGAGATTTAGACTTCTTCTTCATCCATTTGAGCTTGATTCTCTTTCGTTGCTCCTATGTCATTGCTACAGTTGTTGTTGTTGCTTCTTTATCATCATCTGTTGTAGATTTCATTTGTGAGACCATTGTTGTGTATTAGTAGCTTCTTCCTTTCCTTGATGTGTAATAGATGTGTCTTCATGGTTTGTTCCCTTCACACGCTGCTTATATGGATTGTTGAGTATGACCTTTTATCACTAGTACCTTGCACCATTCAACACATAATAGATGAGTGACCATAGTATAATCTCAAAATATAATTTCAAAACACGCATTTAAACCTATATAAATGAATATTTTGCTAAGTGAGAGTTTAGATATGTCTCCCTGAGTTCGGTTCCTAGTCCCTATGATCCTGGTTAAAGTACCACAATCTTCAGAGTTGTTGACAATGTGCCAAAGCTTAATCCTGAAAAATGTGAAACATTGGTGAAGCATCTATCGAATCATATAATTGTGAAGTTTTATATCTCTGAAAGAAATTTCCAACTGTATAAGGAACACGTGAAATGGTTACCAAAGTCAAAGGTTATGGCCAAAATATGAAGGTAGTTTTATGGGGACATGTCACTATATCGGCATTGGAAGAAATATTGAGCTTTGTTGTAGTCGGAAGAAAGATTGGACTTCAATGTATTGGTGAAGATGAGATGATTCCGTCGAAACTGGGTGTATCAGCGAGAAATGGGTCATCTCCTTCGTTGGTGAATCGATAGTTGAGGAAAGTCTTAAAGCGTTGAAGAAGTTCTTGCATTGGTGTTAAAATTACATTTGATCGTTGCGGTATCTGAGCTTAGACCATGTTTCCATATCATTGGTGTGCTATGTGCATAATCAAATCCAGTCACTGTGCATGGTTTCATTCTTAAAAAAAATGGCTCACGTGCTTAAAAATGAGTTTAAAAAGTTTCAATTTGTTAAAATATTTAAAAGGGGAGTTATTAAAATAATAAAAAATTAAAGGTTTAAAAGGAGGGGGTTGTGATCCCCCCTTTCTCCCCCTTATGTATCAAACATGGAATGTGTTCAAGTATTCAAGAACGGAATGTGTTGAAGTATAAAAAAAGCGGGAGGTGGGGAGGGAGAGGGGGATGAGCGTTCACATATGTCACACCACCACTTTCCATAACTCCATGCACTATGGAAAACAAGGAGGGGGGGAGTCATGGGCCATTCCCCCCTCTAACTCACCATTACATTAAACCGTTAACAAATTCAAACTTTCCAAACCATGCCATTTAAACATTTTCTATGTCGGCATTGGAAACTCGATATAAACACGTGATGTTGGTCGATGCATCGACACATGATCATACATTATAAGTCGACATGTATCAACATCCAACATGTGATTACCTATGGTGTGTGGTGGGGTGGAGAGGGTTTATTTAACGCACAAGAGAGATTTCTTGGATGTGAGAAAGGTTAGTTGGAAGGGGATGCACGTGGTCTTCCCCCTCCTCACCTCCACGTATCAAACATTTGATCCCAGGACCCTCCCCTCCATATTATCCATTAGCTTGGAATAAAAACATTATTTTAATCATTTTTAAAATAAAATTTTCTTTTTAATTTAAATGATTTCTAATTAACTTTAAACCATTTCTTATTAAATTAATTTTAAATTTTAACAATTTAAATTTAAATTTGAACCATTAAACTTAAAACAATTTCTTTTTTAAAGCGATTTAGTCCAACGTTATTTCATGCATCAGTGTGAGACAAACACTATTAGTCGATGACCTTGTTAAAGGGGATTTTGACACTACCCTACATGATTTTAAAGGATCATAACTTGCATATATGACGTCCAATTGGGGTACCATTTTTTGCAATGTGGAAAGCACGGGGAGGGGCTT
The DNA here is from genome assembly GCA_010110895.2 of Picea sitchensis. Classification (NCBI taxonomy): domain Eukaryota; kingdom Viridiplantae; phylum Streptophyta; class Pinopsida; order Pinales; family Pinaceae; genus Picea; species Picea sitchensis. Next base: position 78,856 of record SNQJ01S0007979.1, on the reverse strand, counting down.
TTTAGTGAGGGATTACCAATCCATTCGATCATTTCAATGATGTCATAATTAACAAGGTTGGTTGGGAAATAAATCCTTGGCGATAGTTTTATCATTTCTGGTCATCAGATTTCGATTCCATCTGTTGGAACACATACAATTATGAACTTTTGAGACCTATACTTTTCACCTCATGAAAATATAATTTTACTCGAAGAAAACGGAAAATTGCTAAATGACATTTTAATTGTTTTTTTCCTTTACTAGTTGGTAAATAATAAGGTGTGCACGATATCTGTCGTTGACGAGTTTTTCCTTTTGATCGAATGATCCTAATACCTCCAGAGTTTTGGAGCCGCCTAAATTTTAAAGAGGTAAATCTATAACGGTTGTTTCAGAGCTCCGCGCTGCGTATGTTTCAATAAGTCTTAACAATAAAAACCCTGAAGCTATGAAACTCGAAAGTGTCTGCCCATTTATTTTCCTAAACCTTTTTAAAGGAACACGTCATAGGACACGTGTACCTTCCGATTCTTTCCCGAGTTGAGACGTGGCACCTCCCTTTCCTCGACATGTCAGAATGACCTAGTCTATAACACGTCACTACAGAAGATGATCCTTCAGGATTTTAAAAAAGAATGAATTCACAAATCACCGAAATATCAAAATGTCAAACTATTAAACATTAAATAACTAAGTTAATCATAAATTACCAGATAATTAGTTGCTTCACATTTCGGGTTTCGGGAAGTCCCTCTTGAGATACATTGAAAGTCCTTGAAGTCCGAACTCTCGAAACACTTGAATTTAACACACCATCTTAAACATGGTTAATTAAAGTTTTACAAGTGATTATTCAAAGATTAATCTTTTCGCGGATTTGGGATTCTGGAGGTTCCCACTCTGTCACATAAAAAACTCTCGAAATTGAACCGTCGAAGTGTTGGTGGAATTTATGACTAGTTAAGGAAAATGATTCAAACATAGATTGTGGATCGCGAGGTAGACTTTCCCATCAAACGTTAATAAATTTTTCGTCAGTAAAGTTATATGAAAAGCGATGACTATGTTTGAATAAAATCACTTCGATTTCAAATTCATTTTCACTTTCTGCAACTAACAAGTTTTATTTGTTTGAAGGATTCATGAAATTTCTCTGCAACAGGTAATTTCATTCCGTCTCCTTAGAAGTTATGGTGTCGTGGAAAATGACAAAAAAGGCCCGATGCAGCAGGTGAGGATTCAAACCCAAATGCAGACATTTTTTCGGACACTACGCCACGAGCCACAAACACTGCTAAATCTTGGACGCAAGTGTTCGAGGTTTTAGAGTGTGGAATCATCATTTGTCCAGAGGACTCTGCTAAAGAAGAAGACGATACTTATGCAACTAAACTCAAACATATAACGCAATCAGAACTGCACAAAATAGAGGCACAACCGAGACTCATGCCTTATAACAACATGATAAGTTAGGCCCTGAAGCACGTTGACATCCAGACTAGGAGCATTGTCAACAATCAGAAGGTTGTTTTTTGCTCTTTCCAACCATAACATATGCAATTAATGTATAAACTCTCCCTTAATCCTAGATATACATTCAATGTTGAATTCATTCTGGATTTCAAGCAAAAGGAGTGCATCCAGTACACCACAAACTGTCCCTATATAATCAAGTCTTGGTGGGGGCACCCAGAGAGATTCAAAACCGACGCTCATGGTATATATGCCACAACGTCTTTGGACACTCCCATGGTGTATCTCGCCATGATGTTATATTGATTGTTTGGGAAGAAGAGCCCTACAAACTTATCGGTGGAATGGGTATCCATCATGCATGAAGTAGTAGAGAGTTTCACTTTCAATTGGGCCAAAATGTTGTCTGATAACTTGGCCAAAGAGATTGCAGAATATAAAACAATGAAGTCAAAATGATAGTCTTCTCCTTTCTACATGTCAACATATATCATGGACGCCATATTTTTCATGATGCCTTTCCCATTGATGAATTGGAGTTGGACCTCGACCAGTGTCGAGCCCATTCATTTCTATCATTCCAAGATATGGGAAGAAAAATCCAAAGATTTCTTTTACAGAATCTGTCACAATGTAGTGGATCCTATTCATATAGCCTTGTATGGTCACCCACCTCCTCGAATTTCAGACAAGATTATGGGGAATATGGGTAAGCTAGCATATTGGTTTATTGATAACTTATCCCATATCAGAGTTTTTGGGTGCTTTGTTCATCCCCGTGCTCTCCCACGATTTTTACCAAATAGGATGGTATGCAAAGAATTGGCCTACCAGACAGTAATGGGAGGCATCAACAAAGAGTTGAAGGCAACACAGAAAAAGGTATGGTCGACTTTCCCTATTCAGGTTGGCATGTTTTCATTACTGGATTTCAGTCACTCCAAAGTGGAGGCTGCGGCTCTGGAAGATGTCAAATTGGTTGAAATCGAATTCAAAAGACACAACCCATGCAAGATTGTGGAAAACCACCTAGCCCAGTTCAACATGAAAATATATGTGCACAAAAATTCCCCGTATGACGAAATATTCAAGGGATTTAAGTCTTATGAGGAGGTACATGACATATTCCAAACCTTTCCCCCATATCAACAAGTTGGTTTTATCAGTTTTCGAAAACACAGGAGGAACAACCTATGAAGGTACTACAAGGGGAGAAAATAGCCACTCCCCTTCTCAGGAATCCAGGTCAACAAGTTTTGAAGCCAATCACTCTAATAAGCATAAATTTGAGGAAACCCTGAAGAGCTCGGAGGTATTGACACAGAAATTAGAAGCATCATTGTCAAGCCAGCTAGGCCCCAAAGAAAAATCCCAACTCGAGGCTTTCCTGAAGCAGGGACAAAATGTGCCTCCTTCGTCACCAACTACCCCTACTAGCACCTCAAATACAACAGAACAACAAAAATCTACGGATATAGGTACTCCCATTACATCATTGACACCTCTACAATCCATCTTTGGAAATCTTAATTCCAAAGTTGTTTTAGTAGATGATCTTACCCCCATCTCGCCCGAAGAGATGCCTCCTTTGGATTTCTTCTTTAGTAGAAAAAGGAAGGACATCGTGAAAAGAGAATGACACCAGAAAGATGGAGTGATAACTAAAAGGCAGAGAAGGGAATAGGACAGGAATAATCGAGATGATCCAGAATTTGCAAAAGAGGTTGCAGGTTCGTTAGGTGCTTTTGTCACTTCCAATCAATGGTATGTGGAAAATTTGGCCGAACAACTGTGACATAAATGTTTATTGGTAGAGGAGTTTTGAAGTCAAATACATGCCATGGAACAGAATGTCAAGAACAAGATGAGCCAAGACTTCGAGCAAATCAGAGCTCATGATCGACAACAAATCCAATAGTTGCAGGCTAACCTCGAGGAGCTCCATCAAAGTTCACAGGCCAACCGAGGATTGGTCACTCAACATGATGAATTGATAGGAAAATTGAAAACTATATTGGACCTGACCGAAGGTACCTTAGTAGATATCCTGGCCTTCCAAACTCAAGCACTGGAAATAAACAAAAAACTGGAAATGGCCCAACATGACCTTTTTATGAAGGTTGATGCCATCCAAAAGTGCTACTAGGAAGTAGACCTTTCTCTGAAGGATATCTATATTAAGGAAAGAGAAGATCGTTCATCCTGAGCTAGGTTTCAAGAATCCATCATATTGGTGCATAAAGATAATGCCCCTGATTTTGCTCTGCTCTCCCCTTCTGAACAATTACGAGGTGATATGGACCTAAAGGTCTGGGAAACAAATTTGGCAAAGATTAAAAGATTATCCAGGGAGGTAAAGGACACTTGCCAAGAAGTGTTGTCATCATTAGACAAGAGGCTAATTGACTTTGATGGAAGTAGTATCTCGGAGGCCCTGGGGCCAATTGATATTGAAATGAACCAACAAAATTCCAGAAAAAACAAGGAATAAACTCTAACAGCCATTCAGGAAATGAGCCAAATTGATCTTCTTAAGATCAATAAATGGCTAGTGAGTCCAAGCTCACAACTCCAAGCCACATTTCAGGAAATAAAAAGGATCCAAGAAAAGTTTCCTCAGGTAGAGAGGATATTATTCACTTTTGAGGTAAATGAAACAATTGAGCCCTCAAAGTTCGTAGTGGAATTATTGAATAGATTGAACCAATGTATTGAACATGGGAAATAAAGCATATATGGAAGCAAATAAGGGAACATGCACAATTCCCTTTGTTTTTATCCTTCCTACCTTTCACCTTCCTACAACCACTTATCTCATTCATTCACATTCTAATCTTCACTTATCCTTTATTCATCATCATACACATGTTCCATTGTCATCCTTCCCACAAACGATTACTTTTTCTTATACTCGTTATAAATTCCTTGATGATCTATGCAGTGTTACTCATCCAATTGTCATTCCTCCCTGATCCCAACTGTGTCTCATTGAATTGTTGAACATATCTTGAGGGGCAGATGGAAACATATAAAAACAGTCAGGATAGTATGTCGAATTATTAAGGAGGCCAGACGACAACTGTTTCCAGCCTAAAGGACTAAAGAAAAGAGACATTTTTTCCAAGAAGATGAAGAGACAGAGGAGAATGCCAACAGAGCTCATCAGATTTTACATATTGTTGTCTTATTCAAATATATGTTATTTTAATTGTAAGAAGTCCAACCGTTTGAGTTGTGACAGTTTTTGTATAAATACATAGATTCAAGATCTATTCAAGGTTTCTTCTTGCCGAATGTAATAGAGAAAACTCTCATTTTTTAGTATTAATACAAGTGCAAACAGAGATTCCAATTTTTGTTCAATTTGGGTTATGTGTCTCTTGTGTATTTCCATATCTTCGAATTTCCTTATGTAATTCCTTGATAAGTGATTGATTTCAATTTAGTATCTCAGCTACTATAATCACATTATATCAACAATTCGTTAAGTAAGCAGTTTTTCCTCTGTATTTACTATAAGTAAAGCAAGACCTGCAAGTTGTTTGAATTACTGCATTCCATATCCTATTCAAGGGTGCACTCTCTACTTTTCTTCCTTTGCAAACAAGGTGAGATTCATCTACAATTGATGCCGAGCTTTGTTTAATAGTTTTGTAAGTTTCCTTCACACCATTTGATATTACAATTGTGACTTAGACAATGAAATACGACCTTTGTATTGTCCTATTATTAATTCCATTTAAGGATCATTTATTATATAATTAAAGGTAGAAGAAACACTCTTTTAAAACATTCTCATTAAACATTCTTGATGCCTGACATGACTTAAGTTTAATCTCCGAAACAACACCATCGGTTGTGTTGGAATCGTAATTGCGTAAATAATATAGTTGGCCTGCTTCGGGGATGAAAAACACAATTCGACCAGAACCCAAAAATTGTGAGCAAATGTGTTTTTAAATGAAATTTTGGGTCCCATTCTCGCTATTGCTTTGCTCGAGTTCCATTCCTCCAGTTCCTGTGTTAATTGTGTTATACGTGCTCTTAATTCATCCATTGGACCTAAGGTCATTTGTCAGTGGCTGAGAAATATAATCATGTGTAAACAACCAATTGATGTTTGGAGCACTTGAAATTGTTTATGATCTAGGAGAACCAATTCTTCCCTGAGATGCAATTAACAACCATATTAAGCCTTGTAGATGTTGCAATTGACCCACCTAAAAATAATCGACACTTTCGTGATCAAGGTTAGTCATAAGATAAAAAAAGGTGCAAAATGTGCATGTTGTTACGGTATGTGAAATGAAAGATGCTAACAACAAAAAAAAAAAATTCTTATATTATGATAATACTCAATCACGACTGCAAGATATATCAAAATCAACATGAAACCAAAAGAACTCACTTATTTGGCGCAATGAAAAGGATTGGTTTTGGAGGAAAAAGGAGAGGCCTCAGGACGTGAGCGTCTTGCTAACACAGTCTGTGTCGACAAGATAATGAATATCACCACTGATACACCATGTATCAGTGAAGATATTGAAAACTCACTGATACACTATGTATCGAAGAAGATAGGAGATCTTGCACCGATATGTATCAATGTCAAGATGATTATTTTATGGTGGTGTATCAATGGTTGGATAAATAGGGAACATCGACGTATTGGTGTCGAAACTTTGATGGGATTCCAGTGCGTTAGTGGTCATGGGAGGATTATCGTCGATGTATTGATAGACATGAGAATATGGTTGCCAATGTATCGATAATTGAAAATTGATTGGGCGTCGATACATAAGAACCCTACAAAAAATATTTTTGTAAGTTTTGGCTTGACTTATGTATCGGTGTAAAAAAGGGGATGTTGTCAATACACTGTGTATCGACAGGGAAAAAATGATTCTCGTCGATACACAATGTATTGGAAAAGGAAATAAGATGCTTTCTGATACACATTGTATCGACAAAGGAAAGAGAAATCGTGTTGATACACTATGTATCGTCAGGCTAGAGTGTTCTTTAAAAGATGTTGAAAATGGTAAAGTCTGGAGAGTGAGAAGAGACTCTTGGGATTTAACATTTTCATGAAAGAATTCAAATATTTTCTAGTATAAAAAGTTTCATAGGGGAGCCCAATTTCTTCTTTTAGAGTAATGGTGAGAATAAGAAATTAGGGAGCACAACACCCCCTAAAATAATATAAAAAAATTATAGTTAGCAATAAATCCTAAGAAAGCAAAAGCCTAAAAATATGCATATACTTTTCACAACATTTTGAAATTTTATGTTCCTCATGTTGATAATTAAAGTAGGTTCTCATGGTTAATGGATTTTTAATTCCAAGTATTGTTTGAGCCCATCATTTTTTGGCATCGTTGCAGGGGAAACACTAATATTTTTGGAGTCTTTTCCTTTGCATATGGCTCTAGGAACTTATTCACGTGAGTATACTCCTCTAAATGAGAATGGATCGGGAGGAGGAGAGATATGTTTGGGATGTTCCTACCTAATACCCTTTCAACTTATAATCCTAAATAATTAAGTAAGGAAGAGGGTTCTGCTTCGACCTCTCACACTTTTAAAGACAAACTAGAGGTTAAAATTGAATTAGATTAACCATATATTTATTTGTGGAGATTTCATGGACCCTCTGGAGTAAAATATGAAGAAATTGGTTGGGAACTTGAGACTTTGTTCAATATGAGAGATAGATATGAGAGACGTGAGGAAAAAAGACGTATTCCAAAAAATGAACTAGACAATGAAGAAGAGGAATACACATTCCCTATTAGGGAATATGATGAAGAAGTTAAAATGAAAAACATAAATCCCTCATCTCTTCCACTATTTTATGGGTTACCTTCAGACAACCCATATATTATCTTGTTCAAATTTGAAGTTTTGTGTCGAACATATGAGTACAAAAATGATGCTCATAAGCTAAGACTGTTTCCTTCAACTTTAAAAGATGCTTCTTTAAGATGGTTTATGGGACTGCAAGGAGGAAGTATTATTACTTGGGAATATATGAAGAAAGATTTCTCAAAGAAGTACAAGGATTATGTAAGGTACGAGAAACAAGAGATGAATTTTTTTTCGTATGATACAAAGGGTTGATGAAACATTGGAGGACTATGCTGAGAGGTTTCAATTTAGTTATAAATGGGGCACAAATTGTAAGCTTGAATATAAATCACTCAAATTAGTGTTGATTCAAGGAGTCAGGGAAGATTTGATGGAAGACTTGGATTTAATTGCCACAGGGGGATTATGAGTTCACCTATGTTGAAATAAAGGACCTATTTGAAAATTAATCCAGAGAAACTATGAGGACAGGTAGAGGGTTAAAAATTGTCTTACCTTCAACATCAAAGAATACAACTGGAATCACCAAAGCTGAAATTGTAAATCTAATTGAGGATACAAAAACTAACATTCTAAGTTCTTTATCCATGCAATTGGATGATCTGTAGAAAAAAGGGAAACAAGACGAAGATAATAAATCCTTATCAATCTTTTGTCCACGATGCACTGAGAAACACCCACAAAATGAATGTCTACTTGATGTAATAAAAGTTTGCAATGTATGTTTTGAAAATCATGATACTAGTAATTGTCCACAGTTTCCTGGTTTAAAGGCAATGTATCAAAATATTGAACATAATATTGAACAAGTATACTTTATTAATTAGCGATGGTCTAGAAAACCAAGACCACCGTTTCCAAGAGGCACTCAAGATCAATACTTGATTCCACCATGCTCTCATCGATATCCTCCACAAAATTATCCACAATATTTTTTGCAATTCCAACATAATCATCAATCCTTACCACAGTTTCAAACTAATTCCTGGCCATGGAAGCCACCTTTCTCATATCCAATGGATTATAGTCATCAACCATATGAAATTCAAGGTAACACATGGCCAAATTAACAATAAACTTGCTGACCATATAATAATTGACCTGTACAACAACAACAACAAATGTTGCCTTCTCCAATACAAGGCCATATTCCAACACAAGCAAGACCATTACAATTTCCTACCCAACCTAACTCGAATCCTAATAACAGGTCATGGTAGTCAAATTAGCCATAGACAAATCAACAACAATCAAATCAATCTAGTCAACCAATAAAACTAGGCTAGCCAATTTATTCTAATGAAGTGGGATATTTTCCATCCTATACAGTGTCAATACTTGACTATCCAGTCACTCATATCAGGTCAAGAAAAGTGTTATATTACCCCATGCCTCTTAGGGTAGAGTATGTCAATGAGGAACAATTAGTGACTGAGCAGGAAAGAGGACAATTGCAACCAATTTCATCTACTCATATTGAATGTGATGTCCAAAATTCTTTAGATGTTAAGGGTAGTACTGTACCTTTTCTGGAGTGGTTAAACCAACCTAAAACTCAACCACAACTAGTGTTTTATGTTATGGGAGAGTTGAAAAATGCATGTATTAAAATTCCTTCGATTCAAGCAATTAAAGACATTCCCATTTACAATAAAGTTATCGGAGATTTATGCATCACAAAACTAGGAAGGAAGAAACAAGATCCCCCAACTATCCAAGTAATAGGACAGTTGTTTGAACTTGTGTTAGGAAAGACTGCTAATCCAAAGTACATTGATCCAGGTAATCCTATAGTCCAAGTTTGTATTGGAAAAACTCCAATTCCAAATACTCTAATTGATCTGGGAATAACCATTAATATAATGACCATAGAAGTCATGGAGACCTTGAACTTTAGAATCCAATGCATCAAACACCAACAATTTTTCAAATGGATGATAGGTTAGTGGTTAAACCTAAAGGGATCTTAGAATATATTGTATTTGCAATAGATTCATTGGAAGACCCATCATATTTTTTATAATACTGCATCCCAAAATAAACACGGGGGGCTATCCATTAATATTGGGGCATCTATGGTTAGCAAATGTTGATGATTATATAGAATTTCGTTAAGGAAATATGACCATTTCACAAGGGGAATCTATTAAGAAACTTAAATTGTATCCCCCAACAAAATCAATGTTGGAAATAGAAGAACCTTTGTGGATTCCACCTGATGATGGGAGTGATTATTATGTTGAAAACATAACACTAATTCTTACAATTGAACAAGCACTATTTCTAAAAGAACCATCTGATGAAAGGATGGTATCAAACTTTATGCAGAATATTTATTCAAAAGTTGTTGAAATTAGGGAGTGTAATCAATACACAAAAGAAGAAGGGTCGAGTTTTGTTAGCAATACATAAAATAATGGTTCTAAAAAATCACCTCCAATTCTTAGTGATGGTAATGCACCTCAATACCTAGATCAATATTTTGTGGGAGAATATGTTAGTAATCGGGTCAAAACTATTGAGATATTTCTAGGAAAATATCTAAACATAAACAATCAGCTATAGTCGATTCAACAACAAGAATTGTAGAAATATTCTACAACATTTGCTTGGGATTACAAATATATGCATGGGATCGATCCATCCATTTGTATCCACCACATTTACATTCAATATGGAATGAAACCTATTTTTCAACCACAACGTAGGATATCGTAAAAGATGAGCTGCAAAAACTCTTAACAACTAGGTTTATTTATCTAGTCTCTGACAATGAGTGGGTTTCTCCACTTGTATTAGTTTCAAAGAAAGGGGGGAAATGGTGTATTTGTGTTGACTATAGGGAACTCAACAAAGCCACTAGAGAAGATAATTTCCCTTTACCATCCATCGACCAAGATCTAGATTCCTTATCTAGTAGGAAATATTTTCCTTCCTTGATAGTTAAATTCAAATAGCACCAGAAGATCAAGAAAAAACAACATCCACATGTCCCTGGGGAACTTTCTCTTACAGAGTTCAACCCTTTGGGTTATGCAATTCACCAACCACCTTTCAGAGATTTGTTTTAAGTATTTTTTCTGATTTAATACTTGACTCTGTGGAATTTTTTATGGATGACTTCACTACTTTTGGAAACTATTTTGATGAAGCACTATCTAGGTTGGAAAAATTTCTTCAGTGGTGTGTAGAAAATCATCTCTCATTGAGTAATGAAATTGTTTTTTAATTATGACGGAAGGAATTGTGTTAGGACATCATATTTTTTCTCAAGGAATTCAAGTAGATCCTAAAATAAATTGTTGTTATTAAAAATCTGTCAGTCCCAACAAAACAATGTGAGGTAAGAAATTTCCTTGGCCATGCTAGGTATTATAGAAGATTTATTCAAAATTTTAGCAAATTGGCCTCTCCATTTTTTTTTCTACTCACTAAGGATGTATAATGTACGTGGAAAGAATCCTATCAATAGGCCTTTGAAGATTTAAAAAAGAAATCAATCACAACTCTTGTTCTGCATGGACCTAAATGGAACTTACCATTTCATATGTATATTGATGTTTCTAATAAAAGTTTGGGTGTTGTGTTGGTACAAAATGAGACTTTGGCTACGTACGCAATATATTGTATCAACAAAAATTTGTCGAAATTTGAGCATAATTACACTATGATAGAGAAGAATTTTTTAGTAATCGTATACACAATTAACAAGTTTCACCATTACATCGTTGGGTATCATAAATTTGTGCATACAGATAATCCAACAATTAAATATTTAGGGAATAAACCAGTAATGAATGGTAGAATAATTCATTGGTTTTTTCTTCTTCAATAATTTGACATAACTATACTTGATAATCCTGGTCGAGAAAAAGTGGTTGCAATTTTGTTTTTATCACGGACTCCAAATGATCGATTGGATGAACCAATAGATAATTCCTTTCCCAATGAGAACCTAATTGTTGTGTCTGTGATCACACTGTGGTTTGCAAAAATGGCAAATTATCTGGTTTTAGGAAGATTACCACAACATTTTTCCCATCGTGAGCATTGTGCTTTGTTTCAAAGAATTGGACCTTTTACATGCATAAAAGGTTATTTATTCAAGTTAGGACCTGATCAGATTCTACGAAGATGTGTTAGGGAAAATGAAGTGTATGAAATACTGAAGGAATATCATGGTGAGCGATGAAAATTCCATTTTGTTGGAACAAGGAATGCTAAAAATATTCTCGCCACTGGATATTACTATCCAACACTTCACAAAGATTCCCAAGCCTATGTGAGACGTTGTGATGCCTATCGAAGAATGAGACAACCTGCCAAATTTGAAAAAATACCATTACAGTCGCAAGTTTCTCTTGAACCATTTGAGAAGTGGGGAATTGATTTTGTGGGTCATATCACTCCACCATCTAATCAATTCAAGTACATACTAGTGTGTACAAATTATCTAACCAAGTAGGAGGAAGTTCAACCCCTTAAAAATATTCAAGAAAGGAGAGTTGCTGAATTTTTTTACGACGACATATTTACTAGATTTGGTGTGCCTAGAGAAATCGTATCAGATAGAGGAGTTTAGTTCACTTCCAAGTTGATTGTAGATCTTATGGAACTATATAAAATCAAACATAGGAAAAAAACATCTTATCTTCCACAATCCAATGGGCAGGTGGAAGTGACTAATAGAGAGCTAGAGAATATCTTAACTAAGATAGTTCAGTTCCACCACAGGGATTGGGAAAATAAACTTTCTGAATTTGTTTGGGCTTATCGCACAACTTGGAAAACGTGAACAAGTTTCACACCATATGAATTAGTCTATGGAAAAATGATGCTATTTCCAATAGAGATTGAGATAAAGACTCTTCCCACAACAATTGAACTAGGAATTGATATATATGCTACACAAAAAGAACGAGTCGATTAAGTTAACATGTTAGAAAAGTTTCGTCAAGAAGATTTGCAGCATATAGAAACTCTGCAACAACAACGTAAATGTTGCCATGTACGTTTCATTAAGGATAAGAAACTTCAATCAAGGGATTGGGCGTTATTATTCGATTCCATATTTCAATACTTTAAAGGTAAATTAACAACACGATGGCTTAGTCTATATGAAATTGAAACTGTCTTTAATAATGGCACAATACGATTAAGAACCATTGATACTTCCACTATTAGTGAATAGTCATCAATTTAAGTTATACAAGAAACCACAGTCCAAATAGGAGTTCACTTCCAGTTTGCAGCAATAATGGTCTTTGAATGTAGTTGAGAGACTTCAAACCCTGGACTCCACTTAATTCCAGTGCTGTAGAAAATGAATATAAAAAAAAATTATGTTATGAAAACCAACAATGGCATTACAATCCATGAGAAACTTTGAAAACCACAATTGGTGGGGTTTTTCATGGAAATAAATAGAAAAAATGTTATGATGAAAACCATAAACGATGTTGCATGCCACAGAGAGACTTGAAAATAAATGATTGTGGGTTTCTTTGTGGGTTGAAAAAAACCAATAATTTATGCATAGTTTTTTCTCCAGCCATATACCATCCACACATTTTTTTTTATCTCACTACATACTTTCTCAGCAACACTCTTCTACTTTCACATATTTTATCATGCTACTAGATTTCTCTATAACATGCCTACTATTTCCTTATTTCGACAACGACTGCAACATTTACAACAACCATTGGTGTGCCTAATCTACCTATCCACATTCCACAATGCACCCTATGGAAAATTTCCACATAGTGGACCGCTCCAACTTTTCTCTGCAGCTATCAACGATATTCATTAATGTCATCCAATTTTCTATAGAGTTTTTCAACCACCATTATCATCGCCGCCAAATTCGACTTTCCATGTGGGGACCTCACACAATAATCAACTATTCCCACCTTTTTCCTTTTAAACCTTTTTCCTTTTAAATTTATTTATTGAGTATTTTAAATCCCCATATTTCATTGTTATTCTTTGGAGTAGGCTAACTCGGGAGCAATATCTCCTCCCGATCCTACTCCCTCCGGCAGGTAGCTTTCGTCTTCCGGCGACTCCCCGTTCGTGTTGTGGCACTATCCCTAGACGCTGCCAACATTCCTTCTGTAGCGCGAGAGACTTGATACTATCCCATGACTGGAGAGATTGACTATCCCGCCGCCGCCACCCTCGACGTCCGTGCTTAGTTCGGCAATCTCCATCCTTCATCATCGGATGCGGGGAGGGCATTTTTGTTTCCGTTGTATTCCACCCTCTTGTACGTCGACATGAACAATCATACACTATACAATATATGACCCCTATGATATACTATACAATGAACTAATTGAAGGATAGTTTGAAAATCAAATCTTGAATTTAATAAAGGCGTCAAGGATCGATGTCCATTCCAATGCAGATTTTGAATTTGATGTTCATTCCAATGTGGATTTTGAATTTGTAAACCCGCCCAACCTATGATTTTAAAAAAATAAAGATTGTCGCTTTGAATTCGGGTTGGTTTGTCTGAGATTCACATTTCTTCTTCTTTGCCCATTTCAGTATCTGTGTTGTGAGTTTGAGAAAGAATGGCAGGGGAAGTTAACTATGCATCTGTAGCTCTCTTGGTCATTGTGTTGATAATGGTGGGAGCGGAAGGAACAGAGATGATGGCACCATCTCCCAGTCTGGCATTGGATGCAGGTGCTGCTTCAATTCCCTTCATTCCATCCCTATTCGCCGCCCTTCTCACCTCCTTCATTCCATTCTTGGCCTCTCGATTTTACTAAGATGTATTGGGGCTGCTATTTGGTTCACCTTTTATGGGGTGATTACTATTTTCTTCCTAGATGTATTGTGAGCTATCATATTCTATATTTGTGATTTGTGGAGGTTATTCTTTTCTGGACGAGTGACAGAGTCTTTTGTGTTTGGCACACGGATTCCTAACTTCATTGTTCATCCATTTAGGAAATAAAGGGATCTTTTCGTGTCCCTTGTTATTGTATATTATTTAAATTAATAATAAAAAAAATCAATCTTGGATTTTACATATTTGGGGTTACTTGCGAATTTCTTGGATTTTACATATTTGGGGTTACTTGTGAATTTCTTTCAGAATGTGCGATAAACTTTGAATCTGAGTTTAAATATGTGATAGCCATTTGTAGCCTATTATGTTTATTACTTTACATCTGGATGAGTATTGCATTTATGGATCTTTCAATTCCTTGTACATTTAAAGATTGAAATATTTTCCATCATCATTTCCCTGCGAGTGACTGCACATTGTCCGAAATGGTTTATGGTATTGTATGTGGGAAAGATGTTCGGAAGGTGCATGACATGTGTTGTTCTTTACTGTACAATGAAATTCAATAACATTTTAATTGGATTGATGTCGATAATCACGCTTGTGTAATTGGGATCCGTCTCCATTGAATCTCTGGCAAGTGACCGTTGTTTCGATTGAGTGACCGATAATTAGGGTAAGCAGATCATGTTGAAGGGTGCTTTTACTAACTTTGATGTCCTAGTGTAGGATATTCCGTATTTAAGAGTGGATTTCAATGTTATAACTACTAATAAACAAAGGAATCACCACTAATAAATATTAAGGTATGATTCTTGGTAACATTTCTAAGTCCATTCTCTTCTAGTTGGATGGATGACGACTTCGAATAAGAAAATGTTTATAAGAGAAACTATGAACACTTGATTGAAATCGTGTTTAGTGTTTTGTTCTCCCAATTATTCTATTATATATTAAAAATTATTTAATTTTCAATAAAATTAAATGAGTTTTTTTTTTTAATTAAAAAAATAAATTTTATTGTGTTTTTATAGATAATATATAGTACATATATCATAATTTCATTTTAATTTCTATTTATATACATTCCATTTTATGTCAATTCATCAATCTTATAAAATTTATTCATATTATTAATTATTATTATTTTAATACATATATTATGAGTAATAGAGTATTTTTTTTTTAAATAAAAAAAATAATTTCATTGTCTTTTTTATAGATAGCGATGATGGTGGCAGTGGTTAATGTCCATTGAAACAAAATTTTGTCTATATGTGGCCTTAAGAAAGGTAAGAAAAGTACTTGGTTTTAAGAGAAACATTCTTAAATCACCATAGTTTTGATGACTAAAAAGGTTAGGATGGTGGGTAATGTCGGCATTTGGCCTGACAAGTCGGCACAAAAGTGTTGGATGAATCAAGTCGATGCCTCAAAGGAGGCAAATGAGAATTATTCCTAATTTCTTCTTCAAGGTGAAGGCCTTGAATTCTCCTCGATCTACGAGGAGGTTGGTTAGCCACTTTGATGTGTCAACTCTCTGTGGGACCATGATACACGTCAACCTAAGAAAGTCTACGATTGTCGAGCACACTACTAGAAACATTCCTATATGGAAACAACAGACACAAATAAGCCTTGTTAATACTCTGACACATGTGGATTAAGTCCCGAGACCATAATAGTCACAAGGCAGGGTAAAGGGTCTTTCGGACGAAGGAAAGGGTTGATTAAGTATCTTGGACCGAAAAACGAAGGAACGAGAAGTGGTTATCCCAACCTCCACTAACCAGCCTTATCTGGTGTAAGTATCCATTCTTCACGAGGAGCCCTCCAACAACACTGAAAAGTGTGATGTGAAATATTCCCCAGGTACAGGCGACACATATACAAATGACCGATTCCATAAATGTGCATATACTTCGACATCAAACATCACAATATATTGTTGGACGCCGACTTCACACCAAAATTTTCTGATTTTGGTCTCGTAAAACTTTGTCGGAAGGGAGACGACCATATCTCAATGACTTTTGCGAGAGGGACGTCGGGATATGTTGCGCCAGAGGTGTTTGACAGATCTTTGGGCCCTGTTACAGATAAATCAGATGTCTATAGTTTTGGAATGCTTTTGATGGAAATTTTCAGGGGAAGAAAGAACTTTGATTGGAAGGTGTGTTGTTCCAATCAATTTTACTTCCTTGAATGGGCTTTCAAGCTACTTGAGAGTGGGGAGTTGGAGATGATATTGAGAAGGGAAGGATAAATGAAAGCAGAAGATGAGGAGAAGGAAAGAAGATTGACTAAAGTTGGATTGTGGTGCATCTAGTACAATTACAAATATTTCCCAGGTATGAGCAGGGTTGTCCAAATGTTAGAATAAAATGGAGGCGATGTCTCCAATCCTTCCTTGCCCTCGAATTTCTCCTCCATTGAACCTGAAAAACCTTTATTGTCTTATGCGGAAGAATCTTGTTCAATCGAAATTAATTAGTAGATTTCCACATTACAGATTGGGTTATTTAATCCAGTCTTTGTTGACATCTAGGGAAATTTCATTTATGAAGGTCAAGGCTGGTAATTCAAATTCGGTTATTTAATCCAGTCTTGTAAACACTCGGGGAAATTTCATTTATGCAGGTCTAGGCAGGTAATTAGGTTAAAAATATTTTATTTATTGTTGTCTCTCTATTCGAGTCGTGTGAATTACCAATGTATATTGTCAATGTGGGTGATTCGAGTCGTATATGTTATCAATGTATACTTTCAATGTGGGTGGAAGCCAAGGCTGAAAGGAATTAGGCATGTATTCCATTCCCCGGTCATGTTGTTATCATAATTTCATTTTTCAAAATTTTGATTATTAAATTAGGGATAAATTTGGTTTCTCTACTATGTTCATTTTATTATTGAAATATTATTTGTTATTATTGAAATTTCATGACCTAATTTTTGCTAAAATTAAATGTTGGATTGATTATATTGTTGTTTTAATGAAGAAATAAATTCAATACTATCAAATACTTAATACAATGGATGGTGAAATTTAAACATGTGATATCTATAATTCAGTAAATTCAAAAGATTATTGTCAAATTAAAAATCACATCTCATATTTACAATCGAGTTAATTCAAAAAACTATTGTCCAATTAAAAATATTAATTTCCCCTTATATTATTTTTAATGATTCTAATACAACTGGAACGAATGGTACAATCCAACTTATTGTTGTCAAATTAAAAATATTGATTTTCCCTTATATTATGTTAAGTGGCTGAAAAATGATCAATTAATCAAGCTTATTCTTTCAATGATCAATTATTTTAGAGTGTATTTTATTATTTCAAAGTTTCTTTGAAATTTGGAATTTTGATCAAAATTCCTTTCAGTTAAAAGGAGCAAAAGGTGTATTTGATTCTATTAGCTACATTTCAAATTGTTGTATTTTGTTATTCAAATATTTATTTTGCTCGAAGAATTTATTGAGTAATAAGATAGGGGAAGACCACCTTGGGCCTCAAACATATAAGGGAAGACCACCTCAAACTTGACATAAAACATATAGGGAAAGAGCACCTCAAACTTCACATAAAAAATTTACTCGTAATTTTTTTTTTTTTTAAGTTAATGCATTATAGATCTCAAATAGATAAGGGGAAGAGCATCTCGTACCTCACATAAAGATTTATATGTGCTCTATTATCACATATGAAGAGATTTAACCAAATACCAAAGATGTCAAATTTTGTATGTTCCATAGTAGAAAAGGTAGGGTAAAAGGATTTAGAAACCACATACTTTTTCATTTTGGACAAATAAGTGTATTATTTACTTATTTTGTAGACATGGTCAATGACTACTCCCATTGATAGATTGCAATTTTTACATGCATCAATCAATAAAAGAGTGAGGAATATGTTGAACAAGTTGCCTACAAATGTGGACCATGCTGAAGCAATTGACAAATTGTTTTTCACTTTAGAAGCAGAGATAAACAAAAAATTTGTTAGTGTCATGTCTCCATCTAAAATCACGCCTAAGAGACAACACATTTTTTTGAGCCCACAAAGTAAAAAGACACAATATCGTCGTCAGAGACATTCAACTAAGGATAAACCACAATTTCAAAGGGTTGGATGGGTTCGCATAAAGTCAAGGGATAACATGGACAATCAAATGGAACTAATTTCTTTGAAAGATGGTAGGAATGTGAAACGAACCTCTTATCATGTGAAACATTATGTTCCAGACAATATAGGTATTGTAATTAGAGATTTTATTTTTTTTACATTATATGAATTATATTATTAGCCTCAAACTCATTTTAGGAACGTTCTATGATTGTAGTTACAGTTGAGGGATCCACATCTCAGAATGAACCTCGTCATGTTTGACATTGTCAACTTCGATTATTTTCTGGTGATATTATTGAGGGTGACACAAGTACATTTTTTAAATTATTTCGACAAAAGAGAGTTGTAAAAATATTTATATAGTTTAGTTAAAGTTTGTCTAATTAAATATTTAGTGCATCATGTCTTACAATGAACACTAACCTTATTTCATTTTAATGGTTTATGTTGTAAGTTGAACGAAATGATTTAGTGATCCAAGAAATTAGCACATCCATGCCAATAGTTCCATTACTTCCAGATTTGAACATATGAGGCTTGATGAAAGGTAAATTTAACAAGTATATATACTAGGTATAGATGTCGACATTTATACAAGTATATATACCTGTATATATACTTAATATATATACCAATATATATAAACATATACTGGTATATGTACTAGGTATATATAGGCATACTAGAGTATATCAACATATAACTATATGTGGCCGGTCATATACTAATTATATATGTTGGTATATATACTAGGTATATATACCTAGTATATACTAAGTAACGCCAATAATAGATATATATGCAGAGCATATATTGAGTATGTATACCAACACATATACCTAGTATATATGTCAATATAAATACCAGTATATATGCCAGGTATATATATTGGTATATACTCGATATATATACCACCATCATATACCCGGCATATATACTATATTAAGTAGTCATATGATAATAATTGACGGAAACATGAACCATATGCATGTGGGGTATATATATGTATATACCAATTAAATTTAACAAATTATATCTTTGGGTATAGATGATAATAAGACATTTATACACAAGTATATATACACAATATATATACTTAGTATATATCATTATATATACTCAGCATATATACCCGTATATCGTCATATACTAGGTATATATGGACATATACTAGGTGTAATAATGTATGGGTATATATACTAGTTATATATGTTGGTATATATAACTAGTATCTACTAGGTATATATATTGGTATATATGTCAATATATACCGTTTATGTATATAAGTACTTCCTTAATTGACATGAAGCATGAATATATATATACTTGGTATATATGTTATATATACTTAGTATATATACCAATTATATCCGACATACTAGGTATATATCGACATATACTATGTATATATGTGTCCGATTTATATATACTAGGTATATATGTTGGTATATATGCCAGTATATACCTGAGTATATATACGGGTATATACCTATTATATATACCAATATATATATATAATTATATACTAAGGTATATGTCGATATATGTCAGTATATATTGATTATATATACTGACACATATACCAAGTATATATATCGATATATGTACTCAGTATATATACGGGTATATATGCAGTTATTATCATATATACCTAGTATATATACTATATTTTTTTTTTTTTTTTTTTTTTTATATATATTTGTATATATACCAGTATATATGTTGGTATATAATACTAAATATATATACCTGGTATATATACTAATTATATATACTTGTATATATATGTGAATATATATACTAAGTATATATGTATCTAGTATATGTAATGGTATGTAACTCTTGGTATATATACTAGGTATCCAATATACCACTCCCGCCCTCCTCTCTTTCTCTCTGTTTCCCTCACCCCCCATTTCCACACTCTCTCTCCCTCCTTTGTCCTTCCCTTCCCCTGCTCTCTCTTCCCCACCCCTCTCTTTCTCACTCACACACTCTCTCTCTGTGTATCTCTCTCCCCTACCCATCTCTCTCCCCTCCATTTATCTCATTCTATCTCTCTCTCTCCCACACCCCTCTCTCTCTCTCTACCCTATCCTTTTTCTCTCACTCTCTCTCAGTCTCTTTCTCCCACTCTCTGTCTCTACCTTCTCTACTCTCTCTCTCTCTCTCTCTCTCACACACACACACACACTGTCCCTCTCCCTCTCCCTATATACCCACTCTTCCTCCTCCTCTCTCTCTCTCTCTCTCTCATTCTCCTTCCCTCCACCTCCCCCTCTCTGCCTCCCTCCCACCTCCCCCCCTCTCTCCCCTTCCCCTCTCTTCCCTATCTCAAGCTTCCTCCCTCTCCTCAGGTCCCTTTCTCTCTCTGTAATATCTCTCATCAACCTTTGTCCCTCTCACTCTCCTTGTGCCTCCCCATTCTCTCTCCTCTCTCTCCTTCCACTGTAGTTTTTAAACACGTGGTCACAAAGAAGTGCATACAAATTCTTGGGGAAAAGGAAATATAAATTATTGCAGTAGGCTCATGCATGGGTATAGATATTTGCCAGAGCCCTTAATCGGGAGAAAGCCAACCTTCCTTGGTGTTGCACACCTCTCAATGTGTGTTAGGATTCACCCATTCAAAGTACAATGTATACAATGTTTGGAATTATTATTTACAAAAACCCTAATCCCATAATCCAAGATCAGTTTAGAAGCCTTTAAAAGTAATAGCGTCCACAGAAAAGTTCAAGGTGTTTCCCTATGGCAGACACTTTCTGTGTGTGGCGCAGGGGATCTGGCCCCCAGAGCCTCCAGGTCTGCAAAGAGATGACTTGTTTTTATGAGCACCCCTCACCCCTCACTAGTGAAGGGGAGTTCAAGGGGCAATGAAATCTGAATTTGAGATATCTGATTTGGGAGAAATGCAATGTTTTGGGTATGCAAATCAAGCAAATAGATGCAGGTATATCCATTGGTCAATACAAATATGTTGAAGACTCGTTGAAGGGGTTTAACATGCAAGGTTGTAAACCATTGAATACTCCATTAGTTGTTGGGAGTAAATTGATGAAGGAAGATGAAACTCGACTTTGTAATGCCACTCTTTATAGATATCTGATTGGCAGTTTTATGTGTCTGACAACCACTAGAATAGACATCATGTTTGGAGGTCAAAAATGGGTCCATAAAACCCACAACATCTAGTATGGCGTTAAAATGGGCAAAGTCATCCCTCTCAAATAAAGTGTAAAAGAGGTCAAATGGGAGAGCGATGCAGGATGTTCAATGTGGCATGTATGGGTGTGACCAATACAGAGTGAAAATATAGGGCAAAGGCGTCCTCTCATTTATGGTCTTCTAGCCCACTATTTGGGGCGACTTCTTCTCTAGAAGGTCCTCATATGTGGGTGTTTTGTATATGCACATATATGGAGGAAACACACACCTCTGAGGAAATACACCATCCAAAATCCGATCTTCCATTATATGCACACTTCTGTATATCTTGTATACGTCGACCACTTCATAGATAAAATTTATGGAGGCTTATACTCTAAAACCACACCATTATGGAGTGGAATTGGGTTTAAAGTATATTGTCGATCGTATATGTGCATTTATGGAATCTGTCATCCGTATATGCGCATATACAGAATCCGACGATTTCTTTATATGTGCATATACGAAATTCGTCTTCCATATATGTGCATATATAAAGTTGTCGTCCATAAATGCACATTTGTGGAAGCCCGACCCTCTGGCCTATATGCACGCCCGATTATATGTGCATATACACCGACCACATCCATAAATGCACATTTACAGAAGCTAGCCACTTTTTTAAATGTGAATTTATGGAAGTGGCTAGCTTCCGTACATTCTCCGTCCGTATGTGCGCATTTATGGAATCCATCGTCCATATATGGGTCATCCATTATATGCGCATATATGGAAGCCACCTTCCATATATGCGCATTTTGGCTTCCTTATATGTGCATTTTTGCTTCCGTATATGTGCATATCACGCATTTATGGAAGCTATACTGAGAGGCACATTATGGAAGTGAATTACGACTTCCGTGTATGCATCGAATGCATATATGTGTGCATTTATGGAATCGTCATTAAGTATGGCTGTCGTCTGTATATACGCGCCTTATCTGACTTTCCCTCTGTAAATGTCTTATGTATATCGTGCTATATGCACATATACAAAGTTACGTCGACCATTAAATGCACATTTATATATAGCCGACCTCGTATATGGCGGCTTCCGTTATATGTGCATATCGCGACCACGATCCATAAATGTGCATTTTATGGAAGCACTCTCATATATGGAGACACCATTTTTTGAAATTGTGGCCAACTTTAGGTATGTCGTCGTCAGGTAATAATGTGCGCATTTATGGAATCCGTCGTCGGTATATCATATCTGGCGTGCATATATGGAAGCCACCTTTCATAAATGCATCTTCCATATATGCGTAACTACAATATATTCTGTATCTGGCCGACCACTTCCATGATATGCACATTTATGGAAGCACACATATCTGAGGAAGACACCATTATGAGTGGTTTGGCTTTCGTTATGTCGTCGATATCGCTTACATTTATGGAATCAGTCATCGTATATGCATATGAAGCCATAGCCATGAAGTATGTACTTATGTGTATCGTGCCTCCATATGTGCATATCGAGGAAGTTAATAGATCCGATAGCGCATTTATGGAAGTGTCTCGTATATGTACACTTTCATATATGCACATATATGAGCCATACATAAATGCTGCACATTTAGGAAGCACATATATACAAAAAGACACTACATTAGAGTGAATTGGAAACTTCCATATATCGCATTTATGGAATCAGATTGTCCATATATCGCATATCGGAAGCAGCCTTATATCTGAAATATACCAACAGCTAATACCGTTTGCTTCCATATATCGCATATCTGAGAAGTTGTCATTCGATAAATGCACTGGAGTGGATATACGTGTAGCCATGCTTTTCCTTATATCTTTATATCGTTGACCACTTACATCATCACATTATGGAAAAACACACACATATATGAGGTGATGCGAGGAGCATCTGCGTCCTCATCAAGCGAGCTGGTATACGGAGAACACACAATTTGGGCCGATTGCCCGGTAGCACATTCGAAATGCTTGGGATTGGTCGCCGTCGTTTGGATAATTTCATGGCCAAAGCCTTGAGTTATTAATATTAGTGAAGTAGGGAGGCGGTAATTGGATTTTGAAACTGCTTTGGTGATAGAATTCTTTATGTAGATTAGGCCAGTTTAGCAACTAGAGAGCTGAATAATAGACACCCTCCTTTGTACATTGTATCATTCTCATTCATTCATGCAGGAGCAAGAGAAGGCCAGAGGAAGTGCAGTAATGGAAACCCTCGTGTATAAATTATTTGAATTAATAGAAGTACGTGATTCGGTGTCATGTATGTGTTTGATACTTTTGTATTGTTGATGTTATGTTTCTGTTTCCTTTGTAGCATCGTATCTTTTATATGCTGCATATGTGATTGCATATCAAGTTCGAAACCTTGAGGGAATGAGTCTCAAATTATTTCTCTTCTTAGGCCAGGAGATTCCTACATGGTGCGATCCGAATACCTCCGCGCGGTCGATGGGGAGTCTAAGTGGGTAGAACCTTGTTCTCACCTCGTTGAGTTGGGTCTGAGTATTGAACCGTCTGGTGAGTGCAGGTTGGACTAGGTATCAGAAGTAAGTATGAGAAGAAGGAAGAGGCGAGGTTGTTGCAAGTGTGAGTGCCTCGAGAGCCGAGGAGAACTTGACGCAGGGAATTGATTTGAAGGTTGAAGGGTGGCGGTCATGTATAGGTTCTCTACGAAGGAATTAAGAGGGCCGAAGCTGGAAAGGGATAGTCCTTTGGTTTTATTGAAAATCGACCAGCCGATTGAAGCATGGGGCCGAAGGTGGTGAGTAGAACCTCTTCATAGGAAGAGAATCGTATTTGGAGTTGATCGAGGAGAGTCGAACTTTCGGGTACCGTCGATCGCGAATGCGAGAGGTTCAAACCCAGCGAGGTGGGAGAACCATTTTCCATACATCGTGAATGAAGGTGTGAAGTCACAATAGTCCCATACCGCGTTAGAATCCGCGAAAAGGCGATTCCCCGGTTAATCCGGGACGTCCGATCAGTGTGGGCCGGGTAAACGCGAATCCGAATATGTCAGTTTTGGTACGTTCGGGGTTTCCAGCGATGTGAGGAGACTTGATCAGCGGACCGAAGTCAGCGAAAGTCCCGGCCGGAAGGTGTGACATGGGACGAGTGGTGGAATCGAGGGTGAGGTGCTGGAATTATGGACATCGGAGTTTTGCAATTTTCGGGGGGTTGGATAGATCAAGGTCCGCGCCGCGAGTCGTAATTCCCCGAGGTTGACCTTTGGCCGTCGGGGTTCGGGTTTATTTTCCCGGGGACAACAACGAGCTCGCGTCAGCGAGTTCGATCTCCGATGAAGGGGTGATGGCGAGAAGGCTGATAGGTAGACCTCGAAGGGAGTGGAAGAACTTGGACTCGCCGGGCGAGAAGAGATCACGATTGGTGTGACCGCTTCTTTGAGAGTGCGGTTGCCGTCGAGACCTCCCGAGGGGAGTGGAAGAGCTTGGACTCTTCGGGGCCGAGAGAAAGAGAAGGTCCTGGTGGTGTGACCGCCTGCTGAGAGTGCGGTTGCCGTCAGAAAGACACAATTATGGAAGTGGCAAGCTTCCGTATATGTGTCATCTGTATATGTGTATTATTTGATGATGTATAATCTTGTGCTGGAGCACCCTGGGTTTGAGGATGGCATTGGACTCATCCTAATTTTTGGGGCTTCTTCACATTTCCCAATGTAGTCCACATTTCCCAAGGTAGGGGTCACATCCTCCAAGGCATAGATGGGCTATTTTCACTTGCATTGGTCACCTATACGCATGCCACATTGAACATTCCAAAATGTTCTCCCATTTTATCCTCTTTTTACACTTTATTTGAGGGATGGCTTACTCATTTGGACGTCATACTAGTTGTTGGGGGTTTTATGATCTATTTTTTGACTTGGAGGGTCACTTCCATGATTTAGGGAGGTGTCTTTTCTTGAGATATGGACACAATAATGGCTCGAATAGATATTTTAGGACTTGTGAGCATGATTAACGGATATTTCCACTTCTTGGGGGTTATTTCATGAGATCATCCCACCTTTGGAGGTTGGAAGTTGGCACATTTCTTACTTGCAGGACCACTTCACCATGATTTGGGGCTTATACCATGCATTTGAGGTGTAAATATCTCCCTTGAAGACCTCATTTATGAATATTTGATGCTATTTTGGAGAATCCGTCCCTTTTGGAAGGGTTTATTTCATGATGTTAAAGACGTTTTTCACCTAGGGGACTTGTATGTCCACATCTAAGGAAGCCTAGGACTCTTCCATTTGACTTTGAGGCATTTATGGGTCATCTACACACTTTAGTAGGGCCTTTGGAGGCCAACATTTCATATTGGAGCCACATTCATCCTTATTTAAGGGGGACGTCCTTCACTTGGGTGTTATTTCACCTTGATAATTGTGCATGTGGCTTGACCACCTTATTTTATTGTTGTTTTAGAGTAATTAGTTGTAGGTGAATTGTATTTTATTTTTTTAGTCCTAGATATAAGGAATCACATGGGATAATATTATATTATTGTAAAAGAAGTATATTATCACTCTATATAAATATATGCACTTCCTCATTTGTACTCATGGTTGTATTTTTCGAGCTCTCACTCTTTGGAGATTAATTAACATATCTTTTCTTACAGAATTTACATTGTAAATGATTCTTTCTTTGTGGATGAATAATAAATATTTTCAATTATTGAAGCTTCTCTATCTTATCTTTTATTTGGTGCATAAGAATTAATGGTGGGACATTCAAGTCTTCTACAAACCTTCATGATTGATCCATTTGAGGGGTAAGTTTACCACTTTGAATGAAGATGTTCTAGGGTTTCCTTCCTTCTTCCTTTGTTGATTTGGTGATTATTTGGTGCCTTGATGTGTTTTTCCTTTGGTTCCCTATCAAGAGGTATTATGTAACTTCATCAAAGCATAGTTTATTTTGTTGGTGAAGGTATTCCATCAAGATTCCCTTATTGTAGACCATGATATTCCTTGTTGATCTTGATTGGGTGAGGGATACATTTTCCTCTTGGTTCTAATATCAAAGACCTAATCCTCGAAGGAAGTAAGCCAATTCTTGAAGGGTTTCGTCATTATCTCATTTCCATTTTATTCACCTTGACTGAGTTTCCCCCGTTGGATTTAGAACTCATCTCAATACCATTCCATCACTTATTATAAAACCCTAAAACCCCAATATTCCATTTTACTAAGGCTACTTTCTACATCACCTTGTGCCTCATTGCTTGGTCTTGGCAATCTACTCTGGATACCCCCCTTGTGATGGAGGAGATCCAACCTAAAGTGTAGAGGATAAGTTACTGAGGTGATAGTGGTGACCATCCTAACACTTCCCCTTGAGTTGTACCTTGGTAGTTTTTCATATGGTTGGATCTGGCTATTTCTAGAGAGCATGCTTTGAGACCTTTGAGCATGTAGGAATTCCCATCCTTCTGAAAACTGGTGTATAATTACAGGAAATCCATGGTGATGGGGCCTAATGTTATCAACCATTCAACACCTAATATAGTATCACGTTTTCCCATTTCAATTGTAAATGTGTGAGTTTTCAAGGAATAATCGCCCATTTGAAGTTTCACAATTCCACACTGGCCTCCACATTTCATAGATCCCCCATTAGCAATCATAATCTAAAATTTGTTAACAACATGGATATAGAAATGTGTTTATTGGTAAATGCGACGATGAAGGAAATTATGGGTGCTTCCATTGTTGATTAAGATGATAACCTTCTTATTATTGATGTAGCCAACCAAATTTAATATCCTAGAAGAAGAAACATCGATCAAAACATTAAGAGATATTTTGGGTTCTTGACCTGATTGGTTAGGAAGTGGAACTTCCTTGGTAGAGGGGATGAATTTATCCTAAGTCTTTCCATCAAATTCATCATTAGAAATGTCCTAAAAATGGCCACAAAATAACTTTTGTTCCTTATATTTATTCCCTAGATAATATTTTTCTTCATAGTTGTAGCAAAGACCTTTCAGTTGGCATGTTTCCATTTTGTTCTATGTCAACTTGTGGACCTTTAGGGGTGAAGCAGGTTAATGGCCACAAAAGGACTTATATTTATTTCCTAGATAATATTTTTCTTCATAGTTGTAACAAAGACCTTTTAGTTGGCATGTTTCCATTTTGGCATGTGTCTAACTTGTGGACCTTAAGGGGTGGAGCAGGTTGATGCACAACCATCAAAATTGGGCATGGATGTTGAGAAAAGTTGGAGTGTTTGGACGATGCATAGGATACAACTTGTGCATGGAGAGAAATTTACATGGCCTCCAACCAAGTAGAAGGGTGGTTAATCTCCACTTGAGCTTTAATTTCCTACTTAAGACTACTTATAAATCATTGCTTAGAAAAGTTTTTTTGTTAAATTTTCTAATTATAAATCATTGCTTAGAAAAGTTTTTTTGTTAAATTTTCTAATTATAAATCATTGCTTAGAAAAGTTTTTTTTGTTAAATTTTTTGTTCTAACAACCAAATGTTCAAAAACATCAATACATTCTTTCGCCATGCCGATTTAACTTAATTTGGTAAGTTGGCCCAAAAGATTAGTATCCATGATAAAGTGGGCAAATAAGACTTTCACAAACTACTTCCATGTATTGAACCTTGGAGATGCTTTCTTATGCCACTACCACCACCACCAATGTTCCCTATCCAAAAAGATTAGTATACATGATAAAGTGGGAAAATAAGGTTTTCACAACCTGCTTCCATTTATTGAAAACCTTGGAGATGTTTTCTTATGCCACTACCACCACTATCAATGTTCCCTATCCAAATAGATGACACGAATTTAGAGCTTTAAGAGGTCATCCACTATGGCATGAAGACAAAAGTTGTGTTATAATACAATGTTCCCTATCCAAATAGATGACACGAATTTAGAGTTTTAAGAGGTCATCCACTATGGCATGAAGACAAAAGTAGTGCTATATTGTTTTAAATCTCCCCACTAGATTTATGAAAAATATTATAATCTTACAATATTTTGAAGTCAAGCTAATCTTACAATATTTTGAAGTCTAGCTTGACTTGAAAAATATTCTAATCTTACAATATTTTGAAGTCTAGCTTGACTTGAAAAATATTCTAATCTTACAATATTGATTTTGAAGTCTTGAAAAATATTCTAATCTTACAACATTGATTTTGAAGTCTAGCTTGACTAGATTTATGAATATTATTCTAATATAATATTCTAATCTTACAATATTTTGAAGTCTAGCTTGACTAGATTTATGAAGATTATTCTAGGACCATAAATTTCTTTAAATCTCTTGTAGACTAAGATCATAATATTTTGAAGTGTATCTTGTCAAGATTGATTTATGAAGATTATTCTTGGACCATAATTATTTTTTAAATCTCGTTGATAATATATATGGAGTGTGTTTCATAGAAATAAGTCCATTAATGTGAGCAAATTGTTTTAAGGCTGACAATTAAGAAATGGTATAAGTGACAATGAAAATAAATAAATAAAGAACATGAATCTTTTTCACAAGAATAGAACTTGTTTATCAATCCTGCAAACTTCTGGACTTCGTAAATTATCTAATTAACATAATCTATTTTGAGACTTTGTAAATTATAAAAAATATTTCAGGAGACACAGCAAAAAGCACAATTTGCAAACACCATAAATAGCGGAACACAATATCTGCATAATTCCATTAAACACTTAAAAACAAATTTCTCAAGTGTGTCAAATATTCTAAGTATCATGTAGAGAGACAAAAAATCATCTTCAGAGTCTAAAATTCTAATTCATCTACTTGTAGTTATTATAGACAGAAATGTGAGAATTATTACATTTTTGCCTTCACAAGCCAAACTACAGATATAGGCTAAGCATGGCACGGCACGACAGTCGTCCTCAGTTGTCCTATTTTCCCTCTCTACCACCAAAGGGGATCTTCACATCGTCCATGACACTCTGTGTAGCACCCTTCACTGTGTCCCCCGCCTGCATTTCCATTTGACACTCAATCAACTTCAATACATTCAAAACCAAAATGAACTTTTAAATTTGATAATTAATCAACTCTTAGAAACCTAGCGGTACATTGTTTTATAATAAAATTAACAAAAACCTGTTGGAAGAAAAAGCTAGTTTGTTATGTCCCCTGTTGGGTTGTACCCATGGCCGACTGACCCATTCCCTTGGTCGCTTCGGTCGCCTGAGAAGACTTCTCCTGGGTCATGTCTTTCATCCCCTTCGCATTACAAAATATAGAATACCACTAACAGTAAAATCGTCAATAACAATAACAAAATACACAATATCAATAATAGTAAAATCCTCAATAACAAGTTTTTAGAACATTAGATACTCCAGAGAAGAGAATGAGAGTACAAATAACACTGGTAAATAAATAGATTGTTACTTGGGCTGATTGTTGAGCTTGTCCAGATTTTTCAAACTAGTCTTCAATTAATTCCATGCATTTCAGAATCTTAGGGGTAGTCTGAGTTTCGCATGGATCAATGTTCCATGTATTTCAGAATCTTATCTCGGGGTAGTCTGAGTTTCGCATGGAGAAATTTTTAGGGGTAGTCTGAGTTTCGCATGGATCAATGTTCCATGCATTTCAAAATCTTATCTCGGGGGTTATGCCCCATTTTAAACCAACCCAGACTCTCAGAAAATCGATTAGAGTTCTAGATTGACCGAAAATTAAAAAATGGACCATCGAAAAAACACCTCGGGAGAAAAGATTGCTCCCGAGTTAACCCACTTCGTTATTATTCATTCAATTGAGGAATTTGAATGAAAAAACCTTGCATGTAGAATACCTTTTCATGAAGTACATTCTTCTGTCGATAGTTTACTTTATATCACATTGTCCTGTTGAATTGCAAGCTTAATCTGCATTACATTGCTTTAGTGGGCTAGAGGAGTGTGAATTAGCTAGCAGTCAATTGTAATTTTGCAACAAAAATTCCTCTACAACATGGGTGGAAATCTACATAGACAGGAGGCCATCACTTTGGAAGTTATTCTCAACAATCCATAGGTGGCCAACATTTTCAGACGTGCTAGATGCTTGCAATTCGTTGAAAGAATACAAAACATCTATATACTGTCGGTGGAGAACCTTTCTCAAAACTTCATAAATGGGGTGATAAGAATAATTGATTTGGAATTCCAGGTCATAGAAGAAATCATCTCACAAGTTATAGGCTTGGATGTAGATGGAAGACGATGGTAAAAAGAAAGAGTTAAATCATCTAGGGTCAGAGGTGTTTATAGTTTCCTTATTATATTTATATTGAAAAGTTTGGACCAATTATGTACATAATTACCTGGAATTTACGATTATTGATCAAAAGATTCACACCAATTTTGTTTTTTAAGAGAAACATCCATTCATGTGTTATTTGCATGCATTTTACACTGACCAAATATTGAGTAAGGATGTAAAATTACATTAGGATCATTGATTATGATGTTTTATCATCATCACTTCATAGCCTAGTCAATAGTGTTTGTAGGAGTTTTTCTTGATGTACTAGAACCTTCATGCTATGATATTTCAATGGAATGGACTCTGTTTTATTCATTTTGATTCATGGGATACATTCTATGGTAAAAACAGTCATTTGGGATAAACAAATGGGAAAATCAAATAGGTTGCTGAAAATTTTCCATTAATTAAAAAAATTAGTAATATCACTAGTTGATATGGGAAAACCATTTATTGATTTGCAAAAAATGTACAAAGACCTACCCACAACTAAAATATAATCAGGAACGTTTTGTAGCTTAGCAAGCAGGAAGTTCAAGTAAATTAAAATTTCCATGAGAGTAAAAGTTTGAGGCAACTCAAATGTTGAGATAAAAGATCAATCAATTTTCTTAGTATATAAGAATGCAATAGTTTTGGGAATCTATAATGAAGTTAGTCAATCCTTGATGTTCAAAAATAGTCATGGAAGGGTTGTTGCTTCTGAAATTCAAATTTTAGTTTCAGACACCTTGCAAAGAATTTACCCATTGATCCATTGTCCAAAGAATTTAAATTATAATTATTTGGTAATGCAATGTAGTACAAAAGCATACACAAACCTATGTGTATGATTTCATATTGGGAAGTATGAAGGATATTTTCCCAAGCAATTACAATTATTGCATGCTCATCAATTATCAATGAAGTAATGGTGCTATCAACAAAGATCTGGAGCTACACAACTTAATGGGGAAAAAAGGGCATGAGACAAGCAATGTTTCTCTTAATGCATTGATTCAAGGGCTTTGCACCACATGCATGATAATGGAAGCAGATAAGTTTTTGCAAAATATGTCAGAAAGGGGCTTCATTCCAAATGATGTCAGTCATAATATCCTAATTGCATATTATGGTCGTATATCACAAAGAAGTTCATATACAGGACAACAACATATTGGTAAGGAGTGATATACATATGAAAAAACATAGTCTAGTCCAATAGAATTAGGCACTCCTATGCCTAAAGAAAGTATGAAGAAATACTTGTATACAACTAGCTACTCAATTGATGATATCTACAAGATTCCAAGTCCCAATATACTTTTCTTGGGATAATATTTGTGCATATATATACTTTTCTTGGGATAATATTTGTGCATATATATAATATAAAGGCAAGACACACTAACAAGACTACATATATTTCTTATTATTTCAACCATAGACAATTACTAATTTGCCAATCTTTTACAACTAGCTAATTAGGTAATGGTGTTTTCATAATTCTAATAGGCCTTTATGGGGATAATGTCTCAGCATATATATCATCTAGAGGGGATATGGATTGATAAGATTACATATCTATAATATTGTTTTGAACCACATATAGCCACTGATTTGTCAATCCTTTGACTGTTTGTGTCTTCATTGGCCACCTTTTCTTGCTTTCCTTTCACTTACAAGTTATAATTGGAACATTCTTTGGCTATCTTTAATGAATGTATTCCATTGCCTATCGACAATATTTAGCTACTTCTTGCTTGAGGTTAGTCTAAGACTTTCCTACAACATCCTGCTCCTTTGCTTGTGCATCATGCATTAAAAGTATTGAAAGGTGTAGTTGCCAATTTATTTAGGCATCTCAAAAGATTTAGTTTTCAAGAATGGATCATCGATGTTACCTTGAGGCTGTAATATAGTGGATGAGACTGAATTTCTATGACATCTTGGAATGTTATTTACTAAATATTGTGTAAATGAAAAACAAAATTGGACATTTGTTGGTTCCAATTTATTTATGCATCTCAAAGAATTTATTTTTCAAGAAAGGGTCATGGATGTTTCCTTGAGCTGAACATGTAGAACAAAGAAGTTGAAATATAGTAGACTACATTTCAATGACATCTTGGAATACTAATTACTAAATATTTTATAGTATTCCAAGAAACAAATTGGATATTTGTTGGTTTTTCATATGTTTATTGTCACATGTTGGGATCTACAACAATGAGAGTTCAACCAGGTTAGTGAAAAACAAGGCAATGTTATAGGCCCCACCAAAGTTTGATCCCTCAAAAGAGTGACCAGCATGGCCCCACAGGGGGGCCGTTGAGTCAGGTAGTGACACATGTCAAGTGTGAAACAATGTCTTGGCTCTGGATACATGGTGGATACTTAACACTTCAGTTTATTAAGGGAGCTTCAAGTTTCCACTTGTTGGAATATCGAAATATGAAATTGACAACTTCCTCATTTTAAATCAATATAATGCATAATACATACTCCTTATAAAGTATTTATTTGCTAATTTTCATGTTTCTATGGTCTAAATTATTTTAGAATGGTCTAAAATCCTCTATAAATGTTTTTCAAAATGATTTCTACATGGAAAAATTTGATCCATTATAGAAATGGTTTCTTCCAAACCTTCATAGCTTAAAGAAAAAATGTAGGTGCCCAAGATATGTATATACTTATGGTATAAGTGAACTATAGCATCATTTGAAATAACTCAATCTGAGATATTTGGTTATATTTTTTAACTATAAGAGTGAATGGTTCACTCAAAATGGGTTTGCTAATAATGGTATACACAGTATAAACCAAGACCACCAATAACTAGAGATGATGGTGTTAGAGTTGAAGAAGAGGCCAAGCATGAGAGGATGTGTTCCTTCCAAGCTTCATAGATCATACGTCAACGTGGAATGTTCTTTTTTTGGACATAAATCAGATATGGATTATATTATCTTCAATAGATATATGAAGAGAAGTATTTTGGGGGAAATAAATGGTTAACAAAGTTAGCTAAACCTATTAATAAATAAGCATGCTCATGCATGATATAGTAGAAGAGGGAATACCCAAATTTTAACTTTGAATTCAAATATAAATATAGTAGGAAAGAATCCACATGAAACTTAAATGAAAAAATTATCATAGGAGATTATGAAAAATAATTCTTTAATCATTGAATTTCTTGTTCTTACATTCCCACATGTGGTCTTTGTGGCACCCTCTCAAAGAAGAAATATAACAATATGGATCCATAGCCAAATTGTTTATGTCATCCCAACCTGCATTTTGTCAATTTCTCCTTCATATTCGCCATAACCATTGCACACCAATTATACACCATAGGAGATAAACACATCACTGCATAATCCACCTGGATCCTTGAATCCAAGTGACGTATGATACTCCCTATTTCACATGTAATTGTGAACAATACAATGCGTAAGTTAAGTTCCATTACCTGACCAATTGACAACTTTTTTCTTCTCTTCTACATCCTAGGGTGACAATAATGCGCCACATAATCATCTACTTGCTCTGGGCCTCCTCTTTTGCCACCCACCAACACCGCTATCACACCAAGATGGGACAATCTCGTTAGGAAGTACATATCTTCCATCTCTAATGTCAATATTCGATCCCATACAATGAAGTGTTTCCTTTTTGAATCCCATACATTCACCAAAGTTTGTAGCATAGTTGGTTGGGCCCGCATGTTTTGACACAAGAAAAATTTCAACAACCCACAGTTCTGCAAAGCGTCAAGAATAGGAGGATCATCCATAGAAGCATTTTCATTTAACTCATGCTCACATTCCCTCCACTCCAACATTGTTCCCACACCTGCCAAAGACACCAAAAAATCTTGTTATAACCCAATAACAAAAGCAAATTCACAAAAAAAATTCAAAACATGTCAAAAATCCACTCGGTCTCACCCCTCTTTGATACACAGAGCGATTGGTCACGACCATATTTTTGGTCGCACCCTGGTTATATCTTGTGAGTGATTGGTCACCCTCTCCTGCACAATACAGAGTGAGAAAATCGTTCGATCGCCCCCCCAATGGATACCAAGTGCGACCACACAATCTTAAAAAATTTGTGGCTTGCCACAAACAAAAAATAGAATGAAATGAAAAACTGAAATATGGGTTTTCTAAGTTGGGACTCGACCTCTTACTTGGTGACTGAAGGTTGCAAGATCTGTGGCACCAATATCTGCAATCACCGCTCTAAATTTTGTCAAGAAAAGTTCTCTTCAAGTTTTCACAAAGGTAAATAGTTAAAATGAAGTAAAAAACTCTCTTTTTTACTCCATATGTGGCTTCATGTTAACCCTTTTCACACTAGAACTAGCTCCTTTTCTTCATTTTTGGATAGTTATATGTTTTCTTGCTCTTGGAACAACATACTAATCTATTTTTTGTCAGGAACACTATCAATATAAACTATGGAACCATTATACAGAGTTTTCTTTAATCTCTTTTTAGACTCCTTAAATAAGAAAAGATCGTCGAGTATGCTTGTCTTTTCACGCTCGTTTCATGGATTTGAAAAGACATCCACCTAGTATACGTTTACCCCTTTTCCGAGCCAGATGAACTATTTACGAAAAATGACCTCGTCATGGAGAACTCTTTAAGTTATTTTCGAACTTGTTAAAAAGAGAAAAGATTGTCGAGCGATCTTGTTGTCTTTCACGCTCCTTAAAGTGAATTAGAAAGCACGTCTGTTGAGCGGTATTTTATCTCTTTTTCGATCTCATCAGACTATTTACGAAAAAGGAACACCTTATCTGTTGTAGTTAGTAGAGTTATGTCAAGTGTAAAATAATGTCTTGGCTCTAAATACATGTTGGATACTTGACACTTCAGTTTATTAAGGGAGCTTCAAGTTTCCACTTGTTGGCATCATGAAATATGAAATTGACAACTTCCTCATTTTAAATCAATATAATTCATAATATATACTCCTTATAAAGTATTTATTTGCTAATTTTCATGTTGCTATGGTCTAAAGTATTTTAGAATGGTATAAATTCCTCTATAATGTTTTTTCAAAATGACTTCTACATTGAAATATTTGATCCATTATAGCAGTGGTTTCTTCCAAACCTTTATAACTTAAAGAAAAAATGGAGGTGCACAAGATATGTATATATTTATGGTATAAGTGAACTATAACATCATCTAAAGAGATATTTGGTTATCTTTGTTATCTATAGGAGTGAATAGTTCACTCAAAATGGGTTGGATAATAATGTTATACACAGTATAAATCAAGACCACCAATAACTAGAGATGATGGTGTTAGAGTTGAAGAAGAGGTCAGTTCTGACATTTTTATTATATTATAGGTGTTTCAAGGGAAGAACATCATTGGAGAAAAAGTAGAAGAACTCATGTTTGGTTAGAATAAAACTAAAACAAACTTCTTGCAAGTACTAGTTTGTTTATGGGTTTTTAGTACAAGCATGAGAGGATGTGTTCCTTCCAAGCTTCATAGATCATACATCAACATGGAATGTTCTTGTTTTGGACATAAATCAGATATGGATTATACTATTTTCAATAGATATCTGGAGATAAGTATTTTGAGGGAAATAAATGGTTAACAAGTTTAGCTAATCCTATTATAAATAAGCATGCTCATGCATGATATAGTAGAAGAGGGAATTCCCAACTTTTAACTTTGAATTCAAATATAAATTGAATATAGCATGCAATAATCCACATTAAACTTAAATGAAAAAATTATCATAGGAGGATATGAAAAATAATTCTTTAATCATTGAATTTCTTGTTCTTACATTCCCACATGTGGTCTTAAGCATATTCAAAATTACATGTAATACCCACTTTCAAACTAGATATTCAACTTGAGATCATAGAAATCCTGAAGGGTTGCATTATAAATCATAGAAATCCTGAAGGGTTGCATTATAAATCATAGAAATCTTGAAGGGTTGCATTATAACACCATTGAGATCATGTTGAGAGAAAGGTTTGAGGAAACATACTTGGAAGAGGGGTTACCAAAATATGTTGAATACTAGAGAAATTCATTGAAGACTGAGAAAATCCACTGAAGACTAACAAAATCCATTGAAGACTGATGAAATCCACTAAAGACTGAGAAAATTGTGATGAATCCAATGAAGACTGACGAAGCGAATCAAAATGAGAGGCTCTAGCTAGGGTTTTGAATAGTGTCGGGGGATCAAGAAAGGGTTTTGAACCACTTTTGAATAGTATCGGGGGCTCAAGTAAGGGTTTTGAACCACTTTCAAACAATATTGGGGGCTTTGGCTAGATTTTCCATGATTTTCTTCCTTTTATATAATTTCGACCATGTTCTAACCCCCCTCACCCTATTACTATATTGGACTATATTATTAAAAAAAAAATCCACCCCTTAATACTTGCCAATAAATTGACCTATGTTTTCATTGATTTTTTTTACTCCTTTATGAACGAACGTGATATAATATTGTCTTCTTGGTGAATCCCTCATGCATCAATACCACATAACACTGACCTAGTAAATATTGTACACATAGCCAAGGAAGTCAAAATTGATTTAGTTGTGGCCTTAGAATTAAAGGGAGGTGCATAAAATGCACCTAGAATTTGATTTGGAAAGATCCTTCAAAGTCGAGAGGGAAATTGGCATTCATTCAAGGGTTTGGACTAGCCTTTTGGTATTCAACACACGAGCTAAGTAGTTTATGTAGGTATATCTCTGGCTAAAAGGGTGGTGCAAAACAACAAGCTATCTTAAAAAACTAATACTACTTCTTTTGATTCAGACGAGTCAACCATCACTAATGAATTAGTCAGAGATCTAGAAAGAGGTGAGAGTGCTTTGAATTTGACTTCTGAAATAAAATAAAATAAAATCCATATTTGTTTCATAATAGTTTATTTAGTTTTAATTTGGAAAAAAAAAAAGACTTTATGGTGACATAGATCTTGAAATTTCTTTGTAATTGTAGGCATACTTACCACAAGACAATTTCTTTGTAATCTCTCATGGTTTATTATCTACATCCAAATGAAGTAATTTTTTTGTTTTTCTATCTAGATGGAGATGATTTTGGTACACGAACATGACGATTAGGTCTGGTAAAGCGATAGTAGTGGGGAGGTGGTGAGGTGGACCTAAGGAGGTGGCTAAGAAATACACTAGATAAGGTTATGGCTCTATGTAGCCCAAAGAATTGTTAGAAAGCCTTGACTGCAGCATAGTCAGAGCCTCCAACCCATCATCTTGACGAATATCTTAATTTCTCTTTATGTAATTTTTAAATCAATTTTGATACACTAATAAAAAAAATTCCCTCCCTTAATAATATTTACTCCCATAAATATATTTTATACGAATAAAAAAAACCAAATATATATTTTTTAAATTCATAAAAAAAAAAAATATTATTTTTGAAAAAAAATTAATAACTATGTAAAAAGTATGTAATTAACTTGAAGTAATAACTACAATCTTTGTCAAAGAAAGGTTTATAACAAAATAACAAACTCAACTTAAAAGTATATCATCATTTTTTAAATCTAAAATTTAACAATATTTGGATGGAAAATAAAAAGATGGTGATGAATGCTTGCAACCACTGAAAAATACCTCGAAAAACTAGTTAACATTATCATTACACTAACTTATAAGAAGGCTAGCTATGTGATGTTTTAAAAGCTACCCAAAATAAATCAAAAGCAAGTTATTCACCACCCTATATTTAAATGGTTGTTGGCAGGTGATGCACCATGTTCCGGAAAAGGATTGTCCAGTTACCACGTGGCTATCGATTGGTTCCCACTTGGACATCGATTTAAATTTTAAATACATGGTGGGATAATGCATTGGCATTGAAAATACATAGGGAACCACTCCACGTTGAAAAGGAAGATGGAAACTGTATTTTCATTTACAAGCCCTAGGTAGAAATTGAACTTCTTTCTTTCTTTTGGCCAAACACTGCCCCTACGGGTATGATTGTGCTTTTAATTCTAAGTTGAGTGCGATAATTTCATAGGAATTTCTGTGGTATTCAACTTTCAAATAACAAAGAGCATAGAGTCCAGTGCCAATAACAAAGAGAATATAGTCCAGTAGTGTGTATGGAAATTTATTTGACTTGCAGGTTTGATGTGACTATCGACGGAATTAGTTGCCAAAATGAATTTCCGCACTAGACCACTGGAATCAGAAAACACAGAGAGGAAATTGCTAGCTACGAGGTGGACAGAGTAGGACCATATGTCGCACATCAATGGTCATGTACTCACATGTCGTCACAATTAAACATACGCTTCAAAGTAGGGTGAACAATAACCAACCTTCTACGCAACATTCAATGATGTCACAAGTGGTATATACACTGTGGAATGTATCCCGATGTATATACCAAGACAATCCGATGGTTTATATACTAGCCGCCAATGTTGTGCAACAGGATGGTTATTGCTCTCCTCAAAGTAGAGGGGATGGACCGCAGGAAATTCATGGATACATATGCTTCCGAAGGGGTCATCTGTGAGATTGTGTAAAGTGACAATGACGAACAAGAAAAATGTACATCTATTGGATTATGTGAGGTGATGATGAAGGAAGAGAAATGTACCATTCAAGGTTATGATCATTGACGGACAATGTGGGAAGGAAATTGTCATCATAATCACACACAATTGTGAATTAGCAACTAATATAGATTAGAAAATCCAAGTAATATAGATTAGAATTTTGTTAGACTGAACATGTTGTAGACTCAAGGATTTGGTGAACTCTCTTGACACTAGAGTGAAACTGGACCAACTGCACTCTTGTCACAGTTATTGCACACCTGGTCTCCATAGGTACACAAAATACAAAATGACCAAAACCTTTGTACCATCTTTATGAGCATAGAGGTTCAAAGTTATAGATGTATAATATATGTGCTCTATGAGTAAGAACATGTCAGAGATAATATTAACAAAGATGTATCTATACTATGATATCCTATAAGTTAACAAAGTGAAGAGTAAACCTTGAAAAATCCTTTATTACATTGCCATTGGGAAATGGCTCAAGAAATCCAAAACACCTCAAAGACAAACATAAAAATCCATCACTTCATGATAACATGCTCAACTAAACCAGTAACTGTAAGTACACAGGTCTACGTAATCTTCTAGTCCCACTAACTTTTTGCATAAATCATAGAAATCCTGAAGGGTTGCATTATAATACCATTGAGATCATGTTGAGAGAAAGGTTAAAGGAAATGTACTTGGAAGAGGGGTTACCAAAATCTACTGAAGACTGGCAAAATCCATTGAAGACTGAAAAAATACATTGAAGACTAACAAAATCCATTGAAGACTGATGAAATCCACTGAAGAATGAGAAAATCGTGATGAATCCAATGAAGATAGACTCAATGAATCAAAATGAGAGGCCCTAGCTAGGGTTTTGAATAGTGTCAAGGACTCAATAAAGGGTTTTGAACCACTTTCAAATAGTATCGGGGGCTTAGGAAAGGGTTTTGAACCACTTTCGAACAATATTGGGGGATCTGGCTGGATTTTCCATGATTTTTCTTCCTTTTATATATTTCCAACCATGTTCTCACCCCCCTCACCCTAATATTATATTGGACTGTATTATTAAAGAAAACCCTCCATCCCTTAATACTCCCCAATATATTGACCTGTGTTTTCATTGATATTTTGACCCCCTTTATGAATGGATGTGATATAATATTGTCTTCTTGGTGAATCCCTCGTGCATCAATACCACATATCACTCACCTAGTAAATATTGTACACATAGCCAAGGAAGTCAAAATTGCTTTAGTTGTGGCATTATAATTAAAGGGAGGTGCATAACATGCACCTAGAATTTGATTTCGAAAGATCCTTCAAAGTCGAGAGGGAACTTGGCATTCATTCAAGGGTTTGCACTAGCCTTTTGGTATTCAACACACGAGATAAGTAGTTGATGTAGGTATATCTCTGGCTAAAAGGGTGGTGCAAAACAACAAGCTATACTAAAAAACTAATACTACTTATTTTGATTCGAACCAGTCAACCACCACTAATGAATTATTCAGAGATCTAGAAAGAGATGAGAGTGCTTTGAACTTGACTTGACTAAAAAAAAAACAAAAAACATATTTGTTTCATAATAGTTTATTGAGTTTCAATTTTGAAAAAAAAATTACTTTTTGATGACATAGATCTTGAAATTTGTTTGTAATTGCAGGCATACTTACCACAAGACAATTTATTTGTAATCTCTCATGGTTTGTTATCTATGTCCATATGAAGGAATTTTTTTGTTTTTCTATCTAGATGGAGATGATTTTGGAATAGGAATCTGACGATTAGGTCTAGTAAAGTGATAGTAGTGGGAAGGTGGTGAGATGGACCTGAGGAGGTGGTTAAACATTACACCAGATAAGGTTATGGCTCTATGCAACCCAGAGCATTGTTAGAGATCCTTGACTACAACATAGTCAAAGCCTCAACTGCAGCATAGTCAGAGCCTCCAACCCATCATCTCCACAAATATTTTAATTTCTCTTTATGTAATTTTTAAATCAATTTTAACACACTAACAAAAAAATATTTCCCTCCCTTAATAATATTCAATCCCATCAATATATTTTATACCAATAAAAAAATCCAAATATATATTATTAAAATTCATAAAAAGTTTTTTTTATTTTAAAAGAAATAAAAATAATAATTAAGTTTAAAAAATGAATAACTATGTAAAAATTATGTAATTAACTTGAAGTAAAAACTATAATCTTTGTCAAAGACAGGTTTATAAAAAAATAACGAACTCAACTTAAAAGTATATCATCATTTTTTAAATCTAAAATTTAACAATATTTGGATGGAAAATAAAAAGATGGTGATGAATGCTTGCAACCACTGAAAAATACCTCGAAAAACTAGTTAACATTATCATTACTCTAACTTATAAGAAGGATAGCTATATGATGTTTTAAAAGCTACTCAAAATCAATCAAAAGCAAGTTATTCACTGCCCTATATTTAAAGGGTTGTCAGCAGGTGATGCACCATGTCCCGGAAAAGGATTGTCCAGTTACCATGTGGCTATCGATTGGTTCCCACTTGAACATTGATTTGAAATTTAAATACGTGGTGAGATAATGCATTGGCATTGAAAATACATAGGGCACCACTCCACGTTGAAAAGGAAGATGGAATTTGTATTTTCAGTTACAGGACCTAGGTAGCAATTGAACTTCTTTTTTTCTTTTGGCGAAACACTGCCCCTACGGGTATGATTGTGCTTTTAATTCTAAGTTTAGTGCAATAATTTCACTTGAATTTCTGTGGTATTCAACTTTCCAATAACAGAGAGCATAGAGTCAAGTGCCAATAACATAGAGCATATAGTCTAGTGCCAATAACAGAGAGCATATAGTCCAGTAGTGTGTATGGAAATTTATTGGACTTGCAGGTTTAATGTGACTATCGATGGAATTAGTTTCCAAAATGAATTTCCGTACTAGACCGCTATAATTAGAAAATACAGAGAGGAAATTTGTAGCTACGAGGTGGATAGATGAGGACCATATACCGCTCATCAATGGTATTATACTCACCTATTGTCACAATTAAACATCGACTTCAAAGTAGAGAGAACAATAACCAACATGTTGCGCAACATTCAATACTATCACAGGTGGTATGTACATTGATAGATATATCTTGGTGTATATACCAAGACAATTCGACGATGCATATACTAGCCACCAATGTTGCGCAACAGGATGGTTATTGCTCGCCTCAAAGTAGAGGGGATGGATTGTAGGAAATTCATGGATACATATGCTGCCATAGGGGTCATCTGTGAGATTGTGTAAAGTGATGATGATGGACAAGGAAAATGTTCATCTACTGGATTATGTGAGGTGATGACGACGGACGGGCAATGTACCATGCAAGGTTATGATCATTGATGGACAATGTGGAAAGGAAATTTTTGTCATAATCACACACAATTGTGAATTAGCAACTAATATAGATTAGAAAATGCAAGTAATATAGATTCAATTTTTTTTAGAATGAACATGTTGTAGACTCAAGGATTTGGTGAACTTCCAACTATATTATAAACGAGAAATTATTATAGTTTAGAATTTTGAGAGACTTCCTAGATACTTTAGACTCAAGTCTTTACCACTGAAATGCACAAGGAAAAATTCACAGAAATGCCTAGGACTTGCAAAACATGCATCAAAAAATGTATTTCATCATCTCACGGGTCTTTGGATTGGGGCGGCTCATCGTTTTTCAAAGTCATGGAGCCCAACTCCTATTCTTGTTTGGTGGGTGAAGTATTATATGACTCTTCATTGATTTTAACTTTGCTGAAATGATTAGACTTATCTCCTGCATGTTTTAAGGAAAAATATAGTTAGTGAAAACATAATGTAGATTTTTGTAGAATGCTAACACAATGCATTAAATCTACCAAATATAATAGTTGTGTTTTTCCCAAACAAAATTCAGATTTTGTTTTAACGGTGCCCATGTAAAAATCTGGATAAATTCTTGATGGCAATAATTGTTCTTCTAGTGTATTTTTTTCTTACAGGGAATCCCAATTGATTTTGTGAAGAGAATGCAATGTGGGGTGAGTAAAGATGCAATTCTACAAGGCCCAAGTGGACATTTGTGGCATGTGAATCTGTGTTGTGCTAAGAAGTGGGCATCTTTCACAAATGGTTGGGAAATTTTTGTTTCCTACTAGTTTGTTGAAGTTGGAGATATTCTAGTTTTTAGACATGTTGATGCTGTACATTTTGTTGTGCAAGTTTTTGGACCAAGTGGTTGTGAGAAACACAGTTCATTTTCTTTTCAAAACTACACCTCATGCTATTTCAGAAAAATAAACTTAAACCTCTCCATAATCTACAACAAGAAAATGAGTGAACACAAGAAGAATTCTACGACAACCTATGTTTCTCTTTTGATCGATATAAATCCAAATAGAAATGGAGACATTGCAGTGAAAGATTTGAAAATGGATCACACTCTCACAAGTAAGAA
Organism: Picea sitchensis; assembly: GCA_010110895.2. Taxonomy (NCBI): domain Eukaryota; kingdom Viridiplantae; phylum Streptophyta; class Pinopsida; order Pinales; family Pinaceae; genus Picea; species Picea sitchensis. The sequence continues at coordinate 35,035 of SNQJ01S0007979.1, read as the reverse complement.
AATATTTCCAAGATGAAATCTATGATGACTTTTTGTTGTATTCCATTATTTATCTAACATGCATATGTATTTCTTTTGCCGAGGTTCTCCAAGTGTTATAGACTTATTAACCCCCTAACTATTGAGCCATCATCTCCTATAGGTTACCTATCCAATTCAACAACTTTCATAACTTCTTCCCTAAATTTCCAGCCTAATTTCCACTTGGTCTCTCTTTTACTTCATTAAGGGTGCGACCAAGAGGTTTGGTCGCCCTTTCTGGCCTACCAGGGAGCGACCAGTCACTCTGTCTGTGTGTCTAGGGAGAAACCGAGCCTAGAAACTCGCATTTTTTGACTTGGTTGCAATGGATGACACCTTCCACTGATTTCTTGGGGTTTAGTCTCGAGAAGGCTTCATTTATGAGCTTCATTATCTTATCCTAATAACCATATGGCCTTATCCCTAAAGAGCTATAAAAACCAAGCCATTCGCATGGGAAGGGAGAGGAAACGAATTAGTAAACTTATGTTGCTAATTTGGCTACCACATTTGGTAAAGGAACTTGGAAAGAGATTGGTTCATCAACTTCTCCATTTGTAAGTTGTAATGTTGTTTCAGTAATTAATAGAAGGTGTATTGGATGTTTCCCTCTATTCAATTGTCTATTTTCTTGCATGTATTCATTTGGATAAACTTAATAGAGTTATGTCGTATAATCTATTAGTAGATGTATCATTGATTTGTATGCATATACTTTGATCTTGGAAAGGATATTGTTTTATTGTGTGTATATCGTTGTCCCTTAGAGTAGGAATAATATTCGCACGAGAAACTAACCAGGGGTGTGCAGGGACAACCTTCAGAAATCAGGTATGTTTCCTCATTACAAAGACTCCTAGTTACCTTTCGCATATAAATCAGACCTTGAAACTCCCATAGATTACATCTATATCTATGTTTTAGGTATAGGAAGAACCTAAGGGAGATCAGCTCATGCAGGGCTCAAAATCCCTACAACAGATTGGCGACCATACTAGGGAACGCCCTTTATGTACTTTTCTTCCTTCTTTATGTGTTTTCTTTCTAAGATCTTCATCCACCTAAGTGTCCTGATCGGATTGCCAGTGTTTTTTGTACTCTTTCCCGAGTTTAGTTGGAGAAACCTCTGCCTTGGATCTGATAGATCTCATCCAGATCTAGAATTTTTTCTTTTCTATGTTCTGGTCGCACCATCGCAATGTACACATAGTGACCCAAGACCTTCTATTCTCCCTTTTCCTTCCTTGGGGGAGAGACCATCTTTTCTCCTAGCCTAACTAGGAGCGACCATACCTTATGGTCACCCTATTCCTCTCACTAGGGAGCGACAAGGTCACTCTATCTCCCTTTCTAGGGAATGACCATCCTCTTGAAACCCTTTTTTGGAGAGTTATCCTTAAAAAAACTTATCCAGATCCATTTTCCACTGGTCTCCTTCAACACTCCAGACCTGTCTTATGCATGTCTCATTGATTTCGCTCCAAATCGTTTTGAAATAAATAAAAAGTATCTTCTCCTTTTTTCCATCTCATCTGATTGATGGGTACAACCATAATCATCTAGTCGAATCCCTTCAATTAAGTACAAGGCTATTAACAATTATTTGACAAGATTCTTTTGCAAAATCTTTCGTTTTATTATGCAAGTCTTTTTTCATTAGTTTGAATGCTTGTTGTTTCCCAAATCATTTGGAGAACCCTTCACACTATTATCTAGACTTGAAAAATTTGTGTGCTTAAAGTTTGCATGTTTGGTTTTTTCTTCCGAATTTTGCATTCACTATAGAACCTTGTTGATTGAAAGTAAGAGTTTAAAGAATAATTTTGTTTCAGTTTTCATATAATTTGAGAAAAAAAAAAAAAAAAAAATTGCATTTGGAGTGCTCTAGAATATAGTTGAAACAATTTATGTTTGTTTAGGAATTTCTAAAATCATCCAATAAGATTGGTTGAAATTTTTTCCTTTTTTCTCATTTGCAAGAATAAAAGTGAATCAGTATGCATTAGTGTGTTCTATTACATAAGAAGCAAAAACAAAATCACTCTTCTCCCTCCCATAAATAGGATTCATTGAAAAGATAATTGTTGAAATTTCATTGTTTTTCACCTATTTGGAGTCTAGTATTTTCACCTCATGAGTTTCACTTCCACGCAACCATTTGAGTAAAAAACAACTTTAAGAATGAACAGGCGTTAATAAAATTTACTAGACTTTTATTTTATAAGAACATCAAGAATAGTCCAGGTTTAGGGTCTTTGGACTAAGACAAGTGAGTAAATTGTCCAAGACCACAAAAAATAACCATATAACACTAAAGAGCACTTAAATCCAACCTTCGTATAGGCATAGTCTAGAACCCCCTCTCACACAGGGGCTAAACACGAGGTCATGTGCGGCTGGGAAACAGAGATTACCCCTACGAGGCTTAACCAAACGTAGTGGAAAGATAGTATATTAGGTATTCTTTTTGAGAATCGACTATTTTCATTTTGTCTCGGAAATTCATGAATCATGAATCCGTTCGAGGTCCTCTGGATATTTTTCTGGTCCTCTTGTTCTCAGTCCACTTAAGGAATTTCAGACTTGATATCCTGCCCATATTGTTGGATTTGACTGTCGATTGTACCTTCCCGAAGGATGACTACAAGTTGGTGACCTTAGTTTCCATAATATTTAGGGATTTTACACAAGGTGACGGTGAAGGGGAGTCTTTGTTGTACCTGGATAGACGTTGGTCAAAATCACTTAGGATCCTTGGAGGGAAACCCACAAATAGAATGTCAGGAAACTTGCACCAAGGTGTAAGTCTGTTAAGCAGGCCGCCAATGTAACTAATCCACCCACTCACCCCAACCCCTTCTCATTTTTTCCTGCGATGTTGTATTTCATCACCAACTAGTGAGCTCATTGTGAGAAGTTTTGGTTTGTTTTCTTAATTCCTAGATTTCTTAGTGTGTGATTCTTATTTTATTTAGTGGGCCTTTCGAGTGTCATTGTCATAATTTAATTTCATCACCATGATTTTCATAGGTACTAGAGGAAGTAAGGTTTTCCTCCTTTACATTACGAACCCTTACCTCCTAACTCACCAGAAGATCATCCTCGAGAAGATTTCCATGAGGAAAACCACTCTAAATCTGGAAGTATTATTACTCCTTTGATAGAAAACCCAGAAGGAACCAATTTTCAAGAAGGCTTTGTCCCTCCCGTCAATCCACCCTCGACGGACCCTTTTGGTCCCATCCTCATATCGGTAAACTATTTTGGAGAACCTAAACTTGATACCGATTACCCTCGCCTACAAATTGTACCTTGTGAAGATCTCGTGAACATGGAATCCCAAAAAATCCACTTGTCATAAGGATTCACCACACCACCATGGGCTTCTGGTCCATCTAATCCTACCCAGACTCCTAAAAAACCTTTGGCCATGACATTTTCAATCAGTTAGATACAACTATTGACTCAAATTTTAAACTCTTGAATCGATAACCTTCACATAGCTCTTCACATGCTCCCCACCCCCCCACATCTGACATCTACCATATGTTTCAAACTTATTTCCCCCATCCCTCCCCCATCCACTCTACATTACAACATCCTCAACTAAACGCGGTCCCAACCCAAACATCGACATTGACATCTGTATCACAAGTTGTCCCCACCATCTTATCGCCACCTTCAAGAAACCAGCCTTCTACACTCCCCACTTGGGGGAAACCTCTATTTACCCCATTGTTCTTAAGAGAAAATCCAAACCTTTTTGGAGAACAACCTTCGATGGGAATATTATCTCCCCAGGGAGGTCAACTAATAGGTTTACAAAAGAAAACATCTACGATCCAACCTTTCACTATGGGACAACCCTTGTACTCAGGGAAAATATCTGATCAACAACTAGTCGGGGGGAAACCCTCGACTTCTAGATCATTTTCAATGGGAGAATACCCTCTCATTAGGAGCCAACCTTTATTTGACTAGGGGAAACCCCCATCCATAGGGCCATACTTGATCTGGGGGAAACAATAAACTAGGGGGTGACCCCCAGCTATCGGACAACAACCAACATGGGGCCAAACTATTCATTCTACCACCAACCTACTATTAGGCCACGCTTACCCAAGAATAACAAACATTATATGGAACCAACATCATCAAATCGTCAGTCCTACAATTTCCACTCAACCAAGAGGAGAACCACCCTATGTTAGTGGACCTCATAGCAGACCACCCCATGGCGAAGGGGGACCACCCTATGGTGGTGGACCTCCTAGAGGACCACCCTATGGAGGAGGACCACCTATGGTACCACCCTATGGAGGAGGACCCCCTAGAGGAGCACCCTATGGTGGAGGACTCCCTGGAGGACCACCTTATCGAGGAGGACCTCCAAAGAAACCTCCTCAAGGAGGAGGACCATATCACCAACCTCCATAGGTCAACAAACAATTCTCGTTATTGGAAAATTTAGATTTTCCATATCTTTCATGATTGACTAATGACCCCATACGCCATTCCCCTTTTTGGCCCCCCATTCCCACCAAAATTCCATCAGACATTCTGAAATTTGACGAAAAACCTAGAGAAAATCCAAATAATCACGTGATGAATTTCCATCTATGGTGTTCTTGTAAATCACCCAACCCCTAAGTACCCTTTCTAGGGATGGGGCATCAAAACATTTCTTACTCTAATCATCTTGATTCCTCTTCCTGAGGTATTCATCCTCTTCTACTCACCTGTAGCTTTATAATGACTACTACTAGGCTCTAATCCGACCTCTGGTTTTCACGTTATGGCCTCTCGAAGGTCTTCAGGCTTTATTAGTTGAGGGCCATGTGGTTCCCATGTGTGTCAGAGTCATCCATACCATCTCTAGGTTCCTGTCTCCCATAGGGAAGGTCCATCCACCGTCTAATCCAACGACTATAATTAATCCTCATCTAACACATAGGCTAGAGGGGAATTCGACGTTCAGTGCTTCGACATCGAACGTCCCTTTTCCTTTATGCACACATGTACTCCGAAGTCCCGAAGTCCTGACTTCCGAAGGATCCCGTAATATTTCCATGTGGCTCTAGACTTCGATCCTTTGAACTTGCCCTCGACACTGCATTCTAAACCTCCCGAGTCTCGAGGTCCCAAAATCCTAAAGGGTCCACCGTTGCACGTGGTGGCATACTAGACACGGGGGAAAGTACAGGTGGTTCTCAAATACTCCTCCCTCCAAATCGACCAAATAGGTAAGTTCCAGGAGTGACACGCAACAGGCAGAGAGGACACGTTCCCACTAAAGTGGGTGACACATGTCACGTTTTATTGGGAACATAGGGTCTATGAAATGCACGAATCCAGGTGACATGTGGCACCTCAAACGTGGTTCCACATCACCCTTGGTGACGTCAACGTGCCACATTAGCCTGGATTGGTATCCTTCCAATCCCTTCGATATCACGGTCAAGGTTTGTCCATGTAACCCATGGATTGACGACCTCTGTTACTTCATAACTTTGGCAATCAGGGGATCTATTGATCTGGATTTAGGAGCAGAATGAACTGATTAAGAGACTAAATACAATAAACACAGAGATCTGAATAAAAAAAAATATATCCAGTGAACAATATCTTCTATTGAATAAATGAAATAGGTTGAAATTGTAAAACAACATAACCGAAACGCTTGCTCGAATGGTGGTAGTTATCTTTGAGAAAAGATGTGGATGCTATGCACATCTATCTTAGAAGAATGATTACAATGAGGTTCTAGAGGCCTTTTTGATATTACTCATGAATTCCAAAACCCTAGACATCCAAAAACCTAACCTTAGGAGGTGAAATGCCAAAATTCATGTGGGCCCCTATGGGTTAGTTGGTACCTCAACTTCCTGGTGTCATAAATTTTGCATACGACCTTTGTTTTAGGTGCCTGATAGCCTATTGGAAAGGTATTTCAGAGAGATACACATTACACCTTCAAACTCTGATTCTGTCTACAATTTTTCTGTGGATATCCAAAAAAACACTATTTAGGGCTCTAAAACAGACCTGGAAGTACAAAAAGATGTGCTGACATGAAAACATACAAAATAAGCCAGTTGGATTAGGTGAGAGGCCACTAGTATCCACTTGGAAGATGTGTAGGGATTCAGATAGCCCCATAAGTGTAGAACCCACAATTACAAAGAAGTATAGAAGAATGTGTTGAACTAAAACCGGACAAGAGGAGCCAGTTGGAATAGGTGGGTGGCCACCAATATCCAGTAGGATCATCCACAGTATGACTTCCTCCTTACTCCTAGAGTGATCAACGTCGGGCTGACCATGGTCTAGATATAATGGTCAGGGGAGATCCAAAAGGGTCCCTATATCTATGGTCCTCATCACTTCGTAGCTTCGACATTTGAAAGTTTTTGCCTTATGACCACTCCGCTCTCCCGAAGTAGGATTTCACCAAAGTACCATACACAGGTCCCTCTACGGGATGATAGAATGGTTAAGAGGGTTTCTTAACGAACTTCCCAGATCCACGACTCTCATCACTTCATAACTCCAACGTTCAGGGAGTTTGGTGCTTTAACATCCCTATTCTTCCAAAGTAAAACTTCGCCAAAGTTCCCTCGGCGTAGATCCAATGGCCAAGGAGACTCCTGAATACCCTTGGATATGTGGCTTGCATTACTTCACGATTGATGATTTGATCAAGGTTTAATGATTGGGTAGGTCTATCTACCACATTTAGGGAAACCTCCAGGCATCGGTTAACCTTGTGGGTAAACGTAACCATTAATTTCCTTTGGCCGATTTAAAAATGGTAGGTTCGAAACACTATGGAGCTCTGAACTCTCGGAGTTTCGAAACCAGAAAGGATTAGCTCCTTTCTGGCCTAGCCCAGGGTTCCCAAACCTTGGTCATATGGGTCCTTCAAAAAATCTTGTGGGCTATGTGCAAATCTCTTAGCCATGAATTGGTTAAGGACACAAGCATGAGCCCTTGGTCACACAAGTGAAAGGTCCGAAGGAGGTGCCCTCCTTCCATGGGGTTTGAACTTAGTATTCTCGCGAAGGTAGATTCGAGAGGTCGATAGGACTTAAACATTCCAATAAATCCTACCCCGACCCTCTTGCAGAATTACATCCCACAACTCTATAACTGCTAAGCCGAGGCAAGCAGACGACCATTCGAAAGCATGGGTCCATAGTGAGATAATACATATTTCTACCTTAATCATTCAATACAAAACTCAATCATAGACATATAAATATATTCAATCATCATTTCCATTTCAGTACGTAGAGTATAAAAATACTTATCAGGAAACCAAAATTTTTGAAGCGACTGCTGAAAAGGGTGCATGTTTCCACCCGACCATAGCCACAACCACTCCTAACGGATTGATCACTGGCCACCCCCAAGTTATACCATGATGCTCTGAGAGAGACTCTTTCTTCTTTCTCAATGACAGTCAGATATGGAAGTTACTCTCCTCCTCCCACGGGACCTTGGAAACTAGTTTTCTTTATACCAAGCAAGGAGGTATGCACGAGTACTTACGTAGTCGCTCGTCAGCCCCATTTATCATCTTGTAACAAAAACCCTACAAGCAACTTCTTGTACCCAGAACGAGCTTAGTTATCAGTTCTTCCTCGAACCAAAGAGTTGCAACCATTATTTTCTCTTCTCGAGATTAATCTTTCGACTCTGCTCTCTTCACATATTTGCTTGCTCACTCCTTTGCCTCTGCCCACGAATTACCTCTTTTCTTTCCTTCCTCAACAAGGTTGTGTGGGTTCGAATCCCCAACTCATGGTCAGGTATGGAAGTCTTGCATATGGGTACTCTTCCCTGTCTCCTCATTAATTCTTGAGGAGGACTCTTCCAGCTATCACTCTGACTGGTAATTCATTTATGGGTTAGAGGATTGTTCTGGTTCTGAGCCATTAAATCCAGTAAGGTACTGGTTTGGTGGGGGTCATACCAACAATTTATGGTTCCCCTCACCATATCTCTCATAGCATCATGGTCTATCTTGGCAAACCTACCTTTCAACAATTATGATATACTTATCCATTTTCTATTAATAACAAAAAATGCATACATTGACCTTTTATAACAAAAAGGTTCATCAAATCCAACATTCACATATATCTAGTCTTCCATAATCTCTTGGCCAGTTTTAGTTATATTTACAAACTGGGGGAAACATGGGTATTACAATCCACTCCCACTTAAAGGAAAATCATCCCCGATGTTCTATCTATCAATGTGCTTTGTATGTACAAAACTAAACAAAAATGGGTATGCATGTTTCATGGCATCCTCCATTTCCCATGTAGCCTCATCTGGGCCAAAGTGTTTCCACTTCACCTTGACCTTTGCAGTGGTTCTATTCCTGAGTGGGGTTTCCTTCCTCTCAATTATGCATTGTGGTTATGTAAGGAATTCTCACTCTGGTTTCGCCTAAATCACATACCATTTAATTATATGATTAGAATCATGTACATATTTCTTCAATAATGAAACATGGAAAACATTTTGTGCTTGATTGTGGGAGGAAACACTAATTTATAGGCTACATTCCCCACTCTATCCAAGATTTCAAAGGGTCCACAATACCAAGGTGTCATCTTGGCACAAGCTCCCATTCTCAAGCAAATTTTCCTAGGTCTAAGTCATAGATACACATGATCCCCTGTTTTGAACTCTCTAGGAGTCCTCTTTCTATCTGCATAGCTTTTTTGTCTATCCTGAGCTATTTTCAGATAATGCTTTATCTGAATTACTTGTTGTTCCATTTCTTTCAGCATGTCTTGCCCGATTGTAATTCTATCTATTGGGTTATCCCATCTGATTGGAATCTTGCATTGTCTACCATAGAGGGCCTCAAAAGGGCTCATCTTCAATGACTCTTGATAGCCATTGTTGTAGTAAAACTCTACCAATGGTAGGTAGTCTTCCCACTTCCTAGGTTGATGCATTACATGCATCCTTAACATGTCCTCTAACACTTCATTCACCCTTTCTGTCTGTCCCTCAATTTTAGGGTGATAGGTTGTACTAAATAGCAATTTAGTTTCAAAACCAGCAACAGAGATCTCCAAAAGATTGAAGTAAATTTCATATCTATGTCAAATGTGATCTCCTTAGGCATGCCATGCAGTCTAAATATTTCTTCCATGAAAATATTGGCAATATATATTTCCTTGCAAGTTGACTTGGCAGGAATGAAGTGAGGATCCTTGCTCAATTTTTCCACAACTACCATGATGGCATTGTTTTGTTTGGATGATTTTGGTAACCTTGTGATGAAATCCATGGATATGGTTTCCCATTTCCATTATGGACTCGGTAGGCGCTGCAACAACCCTACTAGATTCTGGTGCTCTGCCTTAACTTGCTGACATTCTAGACATTTAGCTAAGTAATTAGTTATGTCCCTCTTCAGTCCAGGCCAATAGTTTCCTAGTGGTTGTGATCATCTTCTAATAGTTAGGATGGCCAATATATGGTCTCTTGTGTAGTTCATCCATCATGAACGTCTTCAAGTTGTCACCGTTTTGGATATACAATATAACCTTTTAAGTTAGCATACCATCATTCAACAATCGATAATCCTCATACTTCAACCCAGTGGGATCTTGTTTTAAATATGATTTTACAGTCTTGAAAAACGCATTTGTTTCTTGTGCACTTTTGACTCTCTCCCTGACATCCATTTCACATGTGCTTACAGTTTCCAAGTGAATCAATTTCATACTTCTGCTAAGGGAATCAACCACCCTATTTCTTTTCTTTTGATATGTTTGATTTTGAAATCAAACTCACTAAGGAGAACCATCCATCTAGATTGTCTAGCATTAAGTTTTGGTTGATCAAAAAGGTACCTAAACCCACATTGGTCTATCATAATCACAAGTCCTCTACCCAAGAGGTAATGCCTCCACATTTTTAAAGCATGCAATATGACAGCCAATTCTATATCATGGGTCACATCATTGATTTCATGCTCGTTCAAATTTCTCGATTCGTAGCAAATTACATGTTATCCTTGCACAAGGACTCCTATGAGTCCTTCCTTGTAGGAATATGTACACACAAGTAAGTCCTTGTTTGGATCTACAATCTTTATCACATGCACAGTGGTTAGAAGGCATTTCAGCTCTTGGAATCTCTCTTCACATTCTAATGTACAAAGGAATTTATCTCCCTTTTTCTGAAGGGAAGTGATTGGGAAACCAATATTGGAAAATCCTTTTATGAACCTCCTATAGTATCCTATGTTGGTTGTGGAGCCTGATTATCTTTCTGATTCAGAGGTCTTTTACTTTCAGCCATGTTTATACCCCATGAAGTATTTACACCCCAGAAGTATGTACACTCTTCCACGCAGGGGAGTGC
>SNQJ01S0007979.1:0-23153 GCA_010110895.2 Picea sitchensis | reverse complement strand
AAAGAAATGTACAGAGACTGTAAAAATACAGAGTGAAAGACTCGCTAGAATGGTGGCAGCTTATCTCTGAGAAGAGATGTGACGGCTACTCGCATTTACAAGAAGATAATTACAATGAGGCTCTGAAGGAATTTTTACAATAAACAGGACTACCAAAAGTCCTATACATCCAAAACCTAACCCTAGGATATGAAGCGCCAAAATTCATGTGGGCCCCGTTTGGGTAAGTTAGTACATCAACTTCCCGGGGTAGTAACTTTTGCATACGATCTTCGTTTTAGGCATATGATAGCTCGTTGGAAGGTATCATCGAGGAGATTCATTTTGGGGGCTCAATCATGCCTTAATCTATCATTGAGAACCTCGATATCAAAAACCCTTCATTTAGGCCCTCAAAATGGCTCCGGAAGTTAAAACCTGCTAAAAATAGTAAATTGCCAAAATTGCCAGAATGTTGTTTTGAACCAGTTGGAAAAGGTGGGCGGCCACCGATATCCACCTGGATCATCTTCACACTCCAATTTTTTATTGTAATGGTCCAACTTGGTTTTATGGGAAGCCAACCAGTCCATTCTAATCAAAAGGTCATAAGATCCTAAAGGGAGTATGTTTAAGGTTGCTTGGGTGGGAAATCCACTCATAACGAATTGGCATGCCAGTATGACCTATGTTACTTTTCTTTTGGTTCCAGTGAATAGTTGTATCAACCATGATTTAACATGTTTAACTTGTTGAAATTTACATTTCTCAACAGTTTGAGGGGAAAAATAACTCAAATTAGAACGAGGGTCAATTAAAATGGAAACTAGATGGTTGGCGATCATACCTTCCATATCCACCATTGAATCTTGGTGGTCAACTTGTCTATTATCCAAGGCTGCATAAATCTATGGCATGCTAATAGCCACATCATTGATTGTGGTAGCCTATTGGACGTTGTGTACCCTCCTATTGTTCTGTTTCCTATAGGGCAATCTCTCAACATATGTTCTTCTCCAAAACCCCAATATTTCAAGGGTTCTCTCTTTTTGTTATTAGTCTTACCCGAGGTTGCTTCAAATGGTTTATTTCCACTCTGAGCAGGAAATTTTGTTGGTATACACTTTTAGTAGAAAGTCTCATCTTAGAACCCTTCCCATAGTTATTAAATCTTGAGGGTTTAAACCCCTTTTTTCTTGAATTTCAAACTACTTTTATTCTTCCAATCCTCATGAAGTTTTGTCTTATTCTTGAATTGTTCATAGCAATACCTTGCCTTCTGGACAGTGTCTTATAAGGTCTTTGGCTCATCAAATTCAATTATGTCTCGGAAGTACTGAGGCAGTCCATTAATAATCATTGCAACTTTACCTTTGCATCCATTATGTAGGGAACAAACCTTATTAGCTCAAGGAATTTGTCTATATATTCATCTATGGTGAGCTTTCCCAACTTGAGTTCATAGAACTCCTTGGTCTTCCCATCAAATTATTTCTATGACAGATACTTCTTCTTGAAGTATTTCTCAATTTTTTTCCATGAAAATACCTTCTCATGGATTCCTTTCACATTCCTAAGGTCCTCCCACCAAATGGAGGCCTTTCCATTTAGGTTAAAAATGGATATTCGAACCTTTAAATTTTCAGAGTAGTCATGGACTTTGAAGTACTTCTTCAATCTAAGTAGCCAAACTTCTACTTCTTCCCAGGGATGATTTTAAGGATGGAAATTTATTTTAAAATGTAAAAACCTTGGCGAATCTTACTAATCCTTCATATGCCAACTATAAATGATTGGCGATTTTTTTGTAAAAATATTCAAATTTCTAAGGATTTTATATAGTTTTTATAAAATTTTGGTGATTTTTAAGGTAAAATAATTTTATCCTATAGAATTTGGGCGAATCATTTTTAAAATAGTGAATCTCGTTTTTGGAAAAACCATGGAAAATTAGCCCATGAACGAAATTTAGCCCCTAAAATCATCCTTGCTTCTTCCCCCTTCTTAATTTCTCCATCGAAAGTGGGTGGTTTGGATTTCTTCAACTCTGCAGAGTCATGACTCTTGAAATGTTTCCTCTTCTTTCTTTTCCTATGGGAATGTGAACTAGTGTTGCTACTGGAATATTCCTTGGAGTTATCAGTTTCCTCACCAAATGATTATTACTATGAGTGTCCCTTGGCTCCATGTTGGGCCTTCTTTGAGGTTCTTCTCCTGGTGTGGCCACTTTCGGGGTCATTCTTTCGTATCTCAAGTGGACTTTGGGTTTTCTTCGTATGATGCTTGTCCACATGACTAGATGTTGGTCCATGTTGCGCTTACCTTTGTATATATGATAAGATTTGCAGTAGGACTGCATTAATTTTCAGTTTTCTTTTCTTTCTCTTTTATCAACTTTTCATTATCGGCCTTACAACTCTATAATTCTACCATGAGGCTTCTTACAATTTCATCCAAATATGGAGGGGTTTCCACCGCCCTCCTTTCATCAAATTATTCCTCTCTATTGTGGAAGATTTCCCCCAATTCATGGTGTGTCACCATCATTTATGTTGTAGTTTTCCTGTGGTCCATTGACTGCTTGAGTGATAATAAAATATTTTTTTGTTAGTTAATGATCTACTAGTTTTATGAACAACACACAGCTAAGATTTTTCAAAACATATACAAAAACAAAAAGTTTCATTCCTTCCTTTAGTAGAGGTTTAAATAAGCCGCTTAGGAATGGGGTAAGATATGGTTTCACCCCTAAAATTTCTCTAACAAGGTTTTTATGTGACTTGTTCATGAGCCCAAGTAGGTCAAGTGTTGTAACCATGCTCTGATATCAATTTCTAACACACCCGACCCCTAAGTACCCTTTATAGGGATGGAGAATAAAAAAAATTCTTACTATAATTGTCTTGATTCCTCTGCCCTAGGTATTCATCCTCTTCTACTCACCCGTAGCTTTCTAACGACTGCTACCAGGCTCTAATTCGACCTCTGGTTTGCAAGTTATGGCCTCTCGAAGGTCTTTGGGCATTATCAGTTCAGGGCCACGTGGTGCCCATGTGGGTCCAACTCGTCTGTACCATCTCTAGGTTCCTGCCTCCCATAGGGATGGTCCATCTACCATCCAATCAAACAAAGGGACTTAATCCTCATCTAACGTCACACATGCCATAGGGGAATACAACATTCGGCGTTGAACGTCCCTTTTCCTTTTTGCATGCATTTCCTCCAGAGTCCAAAATTCCCAAACTCTCGAAGGAGCCCAAAATATCGCCACATGGCTCTGACTTTTGGGCCTTTCAACTTACCCTCGACACTGCATTTCAAACCTCTGGAGTCCCGAGGTCCTAGACTTCCAAAGGGTCCACCCTTACATGTGGCGGCGTACTAGATGTGGGGAAAGTATAGGTGGGTCCCCAATACTCCTCCCACCAAATGGACCAAACAGGTAAGTGATAGGGGTGACATGCGGTAAGGTAGATAGGACACGTGGCCCTATAGTGGGTGACATGTGTCATGTTTTATTGGGCACATAGGGCCTGTGAAACACATAAATCCAAGTGGCATGTGGCACATCAAATATGGGTCCACGTCACCTTTGGTGACATCAACATGTCATGTCACATCGAACTGGTAGCCTTCCAAGTTTTTTGATTTCATAGTCAAGGTGTGTCCACATAAACCCTGGATCAATGGCCTTTGTTACTTCGTAACTTCGACGTTCAAGGGATCCGCAGTGTGACTTCCTCCTTGCTCCCAGAGTGGTCAGCGTCGAGGTGACCATGATTTAGATCTAACAGTCAGTGTAGATCCTGAAGGGTCCCTAGATATTTAGTCCTCGTCACTTCACAACTCCAGCCTCTGCGAGTTTCAGCCTTATGGTCGATCCGCTCTCCCAAAGCAGGACTTTTCCAAAGTACCATACCTGGGTCCCTCCACTAGATGATAGGACGGTTAAGAGGGGTTCTTAACGAACTCCTCAGATCCACGTCTCTCATCACTTCATAACTCTGGCGTTCAAGGAGTTTAGTGATTTAGCATCCCTATTCTCTCGAAGTAGGACTTCGTCGAAGTTCCCTCAGTGTATACCCAACGACCAAGGGGACTCTTGAATACCCTCGGATCTGTGGCTTGCGTTACTTCACGATTGATGAGTGGATCAAGGTTTAACGGAGGGTCATATCTCTCTTCCACTGTTATGGAAACCGCTAGGCACAGGTTAACCTTGTGGGTAAATGTAACCACCAATTTCCTTCAGCCATTTTACAAATGGTAGGGTCGAAACACTCTGGAGCTCTAAACTCCCAGTGTTCTGAAACTAGAAAGGCTTAGTTCCTTACGGGCCTAGCGGAGGGTTCCCAAACCTTGGTCATATGGGTCCTTTGAAAACTCTTGTGGGATATGCACAAATATATTAGTTGTGAATTGGTTAAGGACATGAGAATGAGTGCTTGGTCACACGAGTGAAAGGTCTGAAGGAGGCACCCTCCTTCCATGGGGTTTGAACTTAGTATTCCCACGAAGGTAGATTCGAGAGGTCGGAAGGACTTAAACATTCTAGTAAATCCTACCCTGAACCTCTTGCAGACTTACATCCCACAACTCTATAACTGATAAGACGAGGCAAGCAGATGACAATTTGAAAGCATGGGTCCACTGTGAGACAATACATATTTCTACCTTAATCATTCAATACAAAACTCATTCATAGACATATAAATATATGCAATCATCGGTTCCATTTCAATACACAGAGTATGGAAATACTTATCAGGAAACCAGAATTCGTGAAGCGATTGCTGAAAGGGGTTCCTTTTTCCACCCAACCATAAGCACAACCACTCCTGGCGGATTTAGCATTGGCCACCCCTGAGCTAGACCACGATTCTTTGAGATATACTCTTCCTTCTTTCTCAATGACAACCAGAGAGTGAGGTTACTCTCCTCCTCCCATGGGATCTTGGAAATAGGTTTTCTTTCTATTAAGAAAGGAGGTTTCCATGAGTACTTCCACAGTCACTCGTCATCCCTCTTTATCAGCTTGTAAAAAAATCCCTGCCCACAACTTCTTGTGCCCAAAACAAGATTATTTATCAGTTCTTCCTCGAACCAGAGAGACACAACCACTCTTTTCTCTTCTTGATATTGGTCTACTCTGCTCTCTTTGCAGATTTCCTTTCTCGCTCCTCTGCCCCTTCCCACAAATCACCTATTTTCTTGCCTTCCTCAACATGATTGCATGGGTCTGAATACCTAGCTCATGTTCAGGTATGGCAGTATTGCAGATGGATAATCTACCCCATCTCCTCATTAAATGTTGAGGAGGACTCTTCCAGCTACCACTCTGATTGGTAATTCATTTCTGGGTCAGAGGACTGTTATGGGTCTGAGCCATTAAATCTAGTAAGGTATTGGTTTGTTGGGTGTCATCTCAACCATTTATAGTTCCCCTCACCATCTCTGTCATAGAATCATGGTCTATCTTGGAAAACCCCCCTTTCAACAGTTATGCACCACTTATCTAGTTTCTATTGATAACCGAAAATATATACATTGACCTTTTATAAAAAAAAAGGTTTATTAAATGCAACATTCACACATATCTAGTCTTCCATAGTCTCTTGGCCAGTTATAGTTATATTTACAAACTTGGGGAAATATGGGCATTACATTTCTTCAAACTCCTTGATGGACGACTCTATTCGATTATGACTTTTCCAGCAAACCCTTATTGGATCAACAACTAAATGGTATATATAACTATTGCGTAACTCCTTTGATGACTTTAATTCTCTGGACATGGAATTTTTGACACACTTTGAATTACCTATCCACTATGAAACCGGTACTGAGCTCTTAAAATCGTTACGCCAATCAACTTCCACCCATATTTCAAATCACATTCATGAGTGGAGGCGTCAACGACGATTAATCAAAGCCACAATCCCAGATCAATTATTAGTTGATTGGTTCACAAAGTCTCTTTTTCCACCTATAGCTGGAGAATTCACCATGGGAGGCGTTGTTACCGAGGAACACGCCATCATTCGAGCCCAATATTTAGATTTTGTATACTCTCATTCTGGCACGTTATATGACATGATTCCTAACGCTCCTTGGTCGTCAAATGATCAAACCAAACCCACACCTGGACCCCATGCCAATGGTATGATCGGTCCTATTTCCACAGATACAACTGATCAGATGACTAGGAAACATAGCCAATCAACTAAAGAAACCAATCCTAGCTCATTTGTCCATACCAACACTCCAAGTAAGCCCCCTACCCAAACCTCTAAGGTTAATATAGTGCAATCAATTGCGCCCAAAAACTCGTAGCAATCCAGAGGAAAAAATAAGGGTAATAATAATAAGAAAAAGAAAAAATATTTTAAGAAATCGAGCCCTAAAACCCAAGAAAACAACGCTTAGGGTGAACCAAATGAAAGGCTAAATACCCCTGCATGATTTGTAAAGAGGATCATTTCACTAAATATTGTCCTCGTCTCACTGAAATTCATGAATTTATCGAGCGAGGGACATCCTCTTCTACACTGCAGTTTTAACAAATCCTTTCCCCCCCACAAAAACAACAACTTGCCGCACAAAGACAAGCACCGTCACAAAGGGGAAACCTCGAGTCCCCATCAGTGACTATCTTGATGGTTAAATCTACGACCATATATACTAGAGCCAAGAATTATGATTCTCCAAAAATAGATTCTTTACCCAAGGATCCCTCTTCAACTATCACACCCAATGGCCCTCTCACACTAGACAAACCAGCCATTGAACCTCCCTTACTCCCTCCAAAGGGAGTACTTTGTCAAACTACACATAATCCCAATGCTCGGGAAGCCCAACACTATAGTATAGTAGAATATCTTTCCCAAGCTCTATGTGCCATGTCAACGCTCGAAGTACTGCAATCCTACCCTATGCAGTGTAAAGCCTTATTATCATTCATTGGTTGAATTGACCCTGTAGAATCCAATGTTATTTCCTTCGACACAAATTGCAATGAATCCCCCCTATCACACCAATTAGAATTACAAATCATTGTCTGATATCTCAATAAAAATGTTTTCTGAACAATACTCGATGAAGGCACTGGAACATGCATCATGTTCTTGACATGTTGGAAAGCTCTTGGTTCTCCCCAACTTACCACATCTGAAACCATCCTTAAATATTTTAACAGACATTTTTTCAAACCCCACACAATTCTCCCCTCCTTACTAGTTAAAATTGCAGTAAAAACTGTTTCGGTAGAAGTCAAGGTGATTGGCACCACACTCGACTATAATTTTCTCTTAGGTCACACCTAGTTTTATGCCATGAAGTTTGTTGCGTCTAGTGTCTTTCGACTTGTCAAATTCCCCCATCAAGGGAAGATTGTCACTGTAGACCAACTAGAATTTTGTACACCAGATGTGTGAATCAATCCTAATGTAAATGTCCCTTTTGTAGGTGAGTCTTCATCAGGATGCAAAAGCATCAGGGTAGACCTTTATCCCTCCTTAATGGGAAATTTTCCCCTCCCCCCACCAGAAATCACCCCAACAATCTCCATTAATATGATCTTCGCAGTGATCAGTACACCCATTGCTTACAATGACCCGTGGGTAATCCCTCACCCATTTGATATATAATCTTATGGAGACACCATGCCACTATCATCAATGGATTTGGAATATTCAGTGATATAATCCACAGGAGAATATCTTGATTCTCATTCTAGTCTCCTACTAGATGAGAAGCTAGATCAATTTTCCTCTCCCTATTTGGTTAACCATACTTCAACGTCCCTTGACTTTCTCAACATCGTCCTTCTTTCAGAGGAAGCCATTATAGAAGTCATGAGTTTGAAAGATAAACCTTTTGAATATTCTCAGCATCAATCCTCCTTCCTGCTCTTTGGAGAGAAAAAAAATACCCAAAAACAAACCCTTGTTTCGATTGATATTCAAGATCCATCCCTTTTACATTCCACATCATATTCTATTATGTCTAAAAGGAATTTGGGAAATATTTACAAAACCATTTCGATCGATATTTTAGTTAAACCTGGGGTCATGGAAAACATCCATATAGGTGCATATTGTTCCTCTAAAGAAATCAAATCTTATACTTCCCTATTCAAATAATTTTGTGACATATTCGCCTAGTGCTATGAAGAGATGCCAAGAATCGACCCATGAATTGTTTTCCATGAAATTAAAACTTACCCTAGAGCCTTTCCAGTTCGACAACGGCTCTGCCCAGTTCATCCAAGGAAAGATGCAACAATTAAGGTATAAGTTCAAAAATTATTGAATGTTGTTTTTATTTATCCCATGCCCCTAACTGAATGGGTGTCCAACATCGTACCAGTTAACAAAAAATAGGGCACCATCCAAGTATGTGTTGAATATAGGGACCTCAACAAGGCCTATCCTAAAGACAATTTCCATACCCCTTTCATCGATCAAATTATCGATGATTGTGCCAAATGTGAAGTCTTATCATATATGGATGGCTTCTCTGGCTATAATCAAATCGAAATTACTACGGAGAACCAACATAAAACCACCTTTATCTTCCCATGGGGAACTTTCACATATCGAAAGTTACCGTTCGGTCTTAAAAATGTTGGTGCAACATTCCAATAGGCCATGTCTTATGCCTTCCATGACATCAAACATATCCTCTATTTGTACCTATATGAACTTCCTTCCCACTCTCCCAAGAGATATGATCAGATACATCACCTACGCCAAATCTTCGTATATTGTCGATATTACAACATTCTCTTAAATCCACACAAATTAATTTTTTTCATGGAGTCTGGTCATTTACTTGGCTTCATTGTATCTAGGTTTGGGATTAGATTCGATACCCTTAAATTTGAGGAAATCATCGACTTGTCCCCCTCCCACCTCCATAATACAACTTCAAAGTTTGCAAGGGAAAGCTAACTTTTTTAGACACTTCATTGCCAATTATGCTGAAATCACCAAAGGTTTCATACAATTATTGAAAAAGGGTTTACCTTTTATTTGGGATGAACAGGCCCAACGATATTTTCATCATTTGAAGCAGGTTCTTACATCCACACCATTACTCAAACCCCCAAATTACAATAAATATTTCATCATATACTTGGAAACTTACGGTACCACCATTGGAATGGTATTAGTCCAAACTGATGATCAAGATAAGGAACATGTTATTTAATATCTCAGTAAAGTCTTAGTTGGTGTTGATCTTTGATATCCCTACATTGAGAAGTTAGCGTTGGAAGCTATTTACGTTGTCCAACATTTTTAACACTACATTTTTCTCTGAACCACCATTGTTGTATCTGACGTGAACCCAATGGAATATATTTTGTCACACCAGATATTGGCAAGGAGATACTCTAAATGGATCATGCTACTACAAGAATTTGATCTCAAATTCTCCAACCCTAAATCCAAAAAATCCTCAATCTTCGCAGAATGAATGATTGATCTTCCTCGAGCCTTTGATGAATCTGTGGTACAAGATTTTTTACCTGATGAATATTTGTTTCTCATAGAATCGTATAATCCTTGGTATGTAGACATATTGATTTATCTCCATACCCAACATTTTCGTCCCAATCTATATAAATATGACCATCGTCGCATAGGCCACCAATATCGAAACTATCACATCATTGGTGACACCCTTTACCATCGTGGAGTAGATATGGTATTACATCGGTGTGTCATCCATTCTGAAGCTAAACAAATCCTAAATGAATGCCACTCTAGAGCATGTGGTGGCCATTTGTTAGGGTTATCCATTGCCCAAATGATTTTACGCACAGGTTATTTTTGGCCCACAATTTTTAAACATTTCATTAATACTATACAAAAATGTCGCCCCTATCAAATATTTTCCAAAAAAATGCATGCTCACCTCGCTCATTTACATCTAGTCATAGCAGCTAGCCCTATTATCCCCATTTTGTGGATAACTAAGGATATTATGTCTCGAGGCCCTTGGGTTGCAGATATGGAGTGTTGAGAAGACTACATGACCAACAGTACCCTTTGCACAGTTGGAGACCCCTCTCACCACCATAGATAGTCACAAATTTCCAGATGGCATCCACCATATTAGCTAGCTTCTGGAAGGAAGTGGACCTTGCTCCATGAGGTACAAGTCAATATTATGGTGAGTATAGTTTTAATATTTAATCCAATTGAGTATGTTGTATCTTAGATTGCTCTAGATTTCATGATATATGCTTTGACATTATGCCTTTTTCCCTGCTTTACCTTGGTGGTTGACATTGCTCCCTAGTAATTGGTCTTCCTTTGGGATGGGTTTTCTACTAGGAAATCCCATAAAGATCCATTATACCATTCCCGACCATACTTACCACTTTCCATCATTGTTCCCCTCCATTTTCTTATCTCTTGGGATTTTAGGGTGTATTGACCCAAGAAGGGGTTGTCCTTCATTATATGGGAAGAAGGGGATGAAGGCCTAAAGGGAATGATGTTGGGTAAAATAAAAAATCCTTGTATGAACCTTATAGATGCTTCACCCAGGGATCACCCAAGAAATCAATGAAACACTTATATTTGAGTAAAGGGGGCCCACAATATAATAAAGAATGCTTAAAAGGTTAGCTGAAGGATAGGAGGTCTCATCACGAGCCTACCTATCACGTCGATGACTATCTAGTGGTATGAAATTTCCATACTCTGGTCACCAAACCAAGGTAATGGCTCTCAGTTGCATGGCTGAGAGAAAGAGGGTATCATCACAAGCCAACCTTCTCATTTCCACTAGGCGTTTGTGGGTGACATTGCCATTATCTGGTCACCATGCTAGGGCAGTGACCTTCAACCTCTCCTTAAAATTATGAAAGAGTAAAAGAATGACAATTAATGGGTTTGGAAAAAATGCATTATGGACGAAGGTACCACACAACCCTCTACAAAGGCACCCATGAATGAGACACTATGACCCCTTATATGTCATGAGCCCTATTCCCATTGAGTCTTGACCCCAACCACTTCATCCACTTTACATGGATTAGAGATTAATCTCTTGGAAACTCTCATTGACCTAGGGAAAGATCTACCTAATAGGACACCTCGTCAACCCTCCCATATTCAAGATTGACAAGTCACATAGTGGTTTTGAGAAATTAATTGTTTGATATAGTGATATTTGATGCACATGATTAGGTGGCTCATTTATTGATTGGATTCACTTATCATGATGTTGTGATTTGAGATCCTTGGAGGGCGTGCTCATTTGTATTTGCAGGACCTAGTTGGTGGACAATTTTGGGAGAACAAGCCTAGCTTGGGTTTCCATGGGTCTACAAGCCCATAGGTCAGATGCCAAGGGTACACATGTTGGATCACAAAGATGAAATATTGAAGACCTAGAATATGATGTGGATGACCTAGCCCAACCCTCACATGCCAAATAGTTTTCCCTAGAGGGGAAAAACGTCTTCATTTTTATATTGATGTCATACTTGGAGGCTAGGATTTGGTGGTGGTCTTGCCACACTTTGACACATGGATGTTTTGAGGAGGATGAGGCCTTGGCCATGAGTATATTGCATAGATGCTTGACATGTGGTCTTTGGAGGCCTACCATAGCTTCTCCAACACAGACGACTTGTCCCAAGTGGAAAAATGTCTCCTAAAGGGGTGACATCCATGTAAAATTAGGGTTTTATTTGTGCAAAAGTGAAACTTTAAATGAATTTTTTAATATTACTTTGTTAAAGGGAGAAATATTAGGGTTTTTTACCACTGGTCTTGTGGTTTACCCCTTAATATATGGACAAGTCACCTTAGTGACATTTTGTATAAATATGAGATCATAAGATCTCATTTGGGCATAACTCTCCCTCTTGTTAGAGGACTTAGATCTGAAAGTTTCGCTACAATTCGCTATATTTGTCTCTTGTGCACTTGCTTATGGCTATCTCTTGTGAATGGTTGATGGAGGAGTGAGGTGATATTCTTGGAGGAATAATTTGTATTTTTTATGGTGGATTATCTTAGTATTTACATCTCCACTCTAGTATCCATCATTTATTACTTAAAATTCATTGATGTTGCAAGGGTTTGTTTGAGGAAGTAAGAGGACTTACACCCCTCATTATCAAACCCTAACTAGAGATACTTTATTTTGGAATTAAGAGGATTTACACCCCCAAGGAAGTATCACATATAGTTCATTTATTTGACTCCATTAACCCAATATTAATGGCACTAGTCATCTATTTTTTGCATTCGAGATATAAAATCATTGCCTTGGGAAACATGAATTTTCATCTTTTGAAAGATCTCTTGCTTGAAGTTGGTTTGCTACATTGAGAGCAGTCTTCCCCTACTAGAGCATCCCCTCTCTCCCACTACTTTAATTGTTGTTACAAACCCTAAAATACAGCCATTAGGCCTAATATATCCTAGATATATAACTAATACTAACTCTTAAACTAGTCGTAGACTAACTCTTAAATTTTTCTCATTTACTCTACTAAATAGGGCTCATATTTTGGGCTAACTATTGGCATATTTTGATGGTGTAATTCGTTGGTATAAGTGACTGAAATATACATCCATAAGGCTGCAATTTTCTGCAGAAAATACATGTTTACAATAGCCATCTTCTCTTGCCTCTTAAGTGCCATTTTTCATCCTATATTCATTGCTAATATTGAAGCTGATTTTCTTAACTAGTTTAGATCTTTGTAAGATGATTTTAGATTATTTATTTGCTGATATAAACTATCATATAATGCTGCAAATTAGGGACAACAATATTAACTTGTTGATCCATACTAACATATATCATTGCAATTTGGATTTTCTTATGTGTCAGGTAGGTACAATCATCTAGAAAAATATTATACCTTTGGGGAAACAATCACTTGACTTACACAAAATCTATTCCCACATTTCACTCCATTTATATTTGACCTCTAGGGGTCTCCACTTCCATCTTTATCCATCCCCATCTCATTTCCCCTAGGGTCACTGGGATCGCCTCCCTAGAGTGACCTAGTCACCCTTGAAGTTTGGGACCTACATCGAGGTGACATTGGGTGTAGGATTCCCAAGTTGTAGCACTTGATTTTGTGGTTGGGTCGGGATTTTCCCAACCTACAACTTGTGATATAACATTTTGGCGTCGTTGTCAGGGATAATTTTGAATCCTTTTAGTTCCCTAATGACACTTTAGCAAGCTTCCCTCCCAAAGCCTCTATCCCTTACCTTGCTTGGTGACTCCATTGAAGAACGTTCCCTTTTCCACCCTTGATAAGTTTCTCTTGAAGCTTGTCTGACGACTCCACTTTCCATGAACCCACCTTTCCCTCTTTCACCCTTTCCATCCTTTGATGAGCCTTAATCCCATCTCGTGACTCCATTGAGGTGTCCTTTCATTCAATGGAAATATGGCACCATGGGATGAACCCCCATCCAAAAATGCTTATGCCTCGAAGAAGGAACTTTTAAAGATGGAAAAGGAAAAGGCTACCAATAAAATTGTTGAGGAAATGATGAAACGTAGACAAGAGTTATTTCTTACCAAGGAACTAGCCCTTGAGAATGAAGAAATAGTCGAAAACCGATATATGAAGAAGATTTTTCTAAATTTTCTCATGTTGAATATCAGGATGAGATATTTGATGAAGACATTCAGGACTTTGTTCCTCATGCACATCAATAAGAGAACATGATGAATTGTAACCATTTTGAAGATCTTGATGTCACTTTATTCCATGACTTTGGAAGTGAAGAAGAATTAGAGGACCCCTTGGATGCGACAGACCTTTCTCAAAAAGGAAAATGAAGCCCTTTACATTAAGAATCAAGCCTCATGTGATGAAGAGGCAATAGAGGAGCATGCCCATGAAGAGAAAAAATAATATTGATGAAGTGCAACATGTTGAGGCATCATTTTCATTTCTCCTGCTTGATGAGGATGAGGTCCTTCAAACTTGTTTCCCTCTTGTGCACAAAGATGAAGAAGTGATTAACCTTGATGATATAGATGATATTAAGCAAGACCTCTTTGACATGGTCAATATACACATTGACGATTTTATATAGGTTGGGAGATGTAGATGGGATTTTGATCATTTCGTTTTTGATAAAGACCCCATTTATGAAATTAAGGGTATCTCTTTGGCAAAGGGATTTGAGTTGTCATCATCAAAAAACGGATCTTCACATGTGTATGATTCAGATGTTTTGCATCGCAGTGATGATATGATTACAGATTTGTTTCATCCCTTCAAGGATGACTTGTTGCAGCGTATTCAGAGTGATCTTCATTTTTCCCTTGATGCATACCCTTTTAAGGATGTAGATTTGTTTTATGAGAAATCCCAACCATTGTGCTCATATTTTGAGGAATAGCAAGACGTCGCCACTTCATAGCAATCATAGGGTCATTCTTCAAAGAGAAATTATTTTGATCTTGGAAATTTCCATGGAGATTCACAGGGGAAGAGGCAGTGTTTTTCTATACCTGATATTGTTCCTTACCTCTT
Organism: Picea sitchensis; assembly: GCA_010110895.2. NCBI lineage: Eukaryota > Viridiplantae > Streptophyta > Pinopsida > Pinales > Pinaceae > Picea > Picea sitchensis. The sequence continues at coordinate 8,638 of SNQJ01S0007979.1, read as the reverse complement.
ACCTTCTTCTCCAAGAGATCATGCATTATTCTTCTGATCTCTCATTTCCTCTCAGTCCTCGACAAGTAGTGATTCTTTATGCATGGATGAAGATGAGACTTCGTCTACATATAGTATCCCAATATATGGATTGATCAGTCTTGTGGCTACACTTTCAAGTAGGATGATCATGCAGATGGTTTCTCTTTCCGACATGATTTCCTCCCTCCCACCCATCTCCATGAAGTTTATTTCATGATAGATCATATATGTTTTTATGATCATGATTATTATATGATTGACTTATCTTTGTTGTTTTGCATGATTAAGCATAGGGGGAGACACTAGATATGCTCCAATCCCTTTGTCTGATTTTTTTGCAACCATAGGTCTACCAGGAGATGTTGTGTTTCTCATGCACTCTAAAACGACATACGTCCCCAAGTAGGAGCTAGATGTTATCCCCATTTAGTGGATAACTAAGGATATTATGCCTCGAGGCCCTCGGGTCGTATATATGGAGTGTCAAAAAGAATACATGACCAACAATACCCTTTTGCATAGTTGGAGACCCCTCTCACCACCACATATGGTCACATATTTCCAGATGGCATGCACCACATCAGCTGGCTTCCGGAAGGCAGTGGGCATTGCTCCATGAGGTATAAGTCAGTATTATGGTGAGCATAATTTCAATATTTAAGCCAATTGAGTATGTTGTATCTTAGATTGCTCTAGATTTCATGATATATGCTTGAACATTATGCCTTTTTCCCTGATTCACCTTGGTTGTTGACATTGTGCCCTAGTAAGTGGTGTTCCTTGGGAATGGGTTTTCTACTAGGAAATACCTTAAAGATCCATCATATCGTTCTCGACCATACTTACCAATTTCCATCATTGTTCCCCTTCATTTTCTTATCTCTTGGGATTTTAGGGTGTATTGACCCAAGAAGGGTTTGTCCCTCATTCTATGGGAATAAGGGGTTGAAGGCCCAGAGGGATTGATGTTGGGTAAAAGATAAAATCCTTGTATGAACCTTCTTGATGCTTCGCCCAAGGATCACCCAAGAAATCATTGAAACACTTATCTTTGAGTAAAGGGGAACCACAATATAATAAAGAATGCCTAAAAGGTTAGTTGAAGGATAGGAGGTCTCATCACAAGTCGACCTATCACATCCATGACTATCTAGTGTTATGACATTGCCATCATTTGGTCACCAAACTAGGGTAATGGATCTCTGTTGCATGGTTGAGAGAAAGGGGGTCTCATCACGAGCTAACCTTCTCGTTTCCACTAAGTTTTTGTGGGTGGCATTGCCATTATCTAGTCACCACGACAAGGTAGTGACCTTCAACCTCTCCTTAAAATTATGAAAGAATAAAATAATGGAAATTAATGGGATTGGAAAAAATGCATTGCAAACGAAGGTACCACACAACCCTCTACAAAGGAACCCATGAATGAGACATTATGACCCCTTATATGTCATGAGCCCTATTCCCATTGAGTCTTGACTCCAACCACTTCATCCACTTTACATGGATTAGAGAGGAATATCTTGGAAACTCTCCTTGACCTAGGGCAAGATCTACCCAATAGGACACCCCATCAACCCTCCCATATTCAAGCTTGACAAGTCACATAGTGTCTTTGAGAAATTAATTGTTAGATATAGTGATCTTTGATGAACATGCTTAGGTGGATCATTTATTGATTGGATTCACTTATCATGATGTTATGACTTGAGATCCTTGGAGTTCATGCTCATTTGTCTTTGCAGGACCTAGTTGGTGGATAGTTTTTGGAGAAGAAGCCTAGCTTGGGCTTCCATGGGGATACAATGCCACATGTTGGATGCCACGTGTCCACATGCCAGATCACAGAGATGAAATATTGAATACAAAGAAGATGATATGGAATACCTAGCCCATCCCTCACATGCCAAACAATTTTCCCAGGAGGGGCAAAACGTCTTCTTTTTTAGCTTGACGTCATACTTGGGGGCTAGGGTTTGGTGGTGGTGTTGTCACACTTTCACACATGGATGTTTTGAGGAGGATGAGGCCTTGGCCATGAGGATATTGCATATATGCTTGACATGTGATCTTTGTAGGCCTACCATAGCTTCTCCAACACCAACGACTTGTCCCAAGTGGCAAAACGTCCCCTAAAGGGGTGATGTTCATGTAAAATTAGGGTTTTATTTGTGAAAAAGTGAAACTTTAAATGAATTGTTTAATATTACTTTGTTAAAGGGGGGAATATTCGGGTTGTTGACCCCTAGTCTTGTGGTTTACCCCTTAATATATGGACAGGTCACCTTAGTGACATTTTGTATAAATAAGAGATCATAAGATCTCATTTGGACATAACTCTCCCTCTTGTGAGAGGACTTGGGTCTGAAATTTTCTCTACAATTGGATATATTTGTCTCTTGTGCACTTGTTTATGGATAACTCTTGTGAATGGTTGATGGAGGAGTGAGGCGCTATTCTTGGAGGAATGCTCTTTATCTTTTATGGTGGATTATTTAGCAACTTTCTTGATTTTAGTATGGTCTTTTACTGCTATGCTATCATTTTTTCAAGTCAAGGATTGTTGTGCTAGGAACTAAGTGGGACGTAAAAGTATTTACACCCCCACTCTAGCCTCCATCATTTATTACTTAAAATTCATTGATGTTGCAAGGGTTTGTTTGAGGAAGAGGATTTACAACCCTCATTCTCAAACCCTAACTAGAGATACTTTCCTTGGGAAGCAGGAGGATTTACACCCCCAAGGAAGTAGCATCTCTAGTTCATTTATTTGATTCTATTAACCCAATATTAAAGGCACTAGTCATCTATTTTTTGCACTGGAGATATAAACTCATTGCCTTGGGAAACATGAATTTTCGTCTTTTGAAATATCTCTTGCTTGAAGTTGGTTTTCTACAATGAGAGGATTCTTCCCCTAATAGGGTGTCCCTCTCTTCAAATACCTTAATTGTTGTTACAAACCCTAAACTACAGCCATTAGGGTTGATCTAACCTAGATAGATGACTAATCCTAACTCATAAACTAGCCCTAGACTAACTCTTAAATTTGCTCATTTACTTTACTTACTAGTGCACATATTTTGGGCTAACTATTGACATATTTTGATGGTGTAATTAGATGATATAAGTGATTGAAAGATACAACCATAAGGCTGCAATTTTATTCAGAAAATACATGTTTACAACATCCATCTTCTCTTGCCCCTTAAGTGCCATTTTTTAGCCTATATTCATTGCTAATCTTGATGTTGATTTGCTTAACTAGTTTAGATCTTTGTAAGATGATTTTAGATGCGTTATTTTATGATATAAATTGTCATCTACTGCTGAAAATTAGGGACATCAATATTAAATTTCTGATCCATACTATCATATATCATTTCAAGTTAGATTTTCTTGTGTCTCAGGAAGGTACAATCATTCGGAGAAGTACTATACCTTTGGGGAAATAATCATTTGAATTACAAGGCATCTCTTCCCACATTTCATTCCATTTAGATTTTACCTCAAGGAGTCTCCACTTACATATCTATCCATCCCCATCTCATTCCCCCCAGGTTCACTGGGATCGCCCCCCTAGACTAACCTAGTCACCCTTGAAGTGCGAGACCTAGATCGAGGTGACATTGGGTGTAGGATTCCCAAGTTGCAGAACTTTATTTTTGTGGTTGGGTCAGGCTTTGCCCAACCTAGAATTTGTGCTATAACAGGATTATTCGCTAAATGGGGCATCGATTTCACCACATGTAAATCTCCTTCTATCATCGGTCATAATTACATTATTGTGGTCGTTGATTATTTCACAAAGTGGGAAGAAGCCATGCCTACCTTTTCTAACGACACCAAGACTGTCACCTTGTTCGTATTCAATCATATCATCACACGTTTCATGTTCCTAAATCCATTGTGACCGACCATGGATCACATTTCTGCAATATCATGATGACGAAATTATCTACTTTACTGCATTTTGACCAAGAACACTCATCTCCTTATTACGCTCAAGAAAATGGTCAAGTCAAGTCCATCAATAAGTTACTCAAAACAATGCTCCAAAGAATGATCGAAAAACATAAAACCAATTGCCATTGAATGTTACTCCCGACCTTATGGACATATCATACCTCTACCAAAACTGCCACCAACTTCACACCATTCCAACTTATTTATGGCTTGGAGGCAGTTTTACTCATCGAATGTGAAATCCCTTCCCTCAAAAGCTAGTTGTTGAACTCCTTCCTAACACTTCTGCTGAAGAAGAACATATCCTATATTTATCCCACTTTGATGAATGGTGTCGTGAATCCATCATGGTCGATGAGTCTCACCAAAAGCGCGTCAAACACCAATACGATAAAAAAATAAGCCCTCAAACCTTCTTGGAAGGCGATTTAGTTTTGGTCTACAACCAAGACCATGACAATTTAGGTACGGGTAAGTTCGAACTCTTATGGAATGGCCCCTATATAATTAAAAGAGTTCTTAAAAAGAGGAACCTATGATCTAACAAACTATCAAGGCAATTTTTTATCGAATCCCTACAACATGCTCTCTTTGAAAAAGTACTATGCATAAGCCTTGCGCTATCTAGTGATTTTGTAACACATGTATTATAGTGTGCTATGATTGATTTTATTTTTCCCTTAGTGTGACATTCTTTTTCAATCTACTTTTCATGCCTAATGCTTTAGTTGCAAATGTCATCATTTCCCTCACCCTGTATTGGATATGCAGATGGAGCTAGTCGCACCTCTCGGAATATCGCTTTTGTTTCCTGGGTAATCATTTCACCCACCAATGACATAGTAAGATATGGGGGCATATATCTCGGCCCTGCAACAAATAATGTTACGGAATATAGTGTCGTCATTAAACTTATGATCGAAGCATCTGCTTTGGGCATACGCCACTTGATAGTGCACCTAGATTCTGAGCCCATCGTTTCACAAATTAACTCGACTTATTCTATTCAACATCCTATCATTTTTCATAAATATTTGAGGGTACGAGTCTTGAAACGATTATTTCATTTTATCTCTTATGAACATAATATACCAAGACAATTCAATTCTTTAGTTGACTCACTAGAAAATTTCGTTTTGAATTGGTATCTACTTCATTAAAAAAAATCACATTCAACATTCATTGTGTAAATCACTATACACATCATCAATCACATATACATAAGCAGAAATAACAAAGCCATATGTCCACACACACACACACACACATATATAAAGTGTGTTCAAAAAACATCCAAAACAAGTATAGCATAACAAAATTGGGCTACATGCCCATACATCCACAAAACAAATATGCATCAAAGTCCATCAAACTAAAAATCACTAATCTTCACAAGGGGCCCTATAGTCGTTATAGCATATCACAACTCTCTTGACCTTCTGCGGAAGGTGCCTGAATCGATTCCCCACACCCACCACATTCCTTTGCATACACAAAGGTATGTCATCCATGTGTGGCATTGGAATCCCAATAGTCAAGCGCTCAAGATTTTCCTCGAGATCCTATGATAGCTCTGCATCGGCCACTCTACCTTATTGTTCTCTGTCAACACCTAGTTTCTCTCCTTGCGTATACAAAGGCAACATGCCCACCGAACCATGGGTGATTTTAGGGATGGAAATTTATACTAAAATGTAGAAACATGGGCTAATATTACTAGTCCTTAATATGCAAAATGTAAAATATGTGGTGATAGTTTTGTAAAAATATTCAAATTTTCTAAGGATATTATATAGTTTCTATAAACTTTTGACAACTTTTAAGGTTAAATAATTTTATTCTATGGAATTTAGGCAAATCCTTTTTAGAAAAAATGGAAATTGGTGAATCTTTTTTTGGGAAAACCATTGAAAATTAGCCCATTTGCGAAATTTAGCCCCTAAAATAATCTATGCACCGAACGTACTAGTGCACAATATACACATCAAAAACTATTTGTTATGTTACACACAAAAATATTTATATATATAAAAATCACAAAAACATCAAAAATACTGCAAATTTATCTTTCTTACAAAGCTCATCGTTGAACCTTTCCCCCTTGAGGAGAACCATATCAATATCATCACGATATTCGACTCCATGATATGCGTAATAATCCACCGCCACTATCTGTCGATCCCACCATCAAAAAAATTTGCATCAAACTGAAATTGTGTCCCCCCCCCCTCCCTTCGAGTCGAGACAAAATATCTATCCATTTCTTCATCATTAGATCCCTGACCCCAGCCTCTGGCACTACATTCCATGGACATGATGTCGGAACCCGCTCAAAGAATAAATATAACAATATGGATCCATAGCCAAATTGTTTTTGTTCTACCAACCAACATTTGGTCAGTTTCTCCTTCATATTTGCCAGAACTGTTGCACACAAATTGTACACCGTAGGAGATAAACACATCACTGCATAATCGACCTGGATCCTTGAATCCAAGTGAGGCCTAGTACTCTTTGTCACCCATGTAATGGTGAACAAGACAATGAGTAAGTTAAGGTCCATCACCTGAACGATCGACATCTTATTGCTACTCTTCTACGTGCCAGGGTGACAATAACGTGCCACATAATCATCTACTCTCTCCGCAACTCCTCTTTTTCCACACACCAACACCACTGTCGCACCATGATGGGACAATCCCGTTAGGATCCATATTTAATGTCAATATTTGATCCCATACAATGAAGTGTTTCCTTTTTGGATCCCACATATTCACCAAAGTCTGTAGCATAGTCAGTTGGGCCTGAATGTTTTGACACAAGAACAATTTCAACAACCCACAGTTCCGCAAAGCATCAAGAGTGGGAGGATCATCCATAGAAGTTGTTATGAACATATATATATATATATATATAAAGTAGATATTAATAAGATAATTATTAATAATGAAAGGACATGTCTCAAAGGACATGTCTATTGGTAAAGTGCACCCTTGCGCGGGTATATAAGCAAGCCCTCAATGTTCATTGTAATCATCATTATTCATTCATATACATTTTATTACTCAATATATTATTTGTCTGTATGGATTATAACCTATTGTCCTATTTACATTGGAAGTTTACATAACTGAACTAGTTGGTTCATCACAGTGGTATCAGAGCTTTGTTCTGATCCTGACCTTAGGCCAAGAACCTTTGGTCAAAAATAAAAATAAAAAATATTATGGTTGCCTTTGGCAACAAAAATGTCATTGCGGGCCTTTGGCCATTCAAATTTTTGAGTTCTGGGAACTCTGTATCTTTGACCATGTTTGAGCATTTTTCCAATTAAAAATCAGAGATTGTTGTCGGAGTTTCTCCGATTAAGAGGTCTTTGAGTAAAACTTGTCCCTTGGTCATTTGCAATTCAAAAAAAAATAGTGAAAAAAGATAATTCTGCATATTTCGTTACACATCTAGTGAAAAACATTGATGCAATAAAAAAACAGCTCACATCAGAAGAATACAAAGGTTAAAAAGAAAAAAATCAAAACAAAGCACTATTTAAAAAAAAAGATTTATCTGTTCGCTTAGAATGATATTTTCCTAAAGTAAATCCTTAAAAATCCACAGCTAAGTGGCAGAGACCATTTTCGAAGGGTTCATATTTACATGAAGAGTGAACCATAGCACTTCCATATTTGTGTGGCATTCATATATTACTATTTTCTGGTATCATTCACCAAAACAGATGAGAAATCGCTATAGCGCAAACAAAAAATACAACGGGTATGCCAAATCTACTTCGAGCACCTCCAATTAATAGATTTGAGCTTCACCAGTCCCTCATTTTTTCCTTCTTGGCCCTCTGAAGAATTTTATTATGACCTAAACATGAGTATTGAAGTTAGGGGACGGGTTTAATAAATCGGGTCGTTGTACACGTGGCTGTACAAACCAACGTTTTATGAAGACTGCAATTGTTTTTGAAGTAATTAGCCGGCGTGGAATAAATGAAGAAGGGACACTCACATAAACATAAACCGTCGTGACCATACCTGAAGGAAGGAACATGAAATATAGTCTAGTGGGAACGCTGCCAATTTGAATCACAAGTCGCAACTTCTAATTAAAGACTTATAATTGAATTTGTGTGGAAGGTAGCCTATCGATATTTAATAAAGTGGACAATACAAACATGTTGTTTATTAGTCCCTGCCGGAAGGCCAAGGGCAGGGACTATAGCGATGAGTTCATTGCTGACTTTACATTAGTTGAACGCTGACTTTGAAATTTTTGAAAAAATTGTAATGTTTAACTTAGGGACTTTATATACATATTTTTTTTAATAAAAAATTTATGATTTTGTTACAATTTGATTGGCTGGGAAGTTTGAAGTCTTATTGCCGACTTCACTTCTTCCCATGCCAACTCTGCTAACTCTTACTGCTTTCATAAATGCAGTCACTATAGTTTCATAAATGCCATAAATGCCATATATATAAATGCTTTGACTGACTCGCCTACAACAGTAACTTCCAAGTCCCCTAATTACACAGATAACGATCTCGGAATATTGGGCTTTGCAGATCAATGTCATATTTTGACTGAGCCCGTGTTTATATCATCTGAAATTAATCGAAATTTCTTGGTGGTGAATGGTCACAGG
>SNQJ01S0007978.1:124404-137012 GCA_010110895.2 Picea sitchensis | reverse complement strand
CATTTTTCATTTGAATAAGCCAACCTATATCCTTTTTGAATTTGTACCAAGAATAAAGGTTCAAAGGATTCAAATATATTCAAATTTGTAATTAAGATTATGTAATTTGAATTGAATAGATATGGGACATGAGAAGGAAGGGACGCAATATTACAAAGGCATGGAAGCCTTCCCTGTACCCATTCAAAGTCTTCACTTGCTCTTCTAGTGTCCTTCAAATTTCTAAATCAAAGTTGTGATGGAGATGGTTTAAAGATCAAAGAGGTGCACCTAAGGTTGTGTTCATGTTCGTATCCAATGATTAAATTAAGCATAAGATCAATAAGAAACTCAAATTTCTATTTTTCTCATAGGTTTCTTGTGTTCATATTTTTTTCTCTCATGTAATTTTTGTTTATATTTTTTGCCTTTAGGTTTCTTCTATTCTTGTATGTAATAAAGGATCTAATTCAATGGTTCTTACTAAATTTTATTTTATTGAAATTGTGTAATGGATTTAATTCATGTCATGGGTTGTCTAATTGAAATTTTGAATAAGTGTTCTTTCTTTTAATTTTATCTCAAATATTATTTGCATTGTCCAATTGTTAAGTAGACATTTCTAAGTAAGAAAAGTAAGAGATAAATGGATATAATTTCTTTTACAGGTTCACACAATATTCCCATGATCACGTTATAAGTGGAAGTTTTCAATTTGATTTCAGAGGTCAGTAGCATACATAATTAGTTAAGAAATTTTTCAGTTGGGTTGAAGAAGGGGACTAGTTTCAATTTGATTTCAAAAATCGTTAGTGTTCGCACTTGAGATGTTCTAAGACAGCCCAGGTAGTTGGATGGAAGGGAGCTCCTAGGTATGCCCAGAAGGTGAGAAATGTGACATCGAACTGCAGGGGGATGAAGAAGAAGAGCTTGGATTTTTCCAAGTTAAAAGTTGTACTAGAGGCTTCACTAAAGTCCGTGAGGATGGAATTGAGCTTGTTGGCTTCCTGAGAATTGGGAGTGTTCATTAGCATAGTGTCATCCACAAATTGGATATGAGAGGAAGCAGGTTGCATGCCATGAAGAGGGATACCTTGGAGGGAACCTTCCATTATAGAGGTTGTTATATAACGTCCCAAACCTTCTACCATGATGACACATAGAAAGGAGGAGAGAGGATCCCCTTGGCGGATGCCTCAGGAGGGAAAAAAATGTTGGGAGGAAACTCCATTAACCAAGATAGAGAAGAAGCAAGAGGAGGTGAGTTTCATTATCCAGTGTATCCAATCCCTGATAAACCCAAAATCTAAGAGAATGGAGTGCATATAATTCCAATTGAGGCGATCAAAATCTTTGGAAAGGTCAAGATTGATAAGCATACATGGGGTGCGAGTGGACTTGAGTGAGTGAATCACCTCATGGACTAGGATAAAATTGTCCATAATTTGATGCCCTTCAACATAGCCTGACTGCTCCTTGGAGATGATGAAAGGAAGGATGGGTTTGAGTTGAAGATCAATGACTTTGGTGATGATTCTGTAGATGACATTGCAAAGTGCAATGGGTCTGAATTGCTTCGGTTTGCTGACTCGTTATTCCTTTGGGATTAGACTAATTGCCAAACCTCGTCTCTAATCATTGGCCAACAAAAGTGGAAGAATTTTGTAGTGAAGTCATCTGTCCCTAGGGCCTTGCCCAAGGGAATTTCCTTATCTGCCTGATCCACCTCTTCCTGCTTGATTCATCTCATTAGTGCCTGATTTTTTTAAGGTGTAATGAGGGTTGGAATATGTTGGATTGCTCGATTGATGGTTGGTGTTCGATCCATTGGCAGTTCATATAGAATCTCTTTGTAGTAATTTACCAGCTCTGTTTCTAGTCCTCCATTATCCAGAATTGTGTTTCCCTGTGCATATTCAAGCTTTGTGATGTGATTAATGTATTTTATGTGTACCATGGAGCGATGAAAAAATTTTGTGTTCCTTTCCCCTTCCTTGAGCTATTTCACTCTGGATTTATTCTTCCAAAGTATTTCCTCCTCCTTGTGTATTTCTTGAAGTTGTTGTTTAAGTATATCCTCCTCCTTTCTCGGAGCGCCCGAGTGGCCCAACAAGATTGATTCATGTTGAATTTCTTATAGGTGATTCTCCAAGGCCCTCTGTGCCTAAAAGATATTTCTGAAGACATTCTTATTCCAATCTTGGAGCTGCTACTTGAAGTTCTTTAGTCTTTGTTGGAATATGTACATTCTTGTTCCATGCGAGATTTCTTCATTGGCCCACCAGGATCGGGAGATCTCATGAAAGTCAAGGTGGATTAACCAAAAAATTTCAAATTGAAAGGGTTTAAATTTGGGCATAGTTATCGTATCAATCCACAGATGTACTGACCAATGATACAAACCCAATTTTGGGAGGATACTTGGTTCAAGAGAGGTTCCTTCTAACATCACGGTTTCAGAGATGAGAAAGAGATCAAGTCTGTAGGAAATTTGTTGGGATCTCGAATGGTTATTGGACCAAGTGAAGGAGATATTCTTGGTTTCAATGTCAATCAACTTGAGACAGTCAATGAGGTCCCTAAACTTACCACTGTCCTGTTCCAACCACTTCGAGCCTCCTTTATTTTATTCTAGAGTGAGGATGTTGTTAAAATCTCCTCCAAGAATCAAACGCTTTTGTCCTATCAATTCCCCTAAATAGGAGAAATTGTTCAAGAAAATATCTTTCTCATAATTATTTTGAGGACCATAGGAATTTTTGAGCACACCCTCCTTGATGGACCCAATGGCTCGATAGTGTGCTAATAGTGTGCCAACGATAGATAAAGTTTGATCAACAATAACTTAGGCTAGGTTCCAGAGAATTTCCAGACCCCCTACTGCACCTTTTGAGTCATTATAGATGAAATTGTAGTGCCTCCAACATATTCTAAGCATTTCTTCAGTCGTTTCTCCTAAACATTTTTTTCTTGTAGCAAAAGAATGTCTGGATCCTTTGCCTTTATGTTGTTACAAAGAATCCTTTGTTTGGACCTTCCATTTAGACCTCTTATATTCCATGTGATTATATTCATCATGAGGAGTTGGGTTGGGGAGAGAAGAGCCCCTTTGTAAGATGTTGGATTTGTCCCGAGTTAATCATAAAGTGACCTACCTATTTAATCAGTTGTTGCGTTGATTTACACCCATGTCATTTACCCTCTTTAGGGATCCATCTGGGGTTCGGATCCGAACTTATTCCTAGTCTTGAGGTGGCTCCTTCTGTGTAATCTATAAAGACTTTATGTACTTTTCGGAGCTTCTCAACCAATATAGATTGCAGTTCCTTCTTGTTAAAGGCATCCTCCATATTTTCCAGATCTATTTCAGCTAGTTCTCACTCATCCATATGCATTATAGTGTCACCCCCTTCGTCTGAGTTTTCTCCTGGTTCCAGCTGGGCTAGGGAGCTGTGTGCAATGATTTGTTCTAGAACTTGATCTATGGATTGTTTTTCCTTACCTTTATCTCTGCGACGATCTTCTAGTTTATGGGGGTTTTCCAGTTCCTCTGCATCTAACAGATTTCTTAGGGCATCAAAAGAGTTACTAGTGGGGATCTTGTTGCCTCCACCCTAATTGGATCTTTTGGGGGGTTGTTTCCTACGACCCATTACCTGTGTGAAACCATCCTTTGATTTTTCATTTGTTGTTGGTCATGCTAGGGAATTGAGTGGGAAATCTAGGAAGAGATGTCCATGCTCATGACATTTCTGATAGTGGAAGGGAATGTGTTTGTAGTCTATGGTTTGGATCCAGTCTTCATCCTGATATTCTATGGTGACTGGGCCCGGTAGAGCCTTGAAAATGTTCATATACACACAGATTCAGGCATATGACGTATATCTTCTCTGCTTGGTTGCTTCTAAGGATTTTACATATCATCCCAGTGTATTGCCAATTCCCATTAGGATTTCTTCAAGCAAAAACTCATGTGGCAAGGAGTAGAGGCAGATCCAGACTAGACTGAAGGAAAATTCATCTTTTTCTGGGCATAAGAGGTCGGTTCAAAACCTGACTTATAGCCCCGCCGAATTGTAGAAGTATGGGCCATTTACAAAGACCCGATCTTTGTCTTCAAGATTGTAGAAAGTGATCATGAAGAATCCTTTCAAACTGAGTTAGAGTTCATAGTCTCCTTTCGGGTTCCACCATGTCTTGATACATCGCAGGAGGTCTCTTTCAAAGAGCCATAACCCTAAAATTTTCCCAATCAAGGCATGGTCCTTCATGAATTGGGTGTGTTCTCCAACTCTAGTAGAACTAACCACATATCTTGGTGTTATAGTTTCATGGGGGATGCATTTTCCTGGCTCCCAATTGCGAGATGCTTTTGGATGAGATGGTTCAACTTCCACCTCCATATTTTTCCTGGGGCCCTATTCATCTTGCAGGATTCATTCACGAAGGTGAGGCGGGGGCTCAAATGTCGATTGTTGGGCTCATATTCCTTCTTTCTCATTTGCTACTATATTTCGATATGAGGGGTTTTGCACACCCCTTTTGAGTCAATTCTGTCGGGTCAATAGCAACGTCTATGTTGTTTCATCCATCTCTTTGCAAAGAGAAAACCTAGTTGTAGAAGGGTTAGAAGCATGCAGTCCTTCAAACCCTAATGCTCATCCCTCTTCTCCCATCAAAACAATGACATGTTATTCCTAGGACATGCATTTTCCCATAGGTGGAATTTGACCCAATCTTCTCTTTTTAATAATTTTAACTTTATTTCATTAATCTATTAATATTTAATGACTACTTTTTAGTTTTTCTCTATATTCAAGTTTGTGTCCATTCTTTTGTAATTTTCTATTAACTTTGTTTAGATTCTTTTAATTTTCTATTAACCTTGTTTAAATTTTTTTTGGATGATGCTTGATTTTCTACTTTCCTATTTAGGAAAATTTATAAGTTCACTCATTCTTTGGTAACTATCTATTAACCTTCTTTAAATTCTTCTAATTTTCTATTAACCTTGTTTAAATTCCTGGGTGATGAGTGAGTTTCTAATTTCCTATTTAGAAAAGTTTATAAGTTCACTATTTTTTAAGAATATATGATTCTTGGGTGATGAGTGAGTTTCTAATTTCCTATGTAGAAAAGTTTATAAGTTCACTATTTTTTAAGAATATATGAGTTTTGTTCAAACTCTTTAATGATGGTGCAACATTTATTCAAAATTTTCAGACTTTTAAAAACTTTAGTACAATTTATTTATAATAAAAAACTACAAATATTATAATAAATTACAAGAAATTCAATTTTAAAACTACAAATTTTATATTAAAAAAAAAAGACTACAAGTGTCATAATAAATTAAAAAAAATCAATTTAAAAACTACAAATATTATTATAAATGACGAATTAAAAAAATTACTCGATTGTGAAATAAAAACTATTCACCTAAATATGGGAAACAATGAAACTAGAACAATAATAAAGATAGTATTGATAATAAAGATACCCTAATCTTCTTGAAAAGATAGTATTGATAATAAAGATACCCTAATCTTCTTGAAAATGTCGAGACCCAGACCCACCAATTCTTGTGTTGGTTGATTCCATTAGCACATGCAATTCCTCAATCTTAAAAGAGAACATAATCTGAATTTTTTAATCTAACAAATGGAAACATTTCAAATCAAAATTGCAATGAAACTCTTATACCATATCTTTAACAGTGACCAATTTCAATTTAGCATCTCTATTCATGGTTATGCTTATGGATGATATCGATATTATAGTAGGTTCTTAGTCGCTGAAGACGCGATCATATCTGAGATTGAAGAACTTATGAGAAATTTACATGAACTGGGACAGAAATCCAAAATCCCAACTCTGGGAAATTTACATGAACTAGGATAGAAATCCAAAAACCCAACTCTGACAGGACATCTGAATATATGTGCTGGAAAAGTGAACATGTTTAGCAATCCCCAGATCGATATTAATTTGTCAAAGATCAGCCCAGGAGAAACTTCTTTAGTTGACTGCTAAACTTGGTTGACTTCTCTAAGTGCACACCATGCCCTGCATCCTTAAACAACACAAGCTCTGCTCTATCACCCAGATGCCTGCCAGATTCAAAGGGGGCTAATAAGATGCAACAAATGCAAATTACTAACATTATGAAGCCAGGCAACACTGGAAACACTGCCAGATTCAAGTCTAGTTAATTCACATGTTTTAAGAACTAAAGAAACATTAGCAATGGTGCTTAGGAAGATATGCATTTCACCTTTTATCTTGAAGTTTGCATCCTTAATCACCCCCGTGCCATGCATGGGCGTGCCAGGTAGATTCCGCAATTATTTTTGGGGATCGCTCGCACAGGAAGGAGGTCAGCCAATAGGTTGTCGACGGGATTAAGGGCGTTCTCTATCTATCTTTCTAGTATAGTATAGGTCGGGTTGCATCGAATAGAGGGATCAGTAAGGGTACCACATGATGCAGTGGGTGGATTTTCCTCGCTCCGCTATTGACTGGGACCGAAACGAGGCACTTCATATTAGGCACAAACCCGAGCCAACCAATAGGCGAAGGAACCTCTTCACCCACTTGATCTTGCGTATACCTGTACATAGTTGGTTGCTCGAATCGAATGAATAGAGGGAGTAAGGGAAGTGCCAATAACTGAGGGGGATCAGGGCCATAGAGTAATAGAGGGAGTAAGGGAAGTGCCAATAACTGAGGGGGATCAGGGCCATAGAGTTACATCAGTATATGTCGCTTGCTCATTCATGCAGTATTCGGTAGTTTGTTCCTTTCTCTATCTTCCTGATCCTAGCTCGAGGGAGAGGGGGCATCCACTCTCTGGTAATGTCTCCCCACCACCTAGTTTGGGCTTGCTGGTGGTCTTCTCCCTTCACGCACCTCCACTTTTTTACATCCTTTCGTGCAACACTTGTTCCTTCCTTGGGTCTATGACGTGCGACGGATGTGACGTACGTTAGGTCACCTTTTCTTCTCCATTTTTCATGTGCCCTCTAACTTTCTTCTGTGATGATTAGAAGTTGCAAAAGTTTTCTGACTAACTATGGGAAAATAAGATATCATATGCATAAAACTTATGATCAATTACTGGAGTATGAACAAACTCGTAGATTCTAAGACACATAATCTCCCAATACCCAAATCAATTATCAACCTAGAAAATTGATCTGGGTAGTAAAGTTTGCAATCAACTCAGAAGAAGATGACTGATGGCATTAAAGGGTAGAATATTTTATGCATTCTTTTCCAGAACTATGTGTATATACTTTTGTCTAACAGAAAATTGTTTGCATGCACATTTTCTTGTAGAATTTATAGGTATAGGAAGGTAGTTTTGTATTATGTATGAGAAACACAACCATGGATGATGCCCAAGGGTTCTACAACCATGAAGAAGAATTCAGAGGGATACATGTCATCATGGGAAATGTTGAGATAGAGTCTATGGAAGAAGAGACAAGCAAGAGCCTATGAATATGATAAGCCTGCAGAGAGAAGTGTAGAGTTATTGGGAAGATAATGAGAATATTATGAAGGCTCGGGAAAAAATCAAGCATCTAGTGCTAGACAAGTGACAACATCTAGATATCATAGCAGAAGGGATGAGCATGGGAATGACAAGAATTCAAGGAACATGATCAAGATCCATTATTCTCGAGGGAAACCCACTAGGAGAGCTCATGCAATTTCAGGACTAGGAGGCATCCCAAGTGTGTCTCTTGTGATGATACATAAGAGAAGGCCTAAGGGAGACATCTTTCAAGGTGAAATCAAAAAAAGAAAGCCACCTACTTTCAGTGGTGAGCACAGGAAGGGAGAAGAGGTTGAGGCTTGGATGTTGGAAATTAAGAAATATTTCCACCTGCATGATTATCCCTCTAGGGTAGAGACAAGAATTGAAACCTACCACTTGCAAGGAAAGGAAGCCATGTGGTGGGATCAACTTAAGCAAGAAAAACACCTTATCAGAGGAAGGTATCACATAGGCAGTTCAAAATATATATCCAAGAGAAATATTTTTCAGAGCATTACTATGAGAGGAAGATGAAAGAGTTCTTTGAACTCAAATTGAGAGGAATCATGTCAAGGATTTATAATATGGGAGGAAGCATGCCAAGGATTTATGTAGCCTTGGAAAACAAGCAAGAAGAGTATCAATTTCCCACATGATTGAAGTGGAAGGTAAGATTGATAACCAACCCATATCCATTTGAATTGATTATGGAGCTAGCCATAGTCACATAAACTCTAACATTGTTGAAATATTTCACTTGCAAAGGAGTAAGCATAAGAAATCTTCGTTAATTTAGTTAGCCATAGGGGCTAAGAGAAATATTAATGAGTTGGTTAGATATTTTCCAATAGACATGAATGGAATCAACGCAAAGGTAGATGTGAAAATCATACCATTGGGTTCATACAATTGTCTAATTTTCATGGATTGGTTGGAGAATCACCATGTTTTCGTAGACTATTACAACAAGACAATAAATTGTCTTGATGATGATGGACAACAAGGAAAGATTCAAGGCATTCCGAGAGTTGTGGCTTTTAGAAAAATTTCAGCCATGTAGTTGAAAAAAGAGTTTTAGGAAGGAATGCCAAATTTTTGCAGCTCATATGGAAGAGGCATCTAGGGATAAAGTGGCAAGTATTGAAGACCATCTAGTGTTGAGGGATTTTGAAGATGTTTTTCGGGAAATCCTAGGATTTCCACCAAAGAGAGACATTGATTTCTCTATTGAGTTGGTTCTAGGAGTTTCCCCACTATCCAAGACACCTTGYAGAATGAGCACACCAAAATTGAAAGAGTTATAGATGCAACCTGAAGAAATTTTGAAGAAGGGGTATATATGCCCTAGTGTGTCRCCTTGGRGAGCCCCAATTTTTTTTATAAAGAAGAAGGATGGAACCTTAAGACTATGTATTGATTTCAGATAGCTRAATAAGGTTACCATAAAGAAAAAAAAATCYTTTGTCAAGGATTTATGATTTATTTGATCAACTGAAGGGTGCAAGGATATTTTCCAAGGTTGACTTGAGATCAGGTTATCATTAGGGAGGAAAAAAGAAGAGGATATCAACAAGACAACATTCAAGACAATATATCAGCATTATGAATTTACAGTAGTGCCATTTGGGCTATCAAATGCCCCAAAAATTTTCATGTGTTTGATGAACAAAGTGTTCAGGGAGTACCTAGAAAAGTTTTTGATTGTTTTCCTACATGATATTCTCATCTACTCAAGGACATAAGAAGAGCATGAGAAACATTTAAGAATAGTGCTACAAGTTTTGAGAGAGCATAAATTGTATGTCAAACTAAGTAAGTACATCTTTTATCAAAAGAAGATTCACTACTTGGGTCATATTATTTCACCAGATGGGATAACAATTGATCTCGAGAAGATAGAGACCATTAGAGGAAGGCCAACTCTAAGAAATGTGATAGAGGTCAGATCATTTATGCATCTTGCGGGTTATTACCGAAGATTCATAAAAGGGTTTTCAAACATTTCAAGCCCAATCACTTCTTTGCAAAAGAAAGGAGTGAAATATGAATGGACTTCCAAGTGTGAAGAAAATTTCCAGTAGTTGAAAGATATTTTGACAAGTGCACCAATCTTAAATGTTGCAGATATATATGAAGATTTTGTAGTGTGCATTGATGCATACAAGGAAGGGCTCGATGGAGTCATCAGTCAAAAGGATCATGTGGTATGGTATAAGTCTCATAAATTGAAAGAGCATGAAAGGAATTATGCTACACATGAATTGGCATTAGCAACCTTTGTACATGCACTAACAATGCAGAGACATTACCTTATGAGGAAAATATTTGAGATAAGGAAAGACCAATGTTGTCTGAAACATTTATTTGGACAACCAACATTCAATGCCAGAAAAACTAGATGGCTGGAATTTTCGAGTGAATGTAACTTTGAAATTAAGCATATCAAAGGCAAGGAAAATCAGGTGGTTGATGCACTCATCATAAGAGCTCATGAAACACATATTTCAACCATTATCATGTTCAACACAAATTTAAAAGACAAAATTTTAGAGGCTGCAAATTCAGAGCAACAATATCTAAAAATAAAAGAGACATTACAACAAGGAAATTTACAACATAAATTTAATTATTGTGAGATGAAAGAGGATGGAATCCTCATGTACAAGGGAAATATATATGTGCAAAATTCAGGAGAGCTAAAAAATATAGTGATGAGGGAAATGCACAATGTGTCATATGTTGGGCACCTAGGACATCGGAAGACAATTGCAACTGTAAGAAGCCAATACTTTTGGCTATCAATGAAGAAAGAAGTGGCTAATTACATAGTCAGGTGTCTAGAATGCCAAAAAGTGAATACAAAGCATAACATCCAGTGAGGTTGTTACAACCATTGTCCATTCCTAAGTGTTAATGGGAAGTGGCTACATTGATTTTATTACAAAGCTTCTTAGGACAATGAAGCAACATGATTCCATCATGGTGGTGGTGGATAAATTAACAAAAGAAACACATTTTATTCCTGTGAAGACCACACACAAGGAAACAAACATTGCAAAGATTTACATGAAGGAAGTTGTCAGGATACATGGGGTGCCTAAGGCAATTGTTTCAGACAAAGATTCAAAGTTTACATCCAATTTTTTGAAAGGTTTGTTCAAAGGATTTACATCCAATTTACAATTGTTTCAGACAAAGATTCAAAGTTTACATCCAATTTACATCCAATTTTTTGAAAATTTTGTTTTGTTATCCTTATACTACTATTGAACACTGTTGTTGAGAGCATAAAGACTTTGCAATATATTGTAACCATTTAGTTGTTGAATAATACATTAAGTTTGTTAAAGTGTGGGGTTTTTCTCCCATATTGGTCTTCCCCAGGAAATCATTGTCTTATGGTTGTATGTTTCTGTGTTCTTTATTATTGCAAGTGTGTTTATTTAATTTTTGCATATTTTTCTACTATTGATCAGTGCAGGAAGCATATTCTAGACCTATACTTCCTTTCAAATATCTTTCATGTGTAGGAGATCAAACAAAGACAAATCCTTCCACATCCTTTTTACAACTATCATGGTGATTTTTGTTGAAAATTTATTAACTATGCTAGTTATGCATCTTTCAACAAATATGTTTATGCTCAAGCCAAGCAATCATATTCTCTCTCAATGTGGAAAGAAATACTATAAATGTTTCGTTTTGTCGATGATACGTTCATCATTTTGTCTCATAGTTAATCTTGTTTCAACTTATTTCATGACCATCTTAATAGAAATTCTCCCCCATTCAATTCACCATGGAAACCCAACAACTTAACCCCCTCCCTTTCCTTAATGTCCTTGTTACCCATCAACCTCACGGTTCCCTTTCCCACCAAGTCTATCATAAAAAGACTCATACTCATTTAGTGACCATGTTCCTTCAACTTATTTCATCACTATATTAATAGAATTCCTCCTCCCATTCAATTCACCATGGAAACCCAACAACTTAACTCCCTCTCTTTTCTTAATTTCATTGTTAACCGTCAGCCTCATGGTTTCCTTTCCCACCAAGTCTATCGTAAAAAGACTCATACCCATCAAGACCTTCATGCTTGATCCCACTACCATCCAGCTCAAAAAATTGATGTTCTAAAAACCTTTTGTTTTGAGAGCCATTCTAATCTATGATCCTCAACATCTAAGCAAAGAAAGATCCCACCTCACTAATGCCATCCTAGCAAACAAATACTCTTTATCCCAAATTAATAGAGCCTTTCATGCCACCCTCCACCCAAAATCCAAGTGGTAACTCCCTAGTTCCCCACCAAGGGCTCTAATCTCACTTCCTTACATTCAAGGGGTTAGATCATATTTTCAGAATCTTAACCAAAAAGAATGTCAAGACTATTTCCAAACTTCACAAAACCCTTAAACAATTAATTATCTAGAAATGCCAAAGATAAATCTAACCCTCTTCTCTCTCATGTAGCAAATCCTACATTGACCAAATAGGCATGTCTATCCAAACCCATCTCAAAGTGGCAAATCCTACATTGGCAAATAAGCAAGTCTATCCAAATGTGTCTCAAAGAGTATATTGTTGACACCTTTCATAAATGTCTTACTAAAGTTGAGCATTCCCACAACACCAAGCCAAAAAAAATTAGTGTTAGCCCCCCATTACTATTGGTGGCTCATTAGAGAAGCCTTGGAAATTGAAAAACATATGAACAACTTGCACCTACAAATGAAACTAATCTTGGAAACTAATCATCCATTGACTTTTTCATGAAGTATTTTTCTCTCTTTCCTCTTTTTCAATTTTTATTTTATTTTATTTAACTTCTATTTGTTCTAATTAATTTATGTTATTCCTTCTAAATTTTCTATTTATCCATAAGTTATTTTCACTTTTTTCTTATTCTATAATTATTACCAATATTCTCACTTATATTCTTTTATCTTAATCTTTATTTTTTTTAAAACAACAAAAAAATTCTTAAATCTAAATTCTCCATATATTTATTATTTTTCAATTTCTTTATTAAATTTTAACTTTTACTTCTTAATTAATAAAAAAAGTTTCAACTTCTCTTTTT
>SNQJ01S0007978.1:105066-124394 GCA_010110895.2 Picea sitchensis | reverse complement strand
AATGAAAATGGAATTATGCTAAAACGAAGTAGTTATTGTGTATGTGTTTGAATAAATTGTTAATTGCTTAGCATCCTGTGGACGGGTGCTACAGTGTGCTCACAAATTCCTATGGTCCTCAAAATAATTAGGAGAAAGATATTTTCTTGAACAATTTCTCCTATTTAGGGGAATTGATAGGACAAAAGAGTTTGATTCTTGGAGGAGATTTTAACAACATCCTCACTCTAGAATAAAATAAAGGAGGCTCGAAGTGGTTGGAACAGGACAGTGGTAAGTTTAGGGACCTCATTGACTGTCTCAAGTTGATTGACATTGAAACCAAGAATGGCTCCTTCACTTGGTCCAATAAGCGTTCGGGATCCCAACAAATTTCCTACAGACTTGATCTCTTTCTCGTCTCTGAAACCCTGATGTTAGAAGGAACATCTCTTGAACCAAGTATCCTCCCAAAATTGGGTTTGTATCATTGGTCAGTACATCTATGGATTGATACGATAGTTATGCCCAAATTTAAACCCTTTCAATTTGAAAATTTTTGGTTAATCCACCTTGACTTTCATGAGCTTTCCCGATCCTGGTGGGCCAATGAAGAAATCTCGCATGGAACAAGAATGTACATATTCCAACAAAGACTAAAGAACTTCAAGTAGCAACTCCAAGATTGGAATAAGAATGTCTTCAGAAATATCTTTTAGGCACAGAGGGCCTTGGAGAATCACCTATAAGAAATTCAACATGAATCAATCTTGTTGGGCCACTCGGGAGCTCCGAGAAAGGAGGAGGATATACTTAAACAACAACTTCAAGAAATACACAAGGAGGAGGAAATACTTTGGAAGAATAAATCCAGAGTGCAATGGATCAAGGAAGGGGAAAGGAACACAAAATTATTTCATCGCTCTATGGTACACAGAAAATACATTAATCACATCACAAAGCTTGAAGATGCACAGGGAAACACAATTCTAGATCATGGAGGACTAGAAACAGAGCTGGTAAATTACTACAAAGAGATTCTATATGAACTGCCAATGGATCGAACACCAACCATCAATCAAGCAATCCAACATATTCCAACCCTCATTACACCTTAAAAAAATCAGGCACTAATGAGACGAATCAAGCAGGAAGAGGTGGATCAGGCAGACAAGGGAATTCCCTTGGGCAAGTCCCTAGGGCCAGATGGCTTCACTACAAAATTCTTCCACTTTTGTTGGCCGATGATAAGAGACGAGGTTTGGCAACTAGTGGAGGAGCCCAGAACCTCGGGACAAGTGCTTTCAGCCTTCAATGCCACTTTTCTCAGTCTAATCCCAAAGGAATAACAAGTCAGCAAACCGAAGCAATTCAGACCCATTGCACTTTGCAATGTCATCTACAGAATCATCACTAAAGTCATTGATCTTCAACTCAAACCCATCCTTCCTTTCATCATCTCCAAGGAGTAGTCAGGCTATGTTGAAGGGCATCAAATTATGGACAATGTTATCCTATTCCATGAGGTGATTCACTCGCTCAAGTCCACTCGCACCCCATGTATGCTTATCAAGCTTGACCTTTCCAAAGATTTTGATCGCCTCAATTGGAATTATATGCACTCCATTCTTTTAGCTTTTGGGTTTATCAGGGATTGGATACAATGGATAATGAAACTCACCTCCTCTTGCTTCTTCTCTATCTTGGTTAATGGAGTTCCCTCCCAACATTTTTCTCCCTCCTGAGGTATCCGCCAAGGGAATCCTCTCTCCTCCTTTCTATGTGTCATCATGGCAGAAGGTTTGGGACGTTATATAACAACCTCTATAATGGAAGGTTCCCTCCAAGGTCTCCCTCTTCATGGCATGCAACCTGCTTCCTCTCATATCCAATTTGTGGACGACACTATGATAATGAACACTCCCACTTCTCAGGAAGCCAACAAGCTCAATTCCATCCTCATGGACTTTAGTGAAGCCTCTAGTACAACTTTTAACTTGGAGCCTTCTTCATCCCCCTGCAGTTCGATGTCACATTTCTCACCTTCTGGGCATACCTAGGAGCTCCCTTCCAGCCAACTACCTGGGCAGTCTTAGAACATCTCAAGTGTGAACACTAACGATGTTTGAAATCAAATTGAAACTAGTCCCCTTCTTCAACCAAACTCAAAAATTTCTTAACTAATTGTGTATGCTATTGACCTCTGAAATCAAATTGAAAACTTCCACTTATAACATGATCATGGGAATATTGTGTGAACCTGTAGAAGAAATTATATCCATTTATCTCTTACTTTTCTTACTTAGAAATGTCTACTTAACAATTGGACAATGCAAATAATATTTGAGATAAAATTAAAAGAAAGAACACTTATTCAAAATTTCAATTAGACAACCCATGACATGAATTAAAGCCATTACACAATTTCAATAAAATAAAATTTAGTAAGAACCATTGAATTAGATCCTTTATTACATACAAGAATAGAAGAAACCTAAAGGAAAAAAATATAAACAAAAATTACATGAGAGAAAAAAATATGAACACAAGAAACCTATGAGAAAAAATAGAAATTTGAGTTTCTTATTAATCTTATGCTTAATTTAATCATTGGATACGAACACGAACATAACCTCAGGTGCACCTCTTTGATCTTTAAACCATCTCCATCACAACTTTGATTTAGAAATTTGAAGGACACTAGAAGAGCAAGTGAAGACTTTGAATGGGTACAGGGAAGGCTTCCATGCCTTTGTAATATTGCATCCCTTCCTTCTCATGTCCCATATCTATTCAATTCAAATTACATAATCTTAATTACAAATTTGAATATATTTGAATCCTTTGAACCTTTATTCTTGGTACAAATTCAAAAAGGATATAGGTTGGCTTATTCAAATGAAAAATGTGATTATTCTAACCTAGTATAACTTTGTTTTTGTGGTGTTGTTAATGTCAGTGACATGAACACTATGATCACTCCAAACAAAGGTAGGAAATGAAATAACAAGGAAGGAAAATGACTTCCACCTCCAAAATATTTGATTACCTTCAATGATACAATTTATACCACAAGTTTAGCTAAAGGAAACTTGTTTGAGGCATATTTTCAAGCGCCCAAACCCCTTGCTTCGCATAGTGAAGTTAGAAGTTCGTGAGAATAAGATGAGATTAGAATGAATTATATGGTTATAATATCATAGCTACATTATATTTCATGTAGAGCAAATCTCTTGCCATGTTCAAATGTAATACATTGGCTGGTTAAGAGGGAGAATACTCATGATAGAAAAACATTATGTGACATTAAAGGAGCATCAATTTATATGCAAAGGATGAGGCGATATTCAATTGGCAATTGGTACAATGATTTTTTGTTAAGGAATATCTAATGGAGATCAGATCAGACAAGTGTGGTGGCATGCTAATAGGAACTGAGTGAGGCCTACCCTAATCTTCATCTAAATCCACTTGTGATTAACTTGATGATGTTGATGATCAAATTGTATGTGAGAAGAACTACACACATTTGTAAGAGTTCTAGGTCTCCTTAATGTACCACACACTCTATGAAGGGCTTATTTTTAACCAGACATATATAATTTTTAGTAATCTAAACTCAATCATCCAAAAAGTTCACGTGGCTTCTACTAATTAAACATAGGATTTCTACATGGCATCTTACTTTATGGATGTCATTTGCACACTGAAAGAGTTATAGGCATTGGATTGGGCTTGAAACCCATCTAAATAACCTATATATGTTCATTGTTAGGATTTATAGATGAATAACTACACTTCCCAATACAAACATATATGTGACAACTTCTTGGCAGCTTTATATAAAATCATTTTTAACATTTTATGTAAAATTTTCTTAAAAAAATAGTAAAAATTATGGAAAACATAAGTGATTGTTGTGTAAAATAGAATACTAATTACATTTAAAAAAAAATATATGAGTGGACCAAATCCCTTCCTATAATGCCAATACATGTACCAAATAAGTTGGTCTTAAGAAAAATAATATATTAAACAACTCAACATGGAACAAATGTGCTCTTGAAGGAAAAGAGAAAGGAAGCACTCAATCTTGGCGCACCCCATCACTATGGGGCATAGATTATTTCTAACTATGTTTTTGCCCAGATGGAATCTATAGATATTGAATTTATCTATTGCAAATAGGTTCTTTCAAAGTTCATGATCCTTTAAAGTTAATAATTTATCATTTTAAATTACAACATCTAACTTTGCTTTATTTCCATGAAGAGTGGCTTGAGGAAGAAGTTGATAAGTAAATAATTTATCATTTTAAATTACAACATCTAACTTTGCTTTATTTCCATGAAGAGTGGCTTGAGGAAGAAGTTGATCACGGAGAGGGGTATTTCCTTGTCATATTTCATTAATTTTGTTTTATTAATTTTTTAATGTTATTTAATTTCATCATTTTGTATTTTATATTGCATATCCCAACATAAAGAAACTACAATACAAAATAATATCAAATAGAAACTCTAACAAAAATATCTGGCAATCAACACCACGGGATGGAGGATTTACCCATTAAAAGGTGAGAAGCCAAACTTGAGTGTTTTAACCTAATAAATCCCTTGAAGGTTGACATGGGGAATTTCTCTATGTCATGATACACATTTGTAGGCCTAACTTATCTGAATTCATCACAATGACTTCGGGGCATTCCCATGTCATATTTCATTACTTTTCCCTCAATAAATTATTTAAATTTCATTTTTTAATCTTTTTGTATTGTATACCTCAACATATATAAACTAAAATACAAAAGAATATCAAATATAATTCTCAAAAAAAAAAAATATTTGGCAATCAACACCACAAGATGGAGGATTTACCAATTAAAGGGTGAGGGTGAGAAGCCAAATTTCAGTGTTTTAACCTAATAAATCCCTTAAATGTTGATAGGGGGCATTTCCATGTGTCAAGACTAAGGTATTTTTTAGGAGTGAAATTTTGTTAATTGACTATATTTTGGCCATTTTCTGAAAAAAAATATTCACCATTTTGGTTAAGCAATTCCCTATTTTTTACATAACTATCATTAAATTGATAATATTCACCAAAAAATTACATGTTTTGATAGTAAATTATGTGTTTTTTTATTGAATATTTACCTACATATCTATATGTATGATTTTTCAAACTAAAATAATGACGTAGAACACTACACATAGGTATAATATTTGAATCTTTAAAAAATACTCTAGTCATGACACATATTTGTAAGCTTAACTTATTTGAAGTCATCACAACAAGTGATTACATCCTATACAATTCAATAAGTCTTTGAAGTAAATCCATTACAAAAAACTTTTTTTTTCTTTATTTTATATGTGGAACTCAATCTATTTGTTTTTTTAATAGCTTCCAAATTTGATTTAAATTCCAAATTTCATAATTGTGCAAATTTGTAGACATTAGATAATTATATATAATAGAAAGTTAGATATCCCAATATCTTGAATCAAATCAAGGTTTTCTTTTTTCATAAGCTTCTCTACCATATCTTGTGAAGGAACCAATACCCTCTTGTCCATGCTAATTCTCTTTTGAAATATTTGTTAGTTTCAATCTTTTTGTGATTAATAACTAGTCACAACATATTTCCTATTAAGCACTTTTATTCTCACCATTGTTTTTGGAGCTATGCATTGGTTTCTTACAAATATTTAATCATCATCAAATATCCTACTTCTATCCTAGAACAATAATATAAATCAATGATTTGATAGATCCAGTGTTGTAGATCTAGAAAAATAGATAGCTAAGGACTACAAGGCATGAATAAACAATTACCTTGTAAGTTCCTCTAGCTATAGAAAGATGCTCCTCTTGTGGCCTTTTACTAGCCTTTTCATCCAAGAAACTCATTATAATAACAAATACTCTTAGTTTCCCTAGACAATTAAAACCCTCAAGACAATTCCAAATGAACACAAATTTAGCAAAGTGTGAGACAATGGGGTTTCTTATTATTCTCCAACAAGTTACAAATGAGTGAGAGGGGGCTTCTTTATATAGGAAGAGATCCTAACAATCTCATGAATAAAATACAATTAATATCTAATCTCCCATCCTCAAAATAGTAACTATCTAACAAACTAGAGATGATAGAGTCAAAATACAATATAATAATGTGGGCTAGTAGAAACGACTACTCAAACAAGTTGGAAGCCTCCAAAACGATGGTCAAAACCACCTCAATAAAGTAGAAATTGTCCAAGGACAAGTGCACCCTCCAAAAAGTTCCCTAACCCTCTACACGTGTGGAAACTAAAGTCCAAGAAGTGGGGCGTTAAGTGGTTAAAATGCAACGATAATTTCCCCACAACAAAATTAAAAACACCATAACTATGTTATTTTTTTCTCGATTTTCTATTCTGACCACATTTTGGAAATCCCATGGCCATTATGCATCTAATGGAGTTGATCTATTATAATTTTGGGCACTCTATAAAAAATTAACTACTCCTTAAGTTGAGCCGCCCTAAAAAACATTCTAACCACCTTAACTATCACAATAAATGGTCCAAATGATTGTAATCACCTCTGACAAACTCCATAACTACCTCAACATGTGGACAAAAATGTATAACAAACTCAAAAAATCTACACATGTGATAATATTCCTCCAATAATACAAGTGGGCCTTCAAGAGTTGATCTAGGTGGCATACATGATGATGTGGAGTCCCTATCACATTGTCCAATGCACTGTCACGGATCAAAATGTATTGTTGTGAATGTACATGTATCCTAATGTAGATATACAGATACCAATGTAGTGTCACAAATCCCAATGTAGATATATATGTATATATGATAGTACATAGATCCCAAGGTAGTATCATCGATCCCAATGCAATGTCATAGATCCCAATTCAAGTACACAAATCTTGAGGCATAATACATGGATCCCAAGGCATAGATGTCACACCTAATGCATGTACATTTATCCCAATGCAAGGTGCCCACCTATAGTAGTGGGTCATGCCTCAATATATGTGTTATTAGGTAGTAAACATATGAGTTCTTTCTTCTAACTTCTCAATAACTCATTTAGGTTTTACAGTTTAG
The DNA here is from genome assembly GCA_010110895.2 of Picea sitchensis. NCBI lineage: Eukaryota > Viridiplantae > Streptophyta > Pinopsida > Pinales > Pinaceae > Picea > Picea sitchensis. The sequence continues at coordinate 117,297 of SNQJ01S0007978.1, read as the reverse complement.
GCTAAGTTCACCCATGACGGGGACAACATTAACCTATATTACATTTGACACTTCTAAGACCAAGAAGTATGTCCTAGATTGCTAAGTTAGAAGTAGGTAATGTGATGAATAATGTGCATAAGGGGAAATGGGAAAATTCATGAATCAATCTTCATATTCATGTATGATGTGTAGGTCTTCCTCTACTAGATTTCAAGAGCTAGGGGTCTTCATTTCTTCCATGATGGCCTTTTTCATTTTTCTTTATGTTTTCCTTTTTTTTTTCTTAGTACTTTGTTTAGATATGCATTATTCAACATAGGACTAAGGATGAGGGCCTTTTAATGAGGTAGCATAGCTCCAACAATTCTATTTTTTTCTTTTAACATTTTTATACTATTACTACCTTGAACAATTTCACTCTTTTGACTTTGAAGGATCTTACACATGGGTTTTCATTGCTTTCATTAGTACCTTGATGAATGACTTATGATAACTTAACCATGAGTGGGAAATGTGATGTATGGAATGGAAGTGAATGGGAAATATGGAAAGTGTTAAGAATAGTTGGGATATGAAGTATGCTACATTGTGGCTACATTCCACCTAGTTCTCTAGTAGTACAAACTAACTCAAGAGGCGACAACACTTACCTAGAAGAGAAATATGACCCACCATGGTATCCCATAACACAAAAGGTAAAAATTTAGAGTGTTATGATACGTTATTATATTACACTGATGTCAACCATGTTCACAATCCACATAGGAAACATAAACACCATGTCTAAGTAGGAAACACATAAATGAAACCATAGTAGAGCAACTAAAGTGAGCAAACTAAACCAAGAGAACATAGCACCATGTGTGTGAAAGCATAGTGTACCATCCAAAAATCCATGTATCATATGCGGTGTAAGAGATAAGAGATGATATACCATGGATGAAGAATTTGAGAACCATTGAGTAAATCCCATTGTGAGGTGAGATCATCATGTAATTGAAGGAGAACTTGAAAGAATGAGTTTGAATATGAATGAGATTAGAAAGAGTGCTCATGTGAATTAAAATGCCACATCACTAGAAGGGTGGCTGTGGTACTAGTTTCCCATGTAGTTTCCTCACATCATATGAGGGGGAAACACGGTGTATCTCTTCGAACCTAAATCCCTAGAGCATGCTTTTAGTGTGGCAAGGAAAGTGGGAAGTAAAAATATGGATACTAGAAGGGTGCCTACTAAAAACTATAGAAGGAAACATATTTCCTCTCCTAACTTCACTCAACCTACAAGGTTGACATATTGACAAATGGATGAAGGAAGAACAAAGGGACTATGTCTCAACTGTGATAGAAAGTACAGTAAGAGGCATAAATGTGGTGAGAGGAAATGATTCTACATGTGATGTGACGAGGAATAAGATCAAGAACTAGAATTGTTGCAAGATATAGAATTGGAAGAGGATAATCCAATAATATCTTTTCATGCTTGGCTATCATAGTCACTCATCAAAATCTCAAGATAAAAGGATGTATAAAAATGAAAAAGGTAACAATGTTGATTCATTCTTGTAGTACCCATAACTTCATTAATTAAAAATTAGTGAAACTTCTCGATTTCTTTATACATCTGCCACCTAAGTTTCCAATAATGATTGGAGATGGAGGCATCATAAATTGTTCAAGGAAGTGTTATAGTATTAAGCTCACTATGAGGGAGTATTGATTGATAGTCTAATGATTGCAATCTAAATGTGTGGTGTTGATTTTGTATTAGGGGTCCAATGGTTACAATCATTGGGAAGAATGGATCTTAATTTTCGACTACTTTTCATGACATTTTCCTTGAAAGGAAAGGAAATTAAACTCATAGGTATCCAAGGGAAAACTCTAAAGTTATAATCTCTAATAGCATGAAATTTTTTCTAAACAAGGGACATCGTGGTGTAATTACATAGTTTTGCTCACTAAATGTATCTAGACCCTTTGTTCATGTGGATCTCCAAAAAGTTATCGAAAATCATTCCAAGGTATTTAGAGAGATGCCTAAGTGTCTTTCATCTACTTGAGATCATGAACATGTTATCCATTTTCAACCGGTAAGTTTACCACCTAACATTAGGCCTTATGAGTACCCAAATGCACAAAAGAGTGATATTTAGCATATAGTTCAAGAAATGTTAGACGTTGACATCATTGAACTTGGCCAAAGTACTTTATCTTCACAAGTGGCGATGGCTTAAAAAAAGGAAGATTCATGGCGTATGTGTCCATATTATATAGGGCTCAACAAAATGACCATTAAAGTTAAGTTTCCTATTCCTGCCATTGATGAATTATTAGATAAATTGCAAGGATCAATTTTGTTTACCAAGTTGGATCTTCATTCTAGATATCATCAAATCGGAATGAGGTGAAAAGACATCCCAAAAACAACCTTTAGAACACATGAAGGTCATTATGAGTTTTTAGTTATGTTGTTTGGCCTTACTAATGCACCTTCCACATTTCTAGGCTTGATGGATTTTATTTTCAAACCCTTCCTCAAAAGTTTTTTGTTAGTATTTTTTATGATATACTAATCAACAACAAACCTTGGGAAGAGATTGTACAGGATGTTGACATGACCTTAAAATGAGTGGAAGAGCAACAACTATGTGTGAAGCCTTCCAAGTACAACTTTGAGATTCAATAAGTGGAATATTTGGGTCATATTGTATCTCATGAAAATGTCAAAGTGGACCCTAACAAAATTAAAGCTGTGATGTAATGGCCAATTCCCAAAACCATGAATAATCTTAGAAGATTCTTAGGATTGATGGGTTGTTATAGCAAGTTTGTCAATAATTGGGGTAAAATAGTTGCACCTCTAACATCATTATTAAAAAATGAGGCATTTTCTTCGACTCAAGAATCAATGAAAGATTTTGAAAAAAATAAGGATGCTATGTGTACAAATCTTGTCCTACCCACACCCGACTTCACAAAAAACCTTTATTGTGAAGTGTGATGCCTTAGGACACGACATTGGTGCACTTTTATTGCAAGAAGGAAGGCCCCATGCCTTTACGAGTAGCTAGATTAAAGGAACTAACTTACTCAAACCCATTTATGAAAAGGAAAAGTAGGTAATATTACATTCAATTAAGAAATGACACCCTTACATAATACGAAGACACTTCAAGGTAAAAATATATCATGATAGTTAGTACTCCCTAGAACAACAATTTTCTTTAGAAGAGAAACAAAAATTGGTTAAAAATATGCTAGATTATGACTTTGAAATTGTCTACCAAAAAGGAAAATAAAATGTGGTGGCAAATGTAGTTTCAAGGAAAGAAGAAGACACAGAGGGTTTACTGTGTGCTATTTCCATTTCACAAATTGATTGGGTGGAAGAAGCAAGGATAGCATGGAATCAAGATCAAAAGGTATGTAAGATCATTCAACAACTACAAGATGATCCAGGTGAATTAGATAAATTTGTGTGGAAGAACGATTCACTATGGTATTAGGATCACCTATATTTATGTAAGAATTCCCAACTCAAATAGAAGGTCCTTTTGGAATTGCACACTTCTCCTATAGGAGGACATTGAGAGTTCATGAAAACTTACCACGAGATCAAGAAGGATTTTTTCTAGCAAGGTACTAAATCTGATGTGCAAAAGTTTCTGGTTGGATGTTTGGTTTTCAAAATGAATAAGGGAGTGGAAATCAAGACCCTAGGTCTTCTACAACCATTATCCATACCAATTCAACATTGGGAAGAGGTCATAATGGATTTTATTATAGGTCTACCCAAGTCAAAAGGAAAATTCCATCATGGTAGTGGTGGATTGACTCACAAAGTATGCTCACTTTTTCTCTCTTTCTCATCCTTTTAAACCAAGTACAATAGCTCCAACATTCATAGAAACAATTCAAAATATACATGGGACCCCCACGATTATTGTAAATGATAGATATCCAATTTTCACTAGTAGTTTTCGGACCAAATTATTTTCATGTTTGGGTACTCAATTGGTCCACATCTCCTCTTACTATCCTCAATCTTGTGGGAAAACTGGGATTGTGAATAAATGTCTAGAAGGGAATCTTTGTTGCTTCACATATAATAAATATAAACAATGGGTCAAGTGGTTTCCCTTGGAAAAGTGGTGGCACAACACATCCTTCCATACTTCATAAAAAATGTCCCTATTTATGGCTATCATCCTTCATCCATCACATTACTCTTGAGAGGGAGACTAAAGGTTCAAGTAGTGGAGGACCACATAAAGATCCAACAAGATGTTCTCCAACTATTGAAGGACAACTTATCTATAACACAAAATAGGATGAAAAAACAACCATATCAACATCACGATGAAAGGGAATTTGAAGTAGGGGATTGGGTATTTACGAGGCTACAACCATACAAATAGATGTCCCTCAAGAAACAAATGAAGGATAATAAATTAGCACCCAAGTACTATGTTCTCTATAAGGTGTTGTAGAGGATTGGAAGTGTGGCTTACGGATTTGATTTGCTTCCATCTTCATTGTTACATCCAATCTTCCATGTTTCTTGCTTAAAGAAGATAATCAGTGAAAATATCCTAGTTCAGACTATTTTACCAAACATTAATGAAGAAGGGAAAATCATACTAGAACCATAAACAATCCTTGAAACAAGGATCAAGTAATTGTGAAATTGAAAAACAATTGAATACCTCATTAAGTTGAAGAACCTACTAGTAAAAGAGGTGACATGGGAAGATGAGTTTTTCATGCAAAAACATCGACAACTAATCAACTGTTGAGGGAAACACTTGTTTGAAGGAGAGGGGGATATTAAACCCTAGATATTGAGTTATTACATTTATAAATTTATATTAGTGTTTTCATTATTGATCGGCTAGACCCTTTAATTGTTATTGTACCTTTTGTCTCCTGTATATACCACAGATACCTAGTTTTAGTGAGAATATCATCTTTTGCATTTGATATGTTGTAAAAGGAGGTTGCCCCATTGAAGAGGCTTTTCATTCATTTTTCTATCTAATTCTCAAAGCGTGGAGTACTTCTCTTTCTATTTTTGTTGTTTAACACTATTGGTGTCATTGTCACCTTTTATAGTCAAAATAACAATCAATATGAAATGCTTCTAAAAGACAAACAATCCAACCTAGGCACATCAACAATAATTATTCTCTATTCTACATCACCATTAGTTTTTCCCTTGTCTATGCATGTTGTCTCCACCCTTTTTCAAATATATCTTGTATGACAACATCAATTCCAAGCCAAAAAAAACCATTTACATGCCTTTTAGCTACAACTAAATTGCTCATACAAAGACTTATAATTTCAAGTATGGAAACAATTGGCATGGCAGTAAATCTGGTAGGAAGGGTGCCCAGCATAGTTCCAAGGGTTAAAGACTTAAAAATTTCAGGAATATAGTTCCTCCATGCCTCAGGTTTTGAGGGTTTGTGAATCAATTTCCTCCAATGTTTTTGCTTCGGATTTCAACTATAATGTACGATCGATATTCTCTTTGATATAATATAATATAAGATGCATTTTCTTTATATATATATACATTCCTGTGATGCAAAGTAGAATGTGGAAAATTCTAAATAATCTCCTTCTAACTATGTGGCATTTTACAGAGATCCAATAGGAGCTTTAGTATCTCCTTTCTCATTTGCGTCGAATAAATTTAGGTTGAAAATAACGTATAGTATTTTACTGGTGGGTCTCGACAGCAACACCATTGCCATTAAGAAAGACAATTCTACATTTTTATTATATAATAAACTTATAATTTGCATCGAATAAATTTAGGTTGAAAATAATGTCTCTGGTATTTTACTGGTGGGTCTCGACAACAACACCATTGCCATTAAGAATGACAATCCTACATTTTTATTATATAATAAACTTGGTGGTGTATATCACTAGCACAGCCACAAACTCGTGGCTGGTGAACGCCAAAAGGTTTCAACTGGTTAAGAAAATGAAATGTGGATTCACATCTCTCCAATCTGTAACAAAACTTTGTACACCTTTTAGTGTAATGAGCTATGGGACAAAATAATTACGCAATACTGCTTCCATTAGCATACATTCTTAGATCTGATGCAGTTTATGGTTTTGATTTGAACTTCTTTATGTGGATATTTATGGCTTTCATTGTGACCTCAATATCTCTTACTGCGAGTGCTCCTTTGATGCGCATAATTGTGACCTCAATATTCTTATCATGAGTGCTCCTTTGATGCGATACACATCGCATTAATCTTTTTAGCATCAATATTACAAAATCCTTGCTAACATACAAAAGGATAAAATTTCAAATCCCCAATCACTATATCATATTATACCGAATCATAATCTTGCAAACAAAATATGAGCTCAACTACATTTATTTTTCCACATAAAACAATGTGGTTGCATGGAAATACGCATTGTAATGTGGTGCACGGAAATACATACTTTAAATCAACCTATAAAATTCGTTTTTCCACCACTCTGTTTAGGATCTGTTATACGCTACCTAGACGATCAAATTTGCACGGATTGCAAGGATGAATATTGACTCAATCGGAATTGTTACCACAAATGTGATATGAAGTCTTTGAATTAGGATTTGAATCTCTCATGGCAGAAAACCCTCCCGCTGGCTACATGAGGAACCTCCTCTCCTTCCAAAGATTCCAGGACTACGCTCCTACCGGTCGCTATGGCATCCCTTCGATACGTAAAACCGACCGGCAATAATCTGATAGCTTGTTTCCATCGAAATCATCATCACATGAAAGTCTCGAATCGATCACCTACAATTCTCTGCCAACAACAGCCATGGAGACCACCCAAGCAGGGAAATAACACTCATCGGAATCAACCCGCTTATTGTAATTCTTGTGCCCTCCGATAATCTCAAGAATCACCATTCCAAAGCTGTAGACATCCCTCTCATCAGTGATCAGGCAATCCAGAAGCCACTCCAGAGGGAGGTAGCCAGGATTTCCTCTCATCGTGGTCACCACATCTACTCTTTCGCCTGCGAGCTACCGCCATGCCAAAGTTAGAGACCTTGGCCATAAAATTCTCGTCCAGAATAATGTTCTCAGGCTTCACATCTAGATGAATTATCTTATAATGAAATTCCTGATGTAAGTAGGTCAGGCCACTCGCAGTCCCCAATACGATATTGAACCTAATGGGCCAAGTCAAGAAACTTACCTTACTCTAGTCGAAGAACCACTGGTCCAAAGAGCCGATCGGCATGTGATCGTAAATGAGGATCATGCGTAATCCCTACACGCAGAAACCGAGCAGTTGCACCAGATTCCAATGATTGACTATGCCCAATATCCCAACCTCTCAAGGTGAAAATCTCCTTGCCTTTGGCGATCTCCAGCTTGACAAATACTTATCGCCCCATCTTCAAGCACTGTGACACCATATTCTCGAACTCCTCACCGATCCCCAAAGACTTGGTTAAACTATTTGTGAGTTGCCCGATTTCGAACGTAAAATTTCCCCGCCACTACATAGGAATGCTATAATTCCACTGACGCCGATCGCTCGACCTGCCAAGCTCGAAGGTAAAAGAAAACAAATTAAACCACCCAAATTACACAAACGCCGACCCCAATAACTACTGTATGAAAACGACAGACACCCATATAAAGAAATCACAATGGATCGGGCCGAAATAAAGCTTTAAACAACGCGACGCCGTAAAACCGACGAAATCCAAATATGATAACTTCAAAGGTTAACTCAAACGGAGATCATATAGTACTCATAGTAATTTCTTAATACGATTAGGTAAATGTTAAAAAGTAACAGGTTAACGGATGCATTAAAAAAAATACAAGAAGTTATGAAATATAAATCACATTCATTGATTTGAGGACGAATTGGTTAACATGCCGCCATCTCCAATTGTTACCATCCGATTAGTTCTTATTTAAAAGCAGAATAATTGTGTCCATTGGTTATTAGGTATATTTCTGCCAGAAAAATATAATACAAAAAAATTCTCTATAAAATTGATGATGCTCCTGCTTTAAAAAAATGATTTCAATTCATTTAAAAAGAAATGATTTCAGACTCATTGGCTGAAATATGTTTCATTAGAAACTATTAAAGATTAACTATGAAATATAGTTTTTAATATTTAACAATTGTAAATTTAAAGATTAACTATTAAATATAGTTTTTAATGAATAAAAATGTATATAATGTATTTTATGTTATAGATTACAACTAATTTTCTGTCATATATAATTGTTTAGTACTATATAAATTTGTTGTTGATATATATATTATTAAAAAATTATTTAAGAACAAAATTGTAAATATACATCTAATATTGAATTTTTTGTGATAAATATTCATTGTAAATAGTCTAATGAACAAAGAATAATACTATTAATAATAAAGAATTTAATAGATAAATAACAATAATATATATTATATTAAAAAATAGAAAATGAAGATGAATAATAATAAAGAATTTAATAGATAAATAACAATAATATATATTATATTAAAAAATAGAAAATGAAGATGAACCATCATTTTTTAAAGCAAAAATATATTTAATTATTGTTATAAAGTTTACATATGGAATGATTAGAACCCGGGGTTTGTGTATAGATTTTAAAACAAAATATCATATAAAACTTACATCAAAGTCATATTTTATATTACATGATTTGAAAGCAAAGACTATATTTAATTTTAGATTATTATTTTGCTTTATGTCAAACTTTATAGTTCACAAATGAGAAAGAACAAACAACAAGATTAGGAGCTTTATGCAAAGTAATTTGAAACTTACTCAAAAGTTATTAAGATCATCTTTATATTATTAAAGAGGTGGTACTTCTCTTTGTCATTTAGATTTTCAATATACTTATTCAAAGAATAAATTTAAACATTCATACCATTTACACATGTGAGTGGACTAGGTGGTAAAATAACTAAAAGGATAGGAGATAAGTTATAGCAGAAAAGTAACAACCGTTATTGTCCAACACCCTAAAAATGATAAAAAGTCAATGAATACAATGCACTTCTATGGGGAAACCTCCTTTTACAGTATATCCAATTCATAAGACAAGATGAAATATAATAATATGATAATAAGACTAAGTTTCCTTGGTATATATGTAGGATACAAATGGTACAATTATAATGAAAGCATACAAGGGTTCTAGTCTACATACAAATATGACACTAGAAATGTAATAATTCAATATCTAGGGCTTAATAAGGGGTTTTATATATGTAATGTCTCCAACTAGGCTAGGTGGAAATATTATGTTTTCTATCCCAAAGTTGTTACTTCTTCTTATGTAAATGTGCCAAAACACTTGTACTAATGGTGTTGTTAACTCCTTGCAAATAGTTTGCTCAATTAGAAATATTGTCAAACATATTGCATGCATCCATTACACAGAAAATAGAGCAGTTAACCATGGCATATTATTATGGATGGAAAATCCCAAAATCTCAGCAATACAATGATATCTAATGGTTGTAACAAAAACTGCCAAATACTCCTAGGCACACAAGTCTAATGGTTGCCAGGAACCTGCAAAATCTACTACAAAAACAATACAAGAAAACATGGAATGATGCCAATCTCTTATGTCCATTGATCCAAGGCTGCCCAAGCCCTTCACTACTCTACTCCAATAGTGTATTCTTTGTAAGCGACCCTATAGTCTCTCATGTAACCCTCGCAATCCCGATCTGGTTAACTGTTGCGACCCTTGATTTATAGAGGTCTTTGCAGGACGACTGTTGGACATCTAGCGGGCCCTCACGAGACAACTTGTGCTCAACCTGCGAGGGTGTCTCCTTAAACAATTACATGAAATCCTCCTAGCACGTGCATATCTGATGATCGGTTTCCCCCTGAGAAATGCTGCAAAACCCCTATGCAAGCCAATATGCCTCCAAACTCTCTCCAAGATGAAACCAAACACCACAATGAACTCAAACGAGGACTCTGAATGAATCCTCCTTGTCTAGCTAGGGTGGATATTGCACCACTTAAACTAAACCGAAATGGAAGGGTTTTTTCAAACCCGACGAAAAATTACCTCAAACAACACACCAACAAGAGATCAAATCATAATGCCAAAGAGAGGGGTTACCTCTCTATTTATCCTTCCTTTGAGCCTTCTATATCTTTCCTTCTTTTTGACCAAATCAAACCCTCACTTAATTTTCCCTCCAATTTCATTTAAATATAATTATTTATATTTTATTCAATGTCACTTTAGGGTTTGACAGCAAATAAACCTCCCTGACTCTCTTTATCCTTGTTGACTATAGCATACGGGAGTCGTATAGACTATTGAGTCATCCTCCATTATGATCAATTGGAAAGGGACATTACAATCTTCCCTTCCCAAGATCGCTTGTCCTCAAACAATTCCAGATTAGGTTGTCGTAAGATCTTATCTCCTCCCCATTTAGCGTCTTCTATGTGAAATCCTCTCCATAAAACCAAGCACTCTCGAATGACCCTCCTCCATAACCTCCATTCCTTGATATCAACAATATTCTCAGGTGCTAGAACTAACTTCCCTTCCTCATTTGGTGGAGGAAGATTTTCCAAGGCGGTGACTTGTTTTCCCATTTCCTCTTTGAGGCAAGATACATGGAAGGTGTTGTGGATTTTTCTACCCTTTGGTCTCTCCAGCTCATATGCTACCTCCCCAACTCTCTTGATCACTCTGTAGGGTCCATAAAAATGAGGTTTTAGCTTCTTGACACCACTCTTCTTCAACGGCTAAGAAACATGATATCTCGGTCACTGACTATGCTCCTCGAAAGACCATGGAGTTTGAACACCTCCTTGAAGAATATATCTACTACATGAGATGCGTTGTACTATGAAGGAATGGTGAAGAATTTTGCATATTTTGTCAATATGTCCACTAACACGTAGATACAATCCCTGCCCTACACCTTTGACAATCTTGTGATGAAGTCCATGGAAATGCTATCCCACTTTTGCCCCAGAATTGGTAATCGCTGAAGAAATCCTACAGGATGTGTAAACTATGACTTGTTCTGTTGGAAATTCATTCACTCCCTCACATGATGAAGTGCATCCTCCTTGAGACCCTTCCTGGAAAATCTCTCCCTCACCTTCCTATAGGTTTTCAGATACACCTAGTGCCCTTCCAGTGGTGTGTCATGTACCTCCCTCAAAATCTTATCCTTGATTTTGGACTCAAGGACAAGATAGATCCTGTCTTTGTAGTAGATGATGTCATCCACTACCATGTACCCATCATCCTGAATAAGACCCTCCATCAGATCACAGGCAAAGGTGTTCTTGGAGTATTCCACCAAAAGAATGGATTTCCAGATTGTTGAGATCTCTCTCATGGAGAAAGTTGTAGGTCTCGTGGATAAGGCATCAACAACTACGTTATTGTTTCCCTTTACATACTTAATGTCAAAATCATATCCCTGCACCTTACTCACCCATTTCTGTTGTCTTTCGTTTAGATCTCACTACTCCAAGAAATACCTCAAGTTCTTGTGGTGAGTCCTAACCACAAAGCTTCCTCCTACCAAGTACTATTTGAACTTGGTCAATGCATGCATGATGAGCAACATCTCCTTACCATAGATCAGATATAATTTCTTAGGCTCCCTCAACATCTCCTTACCATAGATACGATAGAGCAAAATACATTTAAGTTGTCTAAACTTTTTAAGTTTTGGCATTTTCCACCAGATATAAATTTAGGAAAAATCACAAGTTTTTATTTTTTATATTGCATTTCTAAATACATAAATGAATTCAATATCTTGATAAACCCCCAAAACACTAGCATTTTACAGAAGAAGAAGAAAATAAAAATAAGAAAAACAAATTTAGACTAATCCAAATACATTTACTTGGGATTGTTGATTTAATAACATAAACTTCATTTCAAATTTCAATGAATCTTTCCTCATTGTTTGTGATAGCTTCTCTGGCCAGGTGTGAAATGTGAGTTGAACTGTTTGAACAAGTTTTCTTATATTTTTCTTTCCATGTTTGTTATGAATCCTACTTTGTTTAATGGTCAAGTGGAAATTCCATAGAACCACTATCGCACGGCAGTTCACCGTCCTCGATTCAAAGATAGTTGAATACAGATAGTACGTTTTCCATCAAAAAGTCTCTACTGATTTTATGGCTGTTATGTAAACAACTTCTCGAAGGTCTTAACCTAATCT
>SNQJ01S0007978.1:79861-95055 GCA_010110895.2 Picea sitchensis | reverse complement strand
TAAGGTCCAAAAGGACACCGATACCCATAAGGTTCGAGAGGACGATGAGGTTGTGCCCACTAGAGAGATGCTACATGCGTTGATGAGGCCACAAATGCATGATTGTGGCATGACCATAAGATAGTCTATGTGTGACTATGACATAGCAAGTGTATGGTTATGCTGGTGATTGTGATGTATCGATTCATCAGATAGTCTGTGTGTGACTATGACAGAGCATGTTTGGCTATGATGGTGATACTTGTGACATGATATGTTTGATTATGACATAACATGTGTGGCTATGGTGATTCTACATATAGACTGGTCTGCAAGACCATGTGATTGGTGGGAGTCTTGTACATGCCATGTGTAATGGATGGATGTGATTGAGATTACTAGATGAAGAACATCATGGATAATACCTCCCTAGCTAAGAGGGAGTGTTGAGGTTACATAACTTCTAGTGATGTATATATTCATGGAAAGTCAACAAGTAAATGGTCCAGAATAAATATACATATAGAAACAATATTGAAGATTATGCTAGAAGAATACCTTCCTTGCTAAGAGGGAGTGTTGAAGTATTATGTAGCTACAGAAGATATTCTTATTGTATTTTATCAAGTCAAAACCATAAAAGAATAATGCTAAAGTATATTTGTAATGTCGGCTCAGGAAAATTATTATTATTATATTTTATACTTGCAATATGAGAATTCAACCCTACCAAAAAAAGTCAAAGTAAATTATATTTGCCAGAAAAGACAGGTCGACCCTGTGGGAAAATTTCATTGGCAGAATAAGTATAAATAAGGTGACTCCTTACTCATTTAGTGATTACAACTCACTCAACTATAGCGCAAGTTTGGTAAAGAGTTGCAGTTGCAGTTGCAACTACAGGAGGAAGGATAAGGCACATCTCTTGGTCTTGGTTGGTCTCTCTCTCATGCACTACCTTGATAGGGTAATGTGCTAGGATTTGGATTGTGCCTTGGTGTATCTCTTGGTATAATAATTGGTGTATCTTTAGGTGACAAGGCACAAGTCTAGTAGTAGGGTTTTTTTTTTAGTAGAAGGGTTATCTGGGATATTTCTCTCTGAGAGAGAATTGTACTGACACTGTACCTGGTTAATGAATCTATACTGAAGAAGTTCTGCTAGGTTTTCTTCCTCAAGTGGGTTTCCCAGGATATATCTTTGTGTCATGTGCTCGGGGGTGGCACATGTAGGTGCCTATGGTTGGGTGACGATGATGTAGCATCATCTATGGAAAAACGAGCACGTAAAAGTAGTTAAAAACTTAAATTGCTATGGTAAATCTAAGTCTAACTAGTTTTAGGAAAAATTCAACAAATACCCCCAAATTTGACTTCAAACTGATGCTTGATTTGACCCTTTACCTTTGCATTGTCACCATCATCATTTTAAAGTGTTCTTTTGTGCCTTCATATTTAACCATTCTTCCTTGTATCTTAGATTTGAGCATAAATTCCATTCTCACCCAATAATTGTCAAGTCAACATGCATGTCACTACCCAATCACAATTGTCAAACCCTACCTACGAAGTGTCACCATGCCATAGGCCCACTTTCTTAATACATGTCATGTTGTGATAGGTTAGAGTTTGCATTAAAAAACATGCAAGGTAAGTGGGGGAAAAACTTAGGATATCTTAAGCTTAAGATATACTGTGTAGGTAGATTTAGAAGAGTAAGGTAAGGAAAAGGTGGAGTGAAATGATGGGTGGCTTTGCACCTCTGCATTCTGTATTAGAAATGATGTGGAGGTGTGGAGAGGGGAATGTGGATAGGAGAAGGGAATGTGGAGGGATAATGATGTGGAAGAAAGGAATGTGAAAAAGTGGAAGAATTTTTTTGTGCAGTAATCCTTTTTAGGTGACAAAAGGAAGCACACATAGCTTTAGGGTTATGTGGAGATGTGGGCATGTGAAGATTTGAATGAGTCCTAGCTACCTCCATGCTCCACACTCCTCAGAGAATAAGAGTCATGTAGAGGTTTCACATGAGGAGCTAAGGAGCATGGAATTGAGCTTACCTATACACTCTACAAAGGGTAGGTAAGTAAAAAAGAAATTGCAAATTATTAGTGCATGTAGAGAAAGGCATGTAGATCTAAGCATGCACAATAACAGACTTGCTTGACCTTCCTAGGAGGACTTCTACATTGTTTAATAAGAGGACCTCTGGTTGTAGACCAAAGAATGGAGAAGAGTCCATGACAAAAAAAACCCTAGCTATACTAGTAGGTGACGCCCATGTACAATGGTGACATGTGTACACATCTCCCATACATATATTGGGGTGTAAAAAGCACCTCTCGATGCAATAAAGAAAGGGAAAAAACATAAAATTGAGGATTACGTATTAAAGAGCTAGAAATGGAATGTGCATTATTTCTGTAATTTTAATTTTGTACATGAATTGTGTGTGTCATACAAACACTCCATAGAATTTTGAACATTAAAAAATAAAGTTAAAAGTGGACAAACTCGATCATTTTTTTTGTTAAAATTCTTTTCTAAATTTGATAGAAATTTTGTTGGAAGTTTTAGTTCCACCTAATTGATGAAAAACAATATACACCTCCCATGAAAACATATAATGCCTTTTATATATATATATATAACCCTCACCATGAGAACTTTGACCCTGGAAATAAATTCCCACTTATAAATTAAAAAAATAAAAGCAAAACTTTACATACCCTAAATAATAAACCCAATAAAATAAATTTAATTTATCCTATTTTAAAGAAAAAAATTAAAAACAAAACTTTACCTAACCCAAAATAATAACCCCAACAAAATAAATTTGTCAATATTTTAAGAGGACTCGTAGTTGCCAGTGGAGAATCTAAAGAACTATTCAACTTCTCAATGGAGAACACATGATCGGATCACTAAAATCCTTTACCTTTATATGCATCGACTTCTCCTTTGAAAGTGGGAGGCACGCTTGTCAATGAAGAATCCTTTACGGTCACCCCTGTCAGTTGAAAATCCTTGAACTTGTCACCACTAAAATCCTTTACCTTATATTACAGGTAGAATTTTCCTTTCAAAGTGGGAGGCACACCAGCCAACACGATCACTATCCACACCGTGACAGGTGATTAAGACCACTGTGAGTGTAACATGGACAAGTGAAGATCCCCGCCACTGAGGCCGCCAGTACACCCACCACTGTTGTTGTCTTTTCTTTGTGCGCATCATCCATCCCATCACCCATGGCATTCCTCCATCCAGTCACAGATTAAAATTTGAATTCTGATAATTGATCTCAGTTAAAAGGCGCATCGCGCGCCTGGTGCATGATGCCCATGTTACAAAGCGGTCTTAATCACTCCTCCTGCAGGGTGGATAGTGATCGCCACTGCGCTTCAAAGTAATTATTTTATCTGTTTATCACTCTATCGGTCCTTTACTGACACTGTCCACAATCATGAATGACAATGTCAATAATTTCCACCCTTGAAAATTTTGTGAATCTAATGCTACCCACTGCCTAGTGTAAAGGCGATGGATTTATTGACCTCTCATGTACAATCTTGAGAGTCATGAAGTGACAAGGTAAAGAATTCTCCAAGAGCATCCAGTACACTACCAAAATTCTTTCTCAGCTCTGCAAACTTTCATTCAAATTTCTTTGGAACGACTTTGCAGGGAACCGCCATTATCACCTTTGAAAATGGCAAACTCTCACACTCCCTAAGCGGGAAGGCGGCTGGGGATTAAAAAATCTCTCTACTTTCAACTTGGCGCTACTGGCTTGCTCCTTCTGGCGAGCGTTAACCTCAAAAACACTCTGGCATCGGGTCATCATGGCTAAATATCTCGGTTCAAAACCACTCTCCCTTTGGATTCGTCAAGCACATCTATCACAAAGCTGGGCCTCGCCATTTTGGAAGGGTATGGTCTCCTCATCGCAGGTCATACTCCACTGGCTCTGATGGTGTCTGGGTTCGGGCATTGAAATTAAATTAGGCAGGGATAAGCTCATTGGCCTTGATGACACTTCGTTACTATCTTTGCAGCTCAGATCCAAACTGTTGTCTCTTGATATTCGATATCTTGCTCATTTAAAAATTGAATCTGCTGCCTCTCCCCTTCCAGACCGCTGGCTCCATAGCAGCGACTTGGCCCTAGAAGGACCCCTGGCAACGGAGTTAGACTCCTACACGACTGCTCTTCAATGTTTGGGTCTTTCCCTCACAGATGGTCATGACACCCTCACCTGGGTTGGGGGCGATGGCTCTGGCTCCGTCACAGCTAAAAATGTGTATACAGCCCTTCTTACAGACAGGGGGATGGTCCAGCCAACCTGGCTAACTCGAATCTGGTCCTGGCAGATCCCCATTAAATACAAATTATTTCTTTGGCTTGGGGCCAGCGACAAACTCCTCACCTGGGCGAATCTTCAAAGGAAAGGTAGATATGGTCCAGGGCATTGTGTTTTGTGCAGAGAAGGCTCGGAGGATATTCACCATCTGTTTTTACACTGCAATTTTGCCCAGACTGTATGGCTACACATTTTACAGCAGCTTTCTCTTCCTTTCCATTGGACTGGTGCCTCCTTCCCGGAGTGTTTTTCCACCTGGACTTTTGACTTGGCAGCGCCCCCTACTCTGGCAATTTATGTTTGTTGGCACTTGTGGATTGAACGGAATAAGACTTTATTTGAAGACATCTCTCCTTCCTATCGGGCAGTTTGCTACAGAATACTATCTTCCTTCAACTGGCAGCAGTCCTCTATCAAGCCGATTCTCCACTATTCGGTTGATCTCACCTTGCCTGCTGGCCACACAGTGGCTTTTTTTGACGGAGCGGCCAAATCCACAGGCCTCTGCAGTGGTGCGGGAGGCATCTTCAAGATGCATCCAGAGCGGACAACCAAGTGGTATATTTGTTGTGGCAGGGGCTCCAATACTAAGGCCGAACTGCTTGGTCTTTGGGTGACTCTCCTGCTCGCCTCTTATTGGTCTCTTGATCATTTCCAGGTCATTGGTGACTCCAAAGTCATCATTGACTGGATCAATCGCAAATGTGATCTCCATTCGAGCCATGTGGAAGGCTGGAAACTCAAAACTCAACTGCTGGCTAGCTCCTTCTCCAACATCTCCTTCCGACATCTTCCCAGATCTTTTAATTCGGAGGCGGATGCTCTATCCAAAAGAGCTCTCAACCATGAAGTGGGCAGACTCTACTTACTACACTGCCACAATGGCCAGGAGAGTCCCACCACTACACTTAACCTTTTTGAATCATGACCAGGCTCTCAGCTTGGACTAGCATTGGGTATCCAACCAGCTATGTTCTGGTTCAGACCGGGTTCGGTGTTTATTGTATTGGCCGTTAGAATAGTTGCTGTCTCGGTGGACTGGTGGGTGATTATTCCACGGCCTCCTTCCTTCTCTGTGATGCGGCGTTGTACACTGTTACTCCCACTGTGTATCCGTCTGTTGCTGCCAGGAGGTTGGTGGAGGCGTCTCTGGTCATCTACCTGTTGTGTATGTCGACGTGTTTGACGTGTATGTCGACTACCAGATGGTGTATCCCTCCGTCAACTCTCTTCTCTGCTCATGGAGTTGACTTTGCCACATCATCGGATCATCTGCCCGTCGTTGGCTGGAGGTGGTGATTGGCGTCCAGGATTGGCTCGTGCTCTCTCCATGGGACGGTCAACGTCCTTGATGTCATTCCTGTCGACGTGGACCTGTATGTCCTCTCGTTGCTGCCGGACCGCACTCATTGAGATTATTCCTGTTCATTTTGTATTAGACTGGTTGTTTGTTACTGTGATGTAAAAGATTTTATACACTATATAAAATTGAGTTAATTTTTCATGGGAAAAAAAAGGTAAAGAATTCTCCACCACTCAAAAATTTGTCCCGTCTAAACATAAAAGATTCATTGGCCCTCTATCCACATTCATGAAGTGACCAATGTGCATTATCGCTGTCTAGCTTAAATATGAATTTATCTAGGAAATTTATCTATATTCTGTCATAATTTTCCAACAACAATGTGAAGAATTTTCCACCCACGAAATTGTGTGGAAATTATGTCCCGTCTAAAGATGAAGTATTTATCGAGCGTTGCTTAATGATCAAGGATTTATCTATATTATGTAAGAGACCAAAGGGATGGAATTTGTAAGAGACTAATTGGTCGGGCAAATCAACCATCTTAATTAAAATGGTATAAACCATCAAATTGGGCTTTACGATTTTGCAATTCTAATCCTACAGATGATCATGAAGCTTTCTCTAATATAATATGTTTTTTTCTAATATATACTTCAATCCCATTCTCATTATATGTTTTTTCTAATACACCTCCCACTTTTACCTATATAATATGTTTTTTTAATATATACACCCAATCCNTTCCTCCTGAGCTTTTATCCTTCTTATCCTACTGTCTCTACTGTTGCCATTAATGACAACAACCATCACTGCATTCTATCCACTGAATTTGCCAACAGAGAAAGGCATGTAAAGCTAAGCATGCACAATAAGAGACTTTCTTGACCTCCCTAGGAGGACTTCTACATTGTTTAAGAAGAGGGCCTCTAGTTGTAGACCAAATAATGGAGAAGATTCCATGACAAAAAAGACCCTAGCCATACTAGTAGGTGACATGCCCATGTACAATGGTGACATGTGTACACATCTCCCATACATACATTTGGGTGTAAAAAGCACCTCTCGATGCAATAAAGAAAGGGAAAAAACATAAAATTGAGGATTACGTATTAAAGAGCTAGAAATGGAATGTGCATTATTTCTGTAATTTTAATTTTGTACATGAATTGTGCGTGTCATACAAACAGTCCATAGAATTTTGAACATTAAAAAATAAAGTTAAAAGTGGACAAACTCGATCATTTTTTTTGTTAAAATTCTTTTCTAAATTTGATAGAAATTTTGTTGAAACTTTAGTTCCACCTAATTGATGACAAACAATATACACCTCCCATGAAAACATATAATGCCTTATATATATATAACCCTCACCATGAGAACTTTGACTCTGAAAATAAATTCCCACATCTAAATTAAAAAAATAAAAGAAAAACTTTACATACCCTAAATAATAAACCCAATAAAATAAATTTACATACCCTAAATAATAAACCCAATAACATAAATTTAATTTATCCCATTTTAAAGAAAAAATTAAAAACAAAACTTTACCTAACCCAAAATAATAACCCCAACAAAATAATTTTATCAATATTTTAAGAGGACTCGCAGTTGCCAGTGGATAATCTAAAGAACTATTCAACTTCTCAATGGAGAACACATGACCGGATCACTAAAATCCTTTACCTTTACATGCGTCGACTTCTCCTTTGAGAGTGGGAGGCACGCTTGCCAATGGAGAATCCTTTACGATCATCCCTGTCAGTTGAAAATCCTTGAATCAGTCACTAAAATCCTTTACAGTCACCCCTGTCAGTTGAAAATCCTTGAAATTGTCACCACTAAAATCCTTTACCTTATATTACAAGTATACTTTTCCTTTCAAAGTGGGAGGCAAACCAGCCAATGCGATCACTATCCACACTATGACAGGTGATTAAGACAACTGTGAGTGTAACATGGACAAGTGAAGCTCCCCGCCACTGAGGCTGCTAGTAGACCCACTGCTATCGTCTTTTCTTTGTGTGCATCATCCATCCCATCACCCATGGCATTCCTCCATCCAGTCACGGATTAAAATTTGAATTATGATAATTGATCTCAGTTAACAGGTGCATCGCGTGCCTGGTGCATGATGCCCATGTTACACAACGGTCTTAATCACTCCTCTTGCAGGGTGGATAGTGATCGCCACTGCGCTTCAAAGTAATTATTTTATCTGTCTATCACTCCTTTACTGACACTTTCCACAATCATGAAGTGACAATGTCAATAATTTCCACCCTCGGAAATTTCATTAATCTAATGCTGCCCACTGCCCAACGTAAAGACGATGGATTTATCAACCTCTCATGTACAATCTTGAGAGTCATGAAGTGACAAGGTCAAGAATTCTCCACCACTCGAAATTTTTTCCTGTCTAAACATAAAATATTCGTTGGCCCTCTATCCACATTCATGAAGTGACCAATGTGCATTATTGTTGTCCAGCTTCAAGATGAATTTATCTAGGAAATTTATTTATATTCTGTCAGAATTTTCCAACAACAATGTGAAGAATTTTCCACCCACGAAATTGTGTGGAAATTATGTTCCGTCTAAAGATGAAGTATTTATCGACCGTCGCTTAAAGATCAAGGATTTATCTTTAGCTAAAATTGAATTGGTAAGAGACTAATTGGTCAGGCAAATCAACCATCTTAGTTAAAATGGTATAAAACATCAAATTGGGCTTTACGATTTTGCAATTCTAATCCTACAGATGATCATGAAACTTTCTCTAATATAATATGTTTTTTTCTAATATATACTTCAATCCCATTCTCATTATATGGTTTTTATAATATACCTCCCACTTTTACCTATGTAATATGTTTTTTTAATATATACACCCAATCCCATCTTCATAATATGTTTTCTCTAATATACCCTCCACGCTTATCCCCACCTCATGGGGGTGGGAGAATACATTATAGAAAACATATTATATGTTTTCTCTAATATATCCCCGGAACTCCACCCTCATGATATGTTTTCTCTAATTTATCCCCCCACCCTCATGCCCTATATCCCCCAGGGTGGGGTGGAGGGATGTATTAGAGAAAACATATAATATGTTTTCTCTAATATATCCCCCAACCCCACCCTCATGATATGTATTAGAGAAAACATATAATAGGTTTTCTCTAATATATCCCTCCAACCCCACCCTCATGCCCCATCCTACCCTTATGCCCCAACCTCATGACGGTGGGGCATGAGGATTACATATATTATAGAAAACATATACTAGCATACCCCCTAAGATGGTGAATGAGAATGCCGAAGTAATTGGAGGGAGGTTTCATATTAATATTGTTAATTGTGATTATAAACATATTGCAATTAAAACTATTGCATTTGAAATTTTTATGGAGGTTTCATAATAATGTTGTTAATTGAGATTATAAATACATTGTATTTAAAATGATTGTATTTGAAGTTTGTTCACTATTTTGATGATGTTTGGTTCATGCACCCAAGGCGTTTCAACTTGTATAAAGAAAACATGGAACGGTTCACCACTATGTCCTTTGACCAAACAAATAATATTTGGCATTGCAACCTTTTACCTCAACTCTTTGTGTCCACATAAAGAGTGTGGCCACTACCATCCATAAGCAAATACCTTACATAAAGCACCATTTATTTTCCCTCAGTGCATGTCTCTAAATACATGTTTCTATTTATTAGAAATAACTTAATTATTTTTAAAAGACATCCATGTTATTTTTATCAACATTACTTAGTATACTAATTGGTTATGGATAGGTCATTCACATTATTGGTGAAGTTATGCATTTTACTCAGCCTTGTTTACTCAAGTCAGTTTTAAACATTATCCATGTTATTGAATAAGTTGTTAGTTTTCTTAAAATGTAAGTAATAATAATGTATTTATATGTAATAAAACTCACCTAAATTCTTCTCTGTGTCCAAAAGGCTTTAGCTTTGTACATGAATTTTGATGATGACATCGGTGACATTAGTCAATTCCCTTCATACCTAACTTCTTCTATGTGTCCAAAAGGCTACATGAATTTTGATGATGATGTCCTTTTTAGGTGACATTAGTCAATTCCCTTCATACCTAACTTATTCTCTGTGCCCAAAATATTTTATCTTTGTACATGAATTTTGATGATGATGACCCATCTAGGTGATATGAGTCAATTGATTGATGTATTGTAAGCATTATATATTAAGTTTACCTATGCAATAAAAGGGGACCCTCCATGCATAAGACATGTGAATTTTATCATCATTCATAAATAATTGATAAATGTCTGGAGGCAACTTAAGTGAGGCCTTTTGTTGTAGAGCTTTTGATAAACCCGTTTTTAGAGGACTCTCTAATCTTTATTTATCTCCACTTAAATTGACAATTAATACTAATATTATTTTTTTTACCATCCAATTTTTTTCTTATTAATTATTTTAATTATAAATTATAAATAATTACTAATAAAAATGCACTTTTAATTATTAACTAAGATACATAATAATAATAATAATAATTTATTTTTAAATAAATATTTAGTAACTATACATTCTTGTTCACTAAAATATATTGTATTTTATTTTATTTTAAATTAGTAAATTTGAAATTTATTTTTAACTTTGTTTGTTTTGATTCAACTTTAATAAAAATCACTTTATACATTCTCATCAACTCACAATTCTTACGAATATAATCCATTATAATTTTAGGTTTTAACTATATCTTAAAGATAACTCAGACCATGTATGTTTCACTCAGTGAATTTTATTTTTATTTTTAAATAAAAAATTACAATTGATAGATTGAACATTGACTTATTTTGAAGACACAACAACAAATTTTAGACAGAGCTCTTGACGCAGTCGCGCTCGCAAGCACGTCCGCTCACAAGATCTTCTCTTCTCTACTGGCCCGAAGAACTCTAAGGCTCTTCTATTTCCCTATCGGCAAATCTGCACCCACAGAAAATCTTCGTGGGATCCCCTCTTCACAAATCGAGAGATCGGACTTCGCGAAGTCAAAGGCCGAGCGTTCGGTATTCGAATCCCCGAAACTCGATACAAGTCAATGCTGACCTTTTCCCTCTCCTATCGGGACTTTTCCTTATCGTGACTTCAACACTCGCGATGTCGAACAACTTGTCTCTCCGACTCCCGAACCCTGATATGCCGAACCTCCGATGAACTCATGAGTTGGCTTTTCAACGGTCCCTTCACTCCATCGACATTTCGGAGTTCGCAAGATCGCGAATCCTAATGCATATGTTTCGAGCCTTCTCGCCACGAAACCTCGATAAGGTGTGCCACCTTTCCACCTGCTAACCCTTGTGCCCCCCACACTATTCCTTTAGCTTGTCGAGATATCGCGTATCGGAATATCATGATCACTGATGCTATGTTTACGGAGTTTCAACCCATGAAACCCCGATCCACGATTTCATGCGTAAATCCGACGGCCCTTGCGGCTCGGATCAATGGTCCTGTCCCTCCTGAGCTTCGAACCTCTTAAGAATATGTCGCTATATCTCCCCTGCACCTTTGTGAGATCTAACGACTCACGTAGTTTCGCGAAATCTCCTCAGAGATTTTCGTCCGTCCGTCCTTCCTGGACAATTTCTGCGAAATGACTAAGTGTTCCTCCGCGGAACTCGTCCACTTGCACGCAAACTTACAACGTCTTCTTGAATCTTCCAGTAGTATCTTCTCTGCGCTATCCTTCAACAAATTCGAAGGCTTTATCCTTTCTGATATTTCCCAACTCTGAATCCTTCAGAGAAACTTGCACGCACTCCTTGCGGTAGACATTCAACAACTTCCAAGTGTTGAATCTTTGACTCTGTGCACACCTGCAGCAGAAATATCTCGACAAATCAATCAGGTTCATAACCCTAAAGTCTCATTTGGCCTGCACACTCCTTGCACAACTCCTGTGCCCCACTGCACTTTTGAGAGAATGAGAACAAAAGCAACCCTATCTGAACCCTTTGTCAACACACTCCTTGCGGACACTTCAACTGCACTCCTTGCAGGAATCCTCTGGCTCAAATAGAGAAACAATTGAAACTCATTCCTTCTTCCTCTCAGACTTCAACTCAAACATGAAATCATATACAAATAATATTAAAGCAAATGCATAACAGGAAGCAAACATTCATGAGCATATCATTCAGCATCAATACACAGAGAAGAAACACAAAACCATGAATTTGAATCAATCTCTTTCTATTAATCCAAATATCAGTACATGGGTGTTCTTACACAGCTCTCTGCTTCTCCTATGCTCTTGTACTTCTAACTCTGATAATGTTACAATGCACAATGAGGGTGTCTATATCCCGTTTCCCTCTGGTGCTCTCAAACAGTCTAATCTAGAATTAAATTCTATCTACCTGCATTAACTATATTAAATGCCTCTTACCTACTAAGGACGAGAGCTAAAGGCTCAAGGTCCGATTACAATATACAAGTGTGCCTCTTCTTAATGACTTCATTTAAGATCGCGCAACAACTTCCAAGGCAATTCAAAATTTTATGCTGGCACTTGCTCAACTGTCCACTTGCATTTGCACTGGCTCGTTTGATGTGGGAGATGCTCCTGCATCATACTCCCTCACTTGAAAACTTTCATGGGCTCCTGTCCATGAGCTCCTGCATGGTCTGTCCATGCTTTTGTATCTTCGCTTCAATCTCCCAGCTGGCATTTTCAACTGAATGATTCTTCCACTTGACCAGATACTCAAAGTATTATTTCCTCCTGGTCTTCTTGCCAATTCTTTTTTCCAGTATGCACTCCATCTGCAGCTTCTTTGCAACTGGCATCTACTTTTCCCACTGGATCACTGGTTGCTCATCTCCAGTCTCTTCTTCCCCATCTCTGTATGGGTACAAATCCGAGATATTGAATGTCAGAGAAATTCCGATCCCATCGGGTAATTCAATCTCATAAGCATTTGCCCCAATTTTCTTCAAGACCCTACATGGCCCGATTTTCTTCATCTTCAACTTATTGTATGTTCCTTTTGGGAACCTTTCTTTCCTCAAATGTGCCATAACCAAATCGACAAACTCAAACTGAAGTTGTCTTCTATGTTGATCTGCTCTGCATTTATACTCCCGACTTGAATTCTGCAACCGTCCCTTCACCTGGCTGTGAAGTTCTTTCATCGCCTCTGCAAATTCCTCTGCACTAGCGCTCCTAGTCGCAGTCTGTTCTGAATCCATCAGTTCAGAAATTCCTCTCGGTTGCATGCCATAGACAATCTGAAATGGACTCTGCCCTGTGCTCCGGTTAACTGAGTCATTATACACAAACTCTGCTTGTGGTAATATGATGTCCCACTGGCTATGGTGTTCTGTCACCAAGCTTCTCAGCAAGTCTCCCAGACTTCTGTTGACCACCTCCGTCTGAGGATGATAAGCTGAAATAAATGCCAAGTTAGTCCCCAACTTCTTCCATAAGGTCCTCCAAAAATGCCCTATGAATTTGGTGTCTCGATCCGAAACTATACTTTTTGGCAACCCATGAAGTTGAATGACCTCCTTGAAAAACAGGTTCGCAATGTGAGTTGCATCACTGGTCTTTTGACATGGAATAAAGTGTGCCATTTTGGAAAATCTATCCACCACCACAAATATTGAATCACAACCTCTTTGTGTTCTCTGCAACCCCAATACAAAATCCATGCTAATTGCATCCCACGACCTCTCTAGTATGGGCAATGGTTGGCAAAACCCTGCATTATGTTTTCTCCCCTTCGAATGCTGGCAAATTCTGCATCGGTCCACGAATCTCTTGACATCAGCTTGCATTCTCGGCCAAAAGTATGACTCATTCAGCTTTGAGAACGTTTTGTCATGACCAAAGTTCCCTGCTAATCCTCCACTGTGTTTCTCCTTCAGCAGATTCTCCCTCATGGAGCATTTCGGAATACAAAACTAATTACCCTTGAACAACAATCCTTCCTGGATCATATACTCCATCCACTGGCTTCTGTCTCTGAGAATTGGATTCTCAGCTGCTTCATACGCCTCTTTAAAATCCTGATCATCAACGTACATGTTCCTGAGATCATCAAAACCCAACGTTTTGACTCGGAACTCCTGCAACAACAAACACTTCCTGCTCAAAGCATCAACTACTTTGTTAGCAGTACCAGAAATATGTTTTATCACAAAAGTGAAATTATGCATATACTCAACCCATTTGGCATGTTTCTGATTCAACTTTCCTTGTTGAGTCACAAACTGCAATGCATGATTATCACTTTACAAGACAAACTCTTTCGGGATCAAGTAATGCCTCCATTTCTTCAATGCCTGGATAATAGCATAAAACTCCTTATCGTAAGTGGAGTACTTCAATTTTTCCTCATTCAGATTCTTGCTAAAGTATGCTATTGGCCTGTCTTCCTGACTCAAGACTGCCCCTATTGCAAATCCACTTGCATCGCATTTCACCTGAAATGTTTTCTGGAAATCCGGCAACACCAAAACTAGTTGTTCCATGATCTTCCTCTTCAACAGATTGAGACTTTTCTCAGCCTCTTCTGTCCACTGAAAATACTTGTGTCTTTTCTTCACTGTATGCATCATCGCTGCGCTAATTCCACTGAAATTCCTGATGAGCTTCTGGTAGAAACTAGCTAATCCATGAAAACTTCTCACCTCAAAGATATTCTTCGGTGATGGCCAATTCTTGATCACTTCCACCTTATCTGGATCCATCCTCAACTCATTTGCCGAAATAACAAACCCCAAGTAAATGAGCTCTGTCTTCATGAATGAGGAATTCTTCATATTTGTCAACAACTTCTCCTGCTGTAACTTCTATATCACTGTAGCCAAATGCTTCAGATGCTCTGCCACTATTTTACTATAAATCAGTATGTCATCCAAATACACAATGAAAATTTTTCCAATGAACTCCCTCAGGACTTCGTTCATCAACCTCATGAAGGTACTTGGTGCATTTGTTAAGCCAAACGACATAACAAGCCATTCATACAACCCTTCATTGGTTTTGAATGTCGTCTTCCATTCATCACCTTCTCTCATGTGAATTTGGTGATAACCACTTTTCAAATCAATCTTTGAAAAATATTTTGCTCCACTCAAGCAATCCATCAAATCATCCATCCTCGACAATGGAAATCTGTACCTAATGGTTATCTTTTTAATCGCCCTCGAGTCAGTACACATCCTCCAGCCTCCATCTTTCTTCGGACTGAGTACTGTTGGAACAACACATGGACTCAAGCTTTCCCTGACTAAACATTTGTCCAACAAATCCTGGACCTGCCTTCTAACCTCTTCATTCTCTTGCAGCGTCAATCTGTATGCAGCTTTGTTTGGAAAACTGGCTCCTAGTATGATATCAACATGATGACTCATACTTATGATCGGTGGCAACGAACGAGGTAATTCGTCCACTATGATGTCAGTGAACTCTTCCAGTAGTTCCTGAACTTCCTCTGGTAAATCATCCACCCTTGTGCTAGTCAGAACAATC
>SNQJ01S0007978.1:45934-79811 GCA_010110895.2 Picea sitchensis | reverse complement strand
ATATTGCCATGGTCTACCCAGCAATAGATGACAAACATCCATAGGAATGACATCACATAAGATCTTATCATTATATCCTCCTATCTTGAATTCAACCAAGCATTGTTTAGTGACAGTTACCTGGTGTCCTTTCTGTAGCCACGAAACCCTGTATGGGCTTGGATGATCAGTTGTCTCCAGCTCCAGCTTCTCTACCATCTCTGTAGAAACGAGATTATTCTTGCTAACACTGTCTACAGTGACCTTGCATACCCTGTCCTAGGTCTTGCAAGCAGTCCCGAAAAGTTTGGTCCTTTGGACTGAACTCTCCACCTCCTTCTCGGGTGTCAAAAGGACTTTTCGCATCATGAGAAATCTTCCGCCTTCAGCGTCTTCTGCCTCAACACCCCGCCTCTGTGCCTTGGTGATGTGAGCTTCTCCAATGTCCTTCTTTTTATCTGGACACTCGTAAGACTTGTGCCCATTCTTTCCACATGTGAAGCATGTAATTACTCCACCTCTTCCTCTTCCTCTACCTCTAGTACGAGGAAAAGTGTTGTTGTCAGCATAATCTCCTCTTTGCTCATTATGCTGCCCTCTTTGTTCAACATATGGCCCTCTCTGCGAGGTTCCACCTCTCTCAATTTTACCCTGAGGTTTCTTCCAGTCCTCCTTGGGATTCTGATATTTATCCCGGGAAACTGATTTGCCTCTGGGCTAACTTCTTCCTTGGCCCCTCTGAATTTGCTTTCGGCTCAGCTTCTCTTCTGCTTTCAGAGCCATCTAATAAACATCTTCCACCGTTTGGATGGTTACCATTCTCATCTCATCCTGGATATCATATCTCAGGCCATTCATGTATCTAGCAACCTTTTCATCATCGCTCTCCCAATGACTTGCCCTGATGTTCAGTTTGTAGAATTCCTCAATGTATTCTTTCACTGTCATCAACCTCTATCTCAGGTTCTTCATTCTCCTGAATAGAGTAATTTGATAATCTCTGGGGATGAATTTCTCTTTCATATTCACAATCATTCTGTCCCAGCTCTTGATCTTCTGCTTGCCCTTGCAGCGTCTGTCAGCTTGTATTTCATCCCACCACAATGTTGCATGTCCTTTCAATCTTGTGACAGCATGCTTGACTTTCTTGTCTTCTTCAACGTCTTCATAGTCGAAGTACGTGTCCAGAGCTCTAATCCAGTCTAGAATCTCTTCTGCATCTAATTTTCCCTCGTAAACTGGAATGTCCATCTTTTCTCTTGCACCCATCCTTGCAATAGCTCTGATCAAACGTTCGTTTGATGCATCTTCAGCTGCAACTTCTTCTTTGCGTTCAACCTCAACTTCACTCTCGGAATCACTTAGATACCCTACACTGGCTGTGCGTCTTTGCGCTGTCTCCATGTCTTCGAGTCTAGCTCATAGATCACACATTTGTCTCTCCATAATTGGATCTGTCATCTGCCGACCTCTTCTTATCAACATTTCCCTATTCTCTGGATCGGGTGTCTTCGCATCCCTTCTCCTGGGCAGCATAGTGAATTCTCTTCTCTGCTACAGAAAGCAAAGAATCTTTTTGTGCTCTGATACCAAACTGATGCGTATCAGAGTGCTCTTTACCTCTTATGCCTCCCTCACCTAAAATATACAGACAAGAATCAGGCTCTGATACCAAACTGATGCAGTCGCGCTCGCAAGCACGTCCTCTCACAGGATCTTCTCTTCTCTACTAGCCCGAAGAACTCTAAGGCTCTTCTATTTCCCTATCGGGAAATCTGCACCCACAGAAAATATTCGTGGGATCCCCTCTTCACAAATCGGGAGATCGGAATTCACGACTTCGTGAAGTCAAAGGTCGAGCGTTCGGTATTCGAATCCCCAAAACCCGATACAAGTCAACGTTGACCTTTTCCCTCTCCTATTGGGACTTTTCCCTATCGCGACTTCGACACTCGCGATGTCCAACAACTTGTCTCTCTGACTCCCGAACCCCGATACGCTGAACCTCCGATGTGATCGCGATTTGACTTTTCAACGGTCCCTTCACTCCATCGGCATTTCAGAGTTCAAAAGATCGCGAATCCTAATGCATATGTTTCGGGCCTTCTTGCCACGAAACCTCGATAAGGTGTGCCACCTGTCCACCTGCTGACCCTTGTGGCCCCCACACTATTCCTTTAGCCTGTCGGGATATCACGTATCGGAATATCGCGATCCTTGATGCTATGTTTACGGAGTTTCAACCCATGAAACCCTGATGCACGATTTCACGCGTAAATCTGATGGCCTTGCGGCTCAGATCGACGGTCTTGCGCCTCCTGAGCTTCGAACCTCTTGAGAATACGTCGCTATATCTCCCCTGCACCTTTGTGAGATCTAACAACTCATGGAGTTTCGCGAAATCTCCTCAGATAATTTCGTCCGTCCGTCCTTCCTGTACAATTTCTGTGAAATGACTAAGTGTTCCTCCATGGAACTCGTCCGCCTGCACGCAAACTTACAACGCCTACTTGAATCTTCCAAGCACAACTTCTCTGTGCTGTCCTTCAACAAATTCGAAGGATTTATCCTTTCTGAGCTTTCCCAACTCTGAATCTTTCAGAGAAACTTGCACGCACTCCTTGTGGCAGACATTCAACAACTTCCAAGTGTTGAATCTTCTACTCTGTGAAAACCTGCAATAGAAATCTCTCGACAGATCACTCAGGTTCGCAACCTTGAAGTCTCACCTGGCCTGCGCACTGCTTTCACGACTCCTGTGCCCCACTACACTTTTGAGAGAATGAGAAAAAAATCAACCCTATCTGAACCCTTTGTCAATGCACTCCTTGTGGACACTTCAACTGCACTCCTTGCAGGAATCCTCTAGCTCAAATAGAGAAACAATTGAAACTCATTCCTTCTTCCTCTCAGAATTCAACTCAAACATGAAATCATATACACAACATATTAAAGCAAATGCATAACAGGAAACAAACATTCATGAGCATATCATTCAGCATCAATACACAGAGAACAAAAACAAAACCATAAATTTGAATCAATCTCTTTCTATTAATCCAAATATCAGTACATGGGTGTTCTTAAAGAGCTCCCTGCTTCTCCTATGCTCTTCTTCTTCTAACTCTGATAATGTTACAATGCACAATGAGGGTGTCTATATCCCGTTTCCCTCTTGCACTCTCAAATAGTCTAATATAGAATTAAATTCTATCTACCTGCATTAATTATATTAAATGCCTCCTACCTACTAAGGATGAGAGCTAAAGGATCAAGGTCCGATTACAATATACAAGTGCGCCTCTTCTTAATTACTTCATTTAATATTGCACAACAATTTCCAAGGCAATTCAAAATTTTGTGCTGGCGCTTGCCCATCTGTCCACTTGCATTCGCGCTGGCTCGTTTGATGTGGGAGATGCTCCTACATCAACTCTCCTCCACACTTTTTTAATTTTTTATCAACCAATCACAAAATCATAAACATTTTTTTAACCAATCACAAAGAACAGTATTTTTTAAAAGAAGAGCATCACACTTCTAACAAAATTATATTAACTGTGCTAATGTTAAACTTGAGTCATAAAATGACTCATAAAAGATATCAGTTAACATTCCTACCGAAGTTATTGAATGTAAAGGATATTATTCATGAGCAAACTGTAAAGAACATAATTGTCTGAGACTTGGAAAATCCATATCTAAGGTGATATCGGAACATGTTTGACATCGTAAATGAATATAGATGGGAAAATCCATCTCATATTCAATTAGTGATTTTGGTGGGCAACAATTTTCGAGTGGTACCCACACACATGATTGACACAGTCATATTCTTGACAGGTGACAATAAAGCATTGTTGACACATGGTTTTATCACAACTTACCTGGATAATCTCGCTCCAGTGATGTAATGGGATGCACCATCCTACAATCAATTAATGGCATCGTAAAAGACAGATATCAAATCGGTTCTTCATATGCTTGTAATGTTTTTCCAACTCTAGTTGAAATGTAAGTAGCTCTTTCTTGTCCACGGACACTGAGAAAGGAGATCTACCACTTTATCAGGAATGAAATATGATTCTATAGAAATTGAGTCCAATATGATGACATCCAGGAAATAAAAAAATAAGGTTGAGATGAGAGCTAGAGAACCTAGGCGTTTCAAAGAACATGCAAGACCGTTTGGATCTGGAAAGTCCGTAGAGGAAAATGAATGAGATGGCTAAGATTATTAAAGATTTATTGAAAAAATTTCCACGATGGAATTAGATCAAGACAAATCTGATCCATACATTAGGAATCAATTCAGGAGAAACCCTAACCCTCAGATACAACAAACATAAGTAAAAAATGAAGATCAAATGATCCAAGCTCCGTTTAAAACTGAAAATTTCATCTAGAGTGATGAAATGCAAGATTATGAGGAGTTAGAAGAAGTTCTAAACAACCTTAGCAATGATGATCTTGAGACACACTTAACCATGAAGGATTATGAGAAATATTTAGACCTAGAATCCATGTTTAATAATGAGGAAAACATCATCAATATGGGGGACTCTATATATCAAGGTCTCACTGACTCAATAATGGTCGAACTTCAACATAAGTATGATTTAAGGCCCAGAGAGAAAAGTTCTACAAATGTTCCACCAAAAAATATTTTATCACGAAGTAAAGTGAATGAGGTAGCAATTACCAAACCATCAACTAAAACACAAATTTCCCGAATAAATCAAGTTGAAACAAGAACAGTGCAAACTAAGAAGTCGAAAAATACAGAAGCAGAAGTTCAAACCAAGGAAATTGAGAAAACAATTGAGGGCTTCAATTTAGAAAATGAACTTAATAAAATTAAAATCCCAATGCCTCTGGTTGAACTTGCAAAAAAACTAATTTATAAAAAGAAAATTGCTAAAGCGATAAATGTTTTTGATGATGAATGTCAAGCTAACGTTATTAATTTGTAGGACGAAAAACCTACAATCATGTTTGGTCCACACTTTGAAAACAATAAGGATTATGTTGCTCCATGCTATATTACACTAATTGTGCATGACCATTTACTCCAAAATTGCATGTTAGACTCAGGGGCCTCTTATAATTCAATGCCTAAAATTATCATGGGAAAATTAGGCCTCGAAATTAGTAGACCTTATAAAGACTTGTACTCGTTTGATTCTAGAAAGGTTAAGTGTCTAGGTATTATTAAAGATTTGGTAGTATATATTTCTCAGATTCCTGTGAAAAGTATCCTTATGGATGTGGTTTTTGTTGATGTTCTTGCCAAGTACAACATTCTTCTATCCATATCTTGGGGTGCCAAGTTAGGAGGATCGGTTCAACAGGACATGAGTTACACTACAATCCCAATTTTTGGTGGGCAATTCACGCGAGTGTACAAAGAAACTAGATTGGCGTATACTGTAAGTGACGCTCAAAACACCAATAATTACCTAGTCTATGTTGTTGATCAGGACTTGGGAAGTTGTATATTATCTATGGATGACGATTTTGAAGATTGTATAGAAGAAGAAAATAAAAAAATAGAAATGACAAAGAAAAATGTAAATGTTAGAGAAGGAATTTGGAAAATGTTCTTCGATGGTGTCTCATCCTACGAAGGAATAAGAGGTTGGGTTTATTCTTGGCACTAGGTGATGAGTATGTTATTCCCTTCTATTATAGATTACAATGGGAGGTAGATTATATGAATAATGACTGCAAATATGAAGCTCTGGTTTTAGGATTAGAAGTTGCAAGGAAGTTAAAAATCGAACATCTGATAGTTTATGGTGATGCAGAGATTATTGTAAAACAAGTAAAACAATAGTATCAAGTTAAGAATCCAAGGTTGAGATCATATAGGAATTGTTCCTGGGATCTTGTAGAGAACTTCTTCTCATCCTTTAATATTCGCTCTATTCCCAGGATATATAATCAACAATTTGATTCCTTGGCCAAGGCTTCCATGACCTTCATACTGCCTACTGTCTTGAAACTGAAATATCACATCGAGATGAGACATAGACCTTCGATCCTGAACAATGTTCATCACTGGAAAGTGTTCGAAGACAACGAACAAATCAAGTAATTTTTGGAAATGGTTGACGAGTTTTATAAAACTCACATAGATTAGAAAAACTAGAATGATCCTGCTTGGATTATGCAGGAAGGGGAGAACCCAAAGAATTTTCAAGATAATATTGCAAATTACCGCATGCTCTTGCTTAAGAATAATCAGATTCTCAGAGGCCTGATCCCCTTACAAAGGTTGTTTGACCAGGATGACATACCTTTAAAGTTTACCTTACGAACTCAACCCCAAGAAGTTGAACGCTGTAATGTAGAAACTAATGAAGATCCCAAAATGGTCAAAATATCAAAATACCTTCTGGCCCAAATGAAGAGTAAGTATGGTGAGTTTCTTAGGTAGTATAAAGATGTTTTTTGCATGGCCTTATGATGATCTAAAAACTTACGATACCTCTGTAATTGAACATAAGATTCCTTTAAAACATGGTATTAAACCTTTCAGGCATAAGCTCAGATAGATAAACCCCATTCTCCTGCCAGTGATAGAAAGGGAAGTTAAGATACTCCTCGATGCAAAAATCATTGTTCCACTCAGATACTCTGAATGGGAAGAAAATTTGGTCCCTGTTAGAAATAAAAATGGTGAAATAAGGCTCTGTGTTGATTTCAGAAACTTAAATCGGTCGTCCCTTAAAGATAACTACCTGCTCCCAAAGATGGATCATGTTCTAGAGAAGCTAGTAGGGGATAACAAGATTTCCATGATTGATGGTTTTTTAGGATACAATTAGATTGTTGTTCATGAAGATGACAGATAAAAGACTGCGTTCACCACTTCATGGGGAAACTTTATGTACGATAAAAATACCTTTGGAATGATGAATGCAGGAGCCACTTTCTAGAGAGAGATGGATATCGTGTTCATCAGTGAAAGAGACAAATTCATTGTTATTTATCTAGATGATCTAACTGGTTTTTCCAATTCTGATGCAGAACATTTACTGCACCTTAGATAGACCTTCGAAAAATGCAGAAAATTCAATTTGTCTCTTAATCCCAAAAAGTCACATTTTGCTATGCAAGAAGGTAAAATTTTAGGCCATATAGTGTTGAAACAAGGAATCAAGGTCGACCCTAAGTGAGTTGAGGTTATTAACATGATTAATATCCCTAGAAATAGAAAATAAATTTAATATTTTTTAGGAAAGATCAATTTTTTGAGAAGATTTATCCCCAACTTTATGTTGAGGGGTCCTAAATCCCTTTAACTCAACAACAGGAACCAAATCCGCCACCAAGGCCCAATTAGAATCTACAGGGTTTAATAGTGGAATGGTTCTTCGGATCTTGCGATCCGACCAAATAATCGATGGGCTTTACGTTTTCTTGTGAAGGCTTCTCCTTCAGTTCAGACGTTCACTTTTTTGTATTTTCTCTTATAGGTGGGACCGATACAAGATAAAATACGGTATAAACCAACTAGGTAACAAAGTGGAAAAATATTAACTACTGGAGAAGGTTGATCTTGGGATAACCCTTTCCTCTAGCATGCAGACAATGATTCTCTACCACAAGCCTAATACTAATACATTAACCTCCTGGTATTCCGATTTGATTGAGATACAATTTATCAAAAAGAAAACATGCTTGCGATAATCAATGGCAAGAAAAATAATTCTCTTAACTTCAATCATACATCACATAATAACACAACGATTTAATTTTCATCATTAAAGATAAGAACTAAAAAAAAACATTGCATCGGATAACTTATAAATAGTTTTAGAAGATCTTACTCGTTACATCATCCATTCATGAGATGAAATCAGAAATAATTCTTCTCCACATCCAATCATACATACTTTTGATGAAAAACACAAACTTGTCTCTGGTCCTAAACATGACTTCTCAATTAAGGTAGCTACGAAATAGTTCTTTACAAAATCCAAAAATGAGGGTCTTTGCAAGAACCATCGACCTTTGACTAATAGGTTGATCCTCCTATTTATAACATACTATTAACTAAACATAAGTATTAAGGTGCAACTAAGTAAAACAAAAACTCGCCACATGGCGATTTATTCTATCAGTCTTTACAGAGTCATCAAATGGTATCATTTGAGTGAATGACTCCTCTCATAATCCAACCACTTGATGAAGAGATCCTCGCATGTGTTAGCATATGAGAATCTATGTTATTCCATTGGGGCCGAAAGAATCTCTCTTATCTCTACTGCTCGTGCACGATACTTGACTATTATGGCACTTAAATGTTGCAACATGGCTAGAGCTTTGATCGGGTGCTCCATGAACTGCTGCACCTGTCCTGACACCATGCCTTCCACCTTTTCTACTTCGACAACCCATGGTGATTCTTGTTAGGCATGTGATTTTACTATGTCACGGAAGTCGACAAATTCATCGGGTGTGCCGAATTCGAGGAGGCCGATGTCTCTCATTTCCCGGTTGATCTTGGTCCAAATTTTCTCGCACTCGACCCATTTCTCTTGTATTTCCAAATGAGGTTCCTGAGCCATTTTTAACCAATATTCGTCTGATTTCCTTATCCGTTCAATGCTACTTTCATTTAGCACCCGGATGTTGTGCTCTTCGACGTCACAACCTTGTTGCACCATGTTGATATAGTCGATCCTTTCCATGGATTGTTGTTATTTCTCATACCACCTCTCCATATCCTTGCACGTCGCCAGTGCCATGAGAGTGTCTTCTTAAAGATCAACTATCCTTACAGTGAATAGGTGTCTTTCATATGTAAATTTGTTGTAGGCCTCCTTGAATTCGCTCCTTAGGAACATCTCAGCTTGTGTGGTATCCTGTTAATATTTTTCCAATTGGTGCAAATGTTCCAATTCTTTCAAAACAACAACCAGCTCCTCTTCATTGCTTTTTTCTCTGTCCAGGGTGGCATATGTGATTTCAATCCCTTATTTGATAAGCTCGAATGTCTTGGCATGCTCTGTATTGATCATATTTTCCTCTGTGGTGATGAGGATGGAGCGATCTAGAGTGATCCTCCTCTTCTTGGTGGTTCTCTTCATGATTGATTTCCTTTTCCGGTCATAAGCGATGACATGTATGTCAGGAACTTCATCCACGGGTTCGGGAATTTGCTGATATCCCCAAGTGAAAATATTTCCTAGGATCTCGATGATATATATTTGTTCAAGACTGGGTTTTTGAACTTCCTCCATGTTCTCAGAAGGTCCGGCTTCTATCTATCGCTCATCGGGAAATTGAGTACTGTTTGAAATTGAGGTGTCGGGGGTGTGCTCAGTACTTACTTGATAGTCGACCGTTGAGATGTCGATTTCTTGCCATGGAGCTTCTTTATTTTTTTGTTTGACCGTGGTTCATCCTTTGAACTACCTGCTTGGGTATCTGGTGCATCGAGCAGTTCAGTGTCTAAGAAACTCTTGACCTTTTTTTAATTCTATGGAAGGTCCTGAATTTGAGTGTCGGGAGCTGGGGAAGATGTCTTCTCTAGCTCCTTTTCCTCTATGATCTGTACAGGGGTTACCAGGGATACCTCCGGGATCTCTTCATCATCATAAATTTTTATTAATTCACGAAGGGGGTTTGGTACACATTATCTCCCTGATGTTTCGACTATCTCCGAATGAGTTGAAACACCTCCCAGTGATCCGGCTTGTGGCATTGTGATTTCAAGGTTGTCGAAATCAGCGATTTCATCGATGTCTATTAGTTTAGGGCCTCTTGGGCCCACCTGGCTTTCATCTGGGTTTTCGACATGGGATCATGTCATTCTTGTGAGGTCTAGTTCATCTTGTAATTGATCAATTATTCGTTGTGCCTGTTCTATCATGATCAAACCCCTTTCTCGTGCATCCTGCATCATGGGGAAACCTCTTTCCTTCACTAGAGCTACCAGAGGAAACTCTGTTACTTCTGTCGCTATCATTTCTTCTCTAGATTTGAGGGCCTCTTGAGGCAATTTCTCTATGGTCATCGCATGTTAATCCAGGCTCATGGCCCTAAAATTGGTCATTTTTGGGTTGGCCATCCTTGCCACCACCTCATCCCAGTCTTGGGCATTTTACGTGAAGAATTCATCTTCAAACTTGTCATGTGAATATGGCCAGCAGGACAACACTTATGAAGCATGTTTCAATACTAGAACCTTTGGATCCTGCTTGCGGAATCAGTCCATCTGGAATCTTAACTCTAATTGGCTCAGCCCTTCTTGCTTGGATTGAGCGGTGTCTTTCACCATGTAGAAGCCTACATGGAAACCATAAGGTATGAACGTCCTCTTCTTGTCCTTGACCAGAATGGCATTGTAGCCTTACAGGATGGTTTGGTAGCATATCTCCCCTACTACAAGCCGGTTAGGGACATGCACTGATAGGAGGTGTGGTGCTTCGGTGGCCCCGAACACCCTAATGTAAGTGTCTCACTCGTCCCAGTACCAATGCCCTACCTTTGTTATCATCTTTTTGGCCGCAATGAATAATATCTTTCATTCCTTATTAAAAAGAATGAAATAAATCCGTGTGATGAATTCATCAGAGATGAGTGTGTAAGATTTATTGTACCTGTTCTCCCATAGGATGCTAAAATATACGTGGACCGAGAGTTCTACGATGTGTCAGATTAGGTTCATTCTGGTGAAAATATGAAGCCATGTAGAAGGCAAGTGTCTCTCCTTCATTCAGCGTCTGAGCATGTTGTATGCAGATGCTCAATTGCTTAGAAATGATCGCTCCCCAGTTGAAGTTGCTCCCTAGAATTGCCACTGTGTAAGCTAATGACATCCATGCCTATGAAATTTTGGAGCAGTCCTTCTCTCCATATAATCTACAGATGAGATCCATCAAGTAGATGCATGGCTCCCTTAAGTTGTTCGTCTGGTACCAGCTAGTGTTCTGGTTGGTGTATTTCTTGTCTTCCCTCCACCATGAAGCCATCACCTAGCTGGTGTCACGAAACTCATAGAACTTAACGATGAAATCTATATTCAGTCACTCCTCAGGGTCTCGAAGTTTGTAATATTTTTGTACCTCTACCGGTAGGAACACCCTGACACACCCACCGTTATCATCGTTGATTAAAAAATTATGTGTGTCCATGTGGTTGATGAGCCACTTCAAAAGTTCTATACAGGGAAATACGAGGGTTTTTATTGCTACCATATGCAGGTACGACCATCGGATGTTCAGAAACACCTCGTCATCAAGCACCCTCACATATGGGTCACTATGTGGGATATATTCTGGGTATTCTTCCCAGATGATCTTCTTAAAGATATCATCCCATTGTGGGAGTGTCGCCTTGGATCCTGTGCTTTCCTCTGTATATCCAAAGGATGGATGTTGAATAACAACCTTCTTCATCGTTGTTTTGATGACAGGTTCTGGTCTTGGAGTGTATTCCAATTGTATTGTGACCCCTAGAAAAGAATTCTTCACCTAACTCTGGTTCTTTCAACTTTGACGCCCTCTACGATCGTCTAGTGGTTGGATTTATTGGAGGCATTTTTCCTACAATCAAAATAAACCTTCAGAGACTGTGTATAGAACAAAAAAAAAATGGATAACAATATATGATGCGTAAACATGTAAAATCCATAGACTTGGGTACATACCTATAAATCTTTCTAAACCTGGTTATTTGATACTCACAGGATCTTTGTAGCTTTCGAATTACTCATCTCGCTTCTCCGGGTGCCTCAGAATTTCCTTGCGTGTAGAATGATTCTTCTTACAATGGCTAAAGATAATTAAAACTAGTGAGGAACATTGCGGCCTGTGTGGTATCCTTGAATGACCTGAGAAAGTGGGAGAGGAGGATGTTTGTTGTTCACAAAATGAAATGGTTGAGGTGAAAATTTCTAGCTCTCTCTCTAAGGTACATGTAGTTCTTTCCAGCTTACCATATTTCCCTTAAGTTTTCACCAGACCACCAGGCAGACACTTCTACATTTCTCCAAATTTGTTCATCTGCACAGGTTAGATAGAGAACCCCTTGAAACAAATGCAGGTTCCCCAACGTTTCTTGTGTTGTTTGTGAGAGACACTTTAGGAACATAGTTTGTGATATCACATGATTTGAGGTCAACCATTATCTTTCTAAACACAATCTTCAAAAGTGATAAACTACAAATAGAAAAAGATAAAACAAAAAATGCATTTCGCAATCGACGTCTCTAAAATAAACATCGTGAAAACATAAACACATTTTTTTTTATGGAAATATTGTTTTAGGGCTTGGCCATTCACCGAAAGGGCATTAGGTTCGTCCCTCGGATTCTGTAGTTGATACGTGCCTAACCCAATATTCTCGGCCACCTGGAAAGGTCCAAGCCATAGGTTCTGAAACTTAGAATGTTTTCCTTTAGGCTCATTTTCTTTGTCCCACTTTAGGACTAAGTATCCTACTTCAAAATTCTTCTCTTTAGCCTTATGATTATCAAACCACCTTTTAACTATCTTCTAGTGAGCTTTGAAATTTGATTTCTCTTTCTCCCTTTCTTATTCAAGCACGAGGAGGGTATCAATTCTTTGTTGTATGATTGATGAGGGTTGTTCTCTTGAATCCTGAGAAAGTTGAAGAGATGGAAGATATAGCCTGTTCAAAAGAATGGATTTCTGTTCGTATACTAGAAAGTATGGGGAATTCCCTATAGCTTCCTTGGGTGTAACTCTATCAGCCCATAAATCATTATGAAGTGAACTATGACAATTTCTCTGGTTGTCTGCAACTATTTTTATCAATATCCTCACTAGGTTCTTATTAGTTTATTATGCCACTTCGTTCCCCCGCGGATAGTAGTTTGCATAGTATTTGATTACAATTCCTTTGTCTAGGGAAAACCATGTTAAGAAGGTGGAAGAAAATTAAGTTGCATTATCAAAAACAAGGACGAAGGGTACACTGAACCTTGTGATCAACTGTTTTTCTATGAATTGGATCACCACCTTTTCGTTTACATGAGTCAGAGGGATGTCTTTTTCCATTTCGGGAAATAATGTGTGGCAGTCAGTATCTACTTATGCTGTTTTTAAGAACTTGGTTTAATTTCACCTATGATATCTAACCCCCATTGCTCAAATGGCCTAGAAATAACCACCGGTTGGAGTGGGACAATTGCTCTCTTCTCCCTCCTTGCACTTATTTGACAAGTTTTACAGTTTCTAGCATATGTGTGAGAGTCTCTGAATAGAGTAGGCCAATAATAGCTAGCTCTCAGTATTTTATGAGTGGTGGTGTTTCCTACGAAATGTCCACCGACAGGACCATCATGGAGCTCTTTCAAAACTTTGTCTGCATCTTCACATTCGAGACACATTAAAAGGACCCCATCATAATTAACACGGAAGAGTATCAAATTTATGAGGCTATACTATGGAGATTTTAATATGAGATCTTCTCCTTTCCCTAGGGTTTAGGTTCTCTGGGCAAGTCCCATGATGGAGGAGATAAGTCAATTTCTCTTACCAAGACTCTTCCACTGGGGATATGTATGAAGCTTCTCCACACCATAAGGCCAATTCATTCCCCCACACAAGGTCATTATTTACTTGGTCCTCGACTTCAACAACAAGTTTGCATAACCCCTATCCCTTAAATAATTTAGCAGTTTTTATATCTAGATCAAATTCTTGGACTACTACCATCGAGTTTCCTCTTCTTTCCCCCATATCTTGTTGAGTGAATAGGGATCAGACTGCAGGGTGAAGCACTATGACTTTGGTGTGATTCTTAAGGATGTAAGATCTGAAGTGTTTCAATGCATTGTATACCACATAAGTTTGCTTGTCTATAGCGGGGTAATTTAGTTTGGCCCCTTGGATATTAGTGCTCATGAACAATACCAAGGCTTCATTGTTGTCATCATCCTTTCGAGTCAATACTGCAGATAGTGATTGGTCGGAGGCAAAAGTATAGAGAAATAAATCTTTGCTGAAATAGAAACTTTGTAACATTGGAGCCTGATATATTGCATTCTTAATATTGTTGAAATCCCTCTTTCGTTCATCATCCCATTTAAAATCATCATCTTTACGAATCATTTTTTGTAAGGGTTTGATAGTTTTAGCGAAATCGGGGGTGAATTTCCTCACAAAATTGATTTTCCCAAAGAATGATTGCATAGCATTTTTGTTGTGAGGTAATGGAAGTTGAGATATAGCCTTAATCCTCACCTGGGTCTATGAGAATTCCTACTTGAGATATAATGTGGCTTAACAACTTACCTTCCTCGACACCAAAAATAGTTTTCTTAGGGTTTAAGGATATACCGTATTTCCTACACCTATTGAAAATCTGGGTTAAGTGTTGGATGTGATCTTCTATATTCTTTGAATACACAATTTCGCCATCCAAGTAGACTACCACACATTTGTTGATTAGTCCCCGAAATGCTACGTCCATGGCCCTCTGGAAGGTTTCCTCTGCATTGATTATCCCGAAGGGCATACGTTTATAAGCGAAGGTTCCCGACTTGGTTCAGAAGGTAGTTTTCAAGCGGTCTTCTTATGAAACTAGAACCTGGTTGTAACTTGAGAAACCATCTAGCAGGGAGAAAATATCAGATACAGAAACGGTCTGTAAGAGTTTCTCCATTGGTGGGACTGTATAGTTTTCCTTTTCTAAAGCTTTGTTGACGTTTCTGAAATCTACGCATAGGAGGATCTCCCCAGTTTTTTTTTCTTATAGGAACCAAATTTTCTACCTAGGTGGAGTGTTTAACTTGAAAAATAATCTTGGCATCTAGTAGTTTCTTTAACGCCTGACGCATGAGCAGCTCCAGGGATGGGTGGTATTTCTAGAGCTTTTGTTGGAAGGGTTTTACTTCAGGTTTTAAAGGGATAGTGTGTTGAATGATACAAGTATCATAAGTTTTCAGATCTCCGTAGGACCATGCAAAGACATCTTGATATTGTCTGAAAAGTTTGAGATAGGGATTCCTTTCCTCTTTAGATATTCTCTTGCCAAGATTTATGTTTTTTGGGTTTTCTGAGGTTCCTAAATTTATAGTTTCGTGCATGGGACAAGAAATTACCATTTTTTCATTCTTTGACCCTTTAAATATTTCCCTTAGGTCAAAAAGGTTTTCTAAATTGGTTATTACCTTTGGTATCGTGTGAGACCTTGATTTATCAGTTGATTGATCTGTTTGAGGATCCGTTTTTGCTGACTGTTCCTGGAATACTTCATCGTCAATAGCCAAGTCTTTAAAATTATCGTGATTGGTCAAAAACTTTATAATTTGTTCATCTCCTTCAACGAGCTTTCAATTCGAAATATTGTTAGGCACCGATGCTTTGTAGAGTAGCTCCACCGTGAACCAAGAGGCTTCATAATCTTCTAGAGGTGATAGCCTTGAGGCAGCGATGGCCAGAGAATCAGCGAGAATGTTCTTTGTTCTGGGGATCGCTATAATTTTGAAGGCTTCAAAATTTTCTATTATCCTGTGTACTTCTTGTTGGTAATCCTTCAGGTGTGGAGAGTTGCAATGTATAGTATTCCTTACTTGTCTAACAATAATTTCAGAATCTCCGAAAACCTTCAATTCTTTGACGTTTAAGTCTAGGGATTTCTTTAGCCCCTGTACTAGAGCTTCATACTTGGTGGTATTGTTTGTGCATTCGAACTCTAGTCTACAGAACAAAAAATGTCGTTTACCATTTGGATCGATGAGGATGCACCTTGCCCCTGACCCTTCTTACGATTTAGAGCCATCAAAGTATAAGGTCCAAACTTGCGGGAAAACCCATCATCATCATCTTTGTTGTCACTTTCCTCTTTAGATATTATTTGTTCTGTGATTTCTGACACAGGTTCTTGACAGAAGAGGGTTTCCCCTGTCGTCGTCGACAGTTTATCTTGAAACATAATTTCAGAGTTTTGAGTAAGAGGGACAGTAGATGAGAGGGGGGAGAAATTCCTGAAGTCAGAGTCACATGAATAATTTCCTAGCACGGGGAAATCTACCAATGAGGGTTCATTGAGGGTTTCTAAGTCGGTGACAATATGTTTTAGATATCTTTCCCTATCGATCCTAATCATGTTTGTGTGCCCCTTTAAGGGTAGCCAAAGGTGAGCCCAACATGTACTAAAGTATCCATTTAACTTCTCATACAAGTCTCGACTTAATATCAATACATAATCTTCTGCGATATCTACTACAATTATGTCAATTACTTGCACAAATTTAGGGCATGTCTCTATTCTGATCATCACATCTCTGAGCTCTCCCATAACCTTCACCTGGGTTATGTCTAGTTGTATAACATGATTATCTCTTTTGAGAGGGAGTGCGTTTAATTTTTTTCAAATAGACAATGGCATAACATTGAAGGATTCTCCTGAGTCAACCAAACAATTATGGAGGTTTCTGTTGAAGAATTCAAACGTCAAAAGAAACGGTGGGACTCAAGGTTTTCCCTTCTGATCTTCATAGCATGAATTCACAGTTTGTTTATTTCTCATGTCTATGGGAGTTATATTTCCTCCTTGGTCAGTGTTTGTCGTGAGGTTTTCTACTGATTTCAATGCTAGTAACATAAATTCCTTTTGTTGAGAGATTCTGCACATGTCCATGACCATATTTGCTTTCAACTTTTTCAAGTCTTCTACTATGTTGTAGTCTAGCTTGGGATATTCTCACATATGGATGTTTATAGGATTTCTTCGGGGAGAAAAAGGTGCTTTCGGATGATCGGGAGCTAGTTTTATTCCCGAAGTTTGGGTAGCAGTAATATTTTTTGATACATGTGGACATATACTTCATGTTTTCACAACCAAGACTTCTGCAGGTGGTTCTTGAACCTCAAAAAAATCATCAGAAGGCATAGGTAGGTCAGGATCCAATATTAACACAATTGTTTCTTCTGGTGGATCAACCTCTTCTTGATCGACATCATTCATAGTTGAGTCGTTTGATTGTTCGGTCAGGGAGACTTCATCTAGAAAACTGATTGGACATCAAATTCATGGTATGCACCCATTGAGGGCTATCTCTTTCAGAGTGATTCTCTTGATGATAGGTACAGAAAGAGTCGGATGCTACATTTCCCAAATCGATGTTTAAGTTGGATGGGGGAGGTTCAATTGGTTTGAAAGGTGGATTCCTTTTAAAGAAAGGATTATAGGGCCTCTGACCTTGGTTTCTCCCCCCTGTGCTTCTCTTAATGTCTATGATTTCTTTTGACAACTTCTTGACCATGCATTATGGGTCCTCTGTGTCCCCACTTCCATTTTTGGGACCTTGCTTTGTTTGTTTCCTTGTGGGTCTGGTCAACAATAGTCCTCTCCTGGGAGGAGGTTTAACTTATTTCTTAACTAATGAGACCTGGCCTTATTTGTACCCTTTCATT
Organism: Picea sitchensis; assembly: GCA_010110895.2. NCBI lineage: Eukaryota > Viridiplantae > Streptophyta > Pinopsida > Pinales > Pinaceae > Picea > Picea sitchensis. The sequence goes on along the minus strand of SNQJ01S0007978.1, from coordinate 62,433 downwards.
TGGAACTCTATCGTTTTGGTTTCTTCAAAATTCTCAGCTAAGGTTGGTTTGACAACCCTTTTGAAAAAACATAGAAATAGAATCTGGGAGAGCATTAGCGTATACTTTAATTTGAAACTCCTGATTACATTTTTATCGGGCTAATTGTTAAGTGCGGACACAAATCAATCCCCCTATCTTCACTATGAAACTAGAACAAAACAAGACAATATACTACTTGTTCCTTAGATTTCAATTATCAAATGAGAAATGGATCTAGAAAATACCTTTTAAATATCGAAGATCCGACTTCGCCAATGCAATCCAAGCTCTATCGTGAGGCTTATGGAGAAATATATGCAAATCAAAAAAAGCCAACGAAGACAAGAATAACAGATTTTATTTGATATGAAACTATGTATGTGATCAAGGAATCATACAATATGGATGAATAACATTTATATAGGAAAGAAAAGTATATCTGTATTAAAGAATGTGGAAGAAAGATACAACCAGAAGCCTTGATGTCATCAGGTTCCTTCCAACAGTTCCTCGCTTCCCACACAGTTCTAATCCATGGATTCTGAGACTGTAGATCTGATAGCTACTCACAATCTATCTTGAAAATGAAAATCTCAAAGCCAACATACAAGTTCAAAAACTCCAAGCTACAAAACTCAATAACAAGCCAATCTAACTTTCTCCATGAGATCTTATCTCCGTTTATAAGCCGAAGAGGATAATGTGAGGAGGTTAGGATGATCCCACTAAATCATGAAAGCGAGTAAGATCCAAACCATTCGGAGTCCACCTCACCATAGAAGCTTCTCCTTCTAGAAGCATCGTGAAGACGCTCGTTTTTTCCATGCACAGGAATTTCCATACCCTAGCTATAGAGAAACCTGCAGAAACTACACAACTTAGATAGAGAGAAAGGTGTGGAAATCAGGCATTTACGCACCTCGTGTATAGTGAAACCTGTGGAAATATTCCTTAATAGGGTTTTGACAAAGGAAAATACAACTTCTTCTCTCAGGAAAAGTCCTTCTCCCTTCTTTCTTCAAGAATTGAGGCCACTGACCCCTCTGAAGGCAACATATAGGTTTACATCATTAACGGTCATAGGGATGACAAAAATAATGTGTAACAGAGAGCCCCCCAAATTATGAAGTTGAATAGAGTGATAGTTGAAATACTTTGCCAAGTGTGTGTAGGGAACAAGGAACAGTCGGTCGAAAACCTGCCAACAAACAAGGAAATACAACACAATAATATATCATCACTGAGGTAGGCATTCCCATACTCATAATACAAGTGACTCAAAGCATAAATTCCATCATGAAAATATCCATGTCAAGTAAGATAGGTCATGGCCACCAAAAATACATCGTGGATCCATGCCATTATGACTCAAATCTGAACATAGCTGACGCAAACGTGCCTCCCAGGACACGTCCGCTCCCACCAGGACCTTCTTTTCCTTCAATGGCCCGAAGAGCTGAAACACTCTTCAAATCCCTTATCGAGACTTTTCTACACCCACAGAACTCACCTCGTGATTTCCCTTTTCCCTATCGGGAAATCAGCCCTCGCATGTTCGCGATTCCTTTAGCCACCGGATCGGGTCTCACCAATCCCCGAACCCCGATGAGCATCCACCCACCGTTCTTTGCTTGTATCGGGAATTTTCCCATCGGGAAATCGACCTTTGCGCTGTCGTGATCCATTGCTCTCACGGATCCCCGATTCCTGATCGACGATGATACCTCTGCACCCCTTAGCCCCTCCGGATAGCTCCTTTTTCACGTGACCTGTTGGTCCACAAGACCACAGTCTTTTCCCGTATCAGAATTTCGGACTTCGCAGAGTTGAAATGTGTAATACTCACACCCTTGGGATCTCCGACTCTCCAATTCCCGATGCCACCTATCAATAAATGCTGACCTTGAACCAATTGATCGGGACTTTGGCTCTCTCGCACCTTCACTATTCGCGCCCTCCAACACCCGGTTCTCCAACTTCCGAGTCCCGATGAGCCAAGACACGGGTACCCTCCTGTCACGCTTACGCAACCTCGCGTCCTCGCCTCTTTGAATGCAATTCCTTACAGTTCCAACTCACGAACCTCCGAGTTCGTGATATGCCGATGCCACTTAGCGTTGGCTCCTCGCGGGAGATGGCCTTCCGACACCTATCCTCCACTTAACTACCTTTGTTGTGGGACCGTCGCATTTCAGGATTTCGCGACTTCTCCGGTCGTAAATTCCTTGTCACCGAGAATCCCAAAATGCCGAACCCCGATGCACGTATGCACTCCTTCCTCCACGTCACCGCTTCCTTCTCCACTCTATCGGGTATCGTGAAATCGTGATTTCAATTGTAACAACTCCTTGTCACGGGAAACCCCGAATCTCCGATGGGTTGAACCCCGATGGCTCCCTGCTCCTTGACACGTGTTCCTGTAGATATCAACGACTCTGATCCTCTCGGGAAATTGCGGATCACGATTCCTTTCTGCGAGAGTTTTTCATCTCTGGAAACTCCGATTCTCTGATGAGCCGAATCTCGATGACTTCCCGACTCCTTCTCTGCTCGTTGGGATTTAAACCTTGTGCAACTTTCCGCTAGATCTAACGGCTGATGGGATTTCGCTGTTCTCCTCTGCGAATCCTGACCGTTAATTCCTTCTCCTTGAGGATTCCTTGGCACGAAAATCTCCTGTGCAATCTTCGATAACTTCAAAGGATTTGCTCCTCCTGAGATTTTCCACTCTGACTCCTTCAGAGGAACTTGCGCGCACTCCTTGCGCCCGGCGTTCAACAACTTCCCAAGTGTTGAATCCTTCCGACTCTGTGCACTTCCTGCAGCAGTAGTCTTTGACCTCCCTTTGCTCAGATTAACAACTGAGACTTCTTCTTCAGCCTGCGCACTCTTTGCATAAATTCAACAACCTTCTCTCACTTCTGGGTGAATGAGAACCAAAAGTTAAACTACCGATCCTTCATCAGCGCACTCCTTGCGGATGAATTCAACTGCACCCCTTGCAGGAATCTCCTGGCTCAGACAGAGAAACAATTGAAACTCATTCCATCTCTCCTTCAGACTTCAGGTTAAGCCATGAAATCACATGCACAACATATATAAAGAAAATGCATATCAAGAAAGCAAACATTCATAAGAACATGAACAATGTGCACAGAGAAACAACACCAGCCATGAAATTGAATCAGAACTCTCTTCTATTTATTCAAATGCCTGTACATGGGTGTTTTCATACAATTCTCTGCTTGCTCTTCTCTCCTTTCTCCTGAATGCTTCTATTCAATAATGCTCAGGCTAATGTTACAATGTACAAAGGAGGGTGTCTATATCCGTTTTCCCTCTCGAATCTCTAAACTATCAAATCTAGACTTAAATCCTATCTACCAGCATTAACTCTATTAAATGCCTCCTATCTACTTCAGACAAGAGCGTATGGCTCGAGGTCTGATACAATATACAAAAGACGCTCCTTCATAATTGTTTCCTTGAAGGTTTGGTGCTTCATTAAAGACTTGCGTCACAATCCCAAAGCACCTCAAAATTTGGGTTTGTTTATCCAGCTGATCTCCGCTTGATGTGCTGGCTCGCTTGATGAGTTGGTGATGCTCCTGCATCATACTCCTCGGCTTGAAAACTTTCATGGGCTCCTGTCCATGAGATCCTGAACGGCCTGTCCATGCTTCTGAATCACTGTTTATGTCTCCCAGCTGGCATCTTCCACTGGATGGTTTTTCCATTTCACCAGATACTCATAGTATTCCCTTCGTCTGGTCTTTTTGCTCACCCTCTTGTCAAGCATACACTCCATCTGTGGCTTTTCTGCAATCGACATCTGCTTCTGCCACTGGATTTCTGGTTTTTCATCACTCCCAGCTCCTGCTTATTCAACCTTGTATGGATATAAGTCTGAGACATTGAATGTCGGAGATATTCCGATCTCATTCGACAATTCAATCTCATAAGCATTTTCTCCCAGTTTCTTTAGGACTCTGCATGGTCCAATTTTATTCATTTTCAGCTTGTTGTATGTTCCTCTCAGGAACCTTTCCTTCATCATATGTGCTAGAACCAGATCACCAACTTCGAACTGAAGTTGTCTCCGATGCTGATCCGCTCTGCATTTATATTCCTGGTTTGTTTCCAGCAATCGCTCCTTCACCCTGCTATGAAGTTCTTGCATCGCCTCTGAAAATTCTTCAACGTTTGCGCTCTTAGTCATTATCTTCTCTGAGTCCCTCAATTCAGATACTCCTCTTGGCTGTCTGCCATATACAATTTCAAATGGAATTTTTCCTGTGCTTCTGTTCACTGAATTGTTGTATGCGAACTCTGCCTGTGGCAACACATTGTCCCAGCTGCTATGGTGCTATGTTACCAAGCTTCTTAATAAATCTCCCAGACTTCGATTTACCACCTCTGTTTGCCCATCCGTCTGGGAATGATAGGTAGAACTAAACATCAAGTTAGTCCCCATATTCTTCCAGAGTGTCATCCAGAAATGTCCAATGAATTTCGTATCCCTGTCCGATACTATGCTTCTTGGTAAACCATGAAGTCTAATGATCTCTTTGAAAAACAAGTTCGCGATGTGTGTCGCATCGCTGGTCTTCTGGCATGGAATGAAATTTGCCATCTTTGAAAACCTGTCAACCACCACAAATATCGAATCATGTCCTCTTTGCGTCCTAGGCAATCCCAATACGAAATCCATGCTGATTCCATCCCACGACCTCTCGGGTATGGGTAATGGTTGATAGAATCCCGCATTCTGCTTCCTGCCCTTTGAATACTGGCAAATTCTGCACCTGTCAACAAACTTCTTGACTTCCGACCACATCCCTGGCCAAAAGTATGCTTCGCTCAGCTTTGCAAATGTCTTGTCATGGCCAAAATGCCCTGCTAATCCACCACTGTGCTTTTCTTTTAGCAGATTCTCCCTCATGGAGCAATTTGGAATGCATAACTGATTTCCTCTGAACAACAGTCCATCTTGGATCATGTAATCTATCCATGGGATTCTGTCTCTGAGAACTGGATTCTTAGTTGCTTCATATGCCTCTGCAAAATCTGCATCACCTGCATACATGTCCCTAAGATTTTCAAAAACCAATGTTTTGACTAGGAACTCCTGCAGCAACAAACATTTCCTGCTCAAAGCATCAGCTACTTTGTTAGCAGTACCTGAAATGTGTTTTATTACAAATGTAAAATTCTGCATATACTCTACCCATTTAGCGTGTTTTTGATTCAACTTCTCCTGTTGAGTCACAAACTACAATGCATGATTATCACTATACAGAACAAATTCTTTCGGGATCAAATAATGTCTCCATTTCTTCAATGCCTGTATGATAGCATAAAATTCTTTGTCATATATGGAGTATTTTACTTTTGCTTCATCCATATTCTCGCTGAAATATGCAATTGGTCTGTCCTCCTGGCTCAAGACCGCTCCTATGGCAAAGCAACTTGCATCACATTTCACCTGAAATGTTTTCAGAAAATATGGCAACACCAACACTGGCTGTTCTGTGATCTTTCGCTTCAACAGATTGAAGCTCTTCTCTACCTCTTCAGTCCAATGAAAATATTTATGTCTTTTCTTGACTGTGTCCATCATTGCTGTGCTAATTCCATTGAAATTCCTGATGAATTTTCGGTAGAAACTAGCTAGTCCATGAAAACTTCTCACCTCGAAAATATTTCTCGGTGATTGCCAATTTTTAATTACCTCCACTTTACTTGGATCCATCTTTAATTCATTTGCTGATATGACAAACCCCAAGTAAATGAGTTATGTCTTCATGAATGAAGATTTCCTCATGTTGATCAACAACTTGTCTTGCTGTAGCTTTCTCATTACTGCAGCTAAATGCTTCAGATGTTCTTCTTTCGTTTTGCTGAAAATCAATATGTCATCTAAATAAACAATGACAAACTTACCAATGAATTCCTTCAGCACTTCATTCATCAATCTCATGAAGGTACTCGGTGCATTCGTCAATCCAAATGACATGACTAGACATTCATATAACCCTTTGTTGGTTTTGAAGGCTGTATTCTACTCATTGCCTTCCCTCATGCGAATCTGATGGTATCCGCTTTTCAAATCCACCTTTGAAAAAAATTTGGCTCCACTTAAACAGTCCATCAAGTCATCCATCCGTGGTAATGGAAACCTGTACCTGATGGTTATCTTGTTAATGGCTCTGGAATCAGTGCACATTCTCCAACCTCCATCTTTCTTTGGACTCAGTACCTTTGGGACGGCACACGGACTTAAACTTTCCCTGATCAGTCCTTTATCTAACAATTCCTGCACCTGCCTTTTAACTTCTTCGTTTTCCTGCGGTGTCAACCTGTACGCGGCTTTGTTTGGAAAACTGGCTCCTGGTATGAGGTCTATATGATGACTCACGCTCCTCATCGGCGGCAACGAATGAGGTAATTCGTCCACCACTATATCAACAAACTCTTCCAGCAGTTCCTGAATTTCTTCCGGCAAATCATCCACTCTTGTGCTGGTCAAGACAATCCTTGGTTTCCTGACCACAAAGAATTGTGGATCTTCCTTCTTCTTTACTTCTGTCAGGAGTTCCTTCCCACTCATGAGAAGTATGTTGTTGTTCACTTCCGGTTTCATCTCCTTATCTTTTATCGGAAGTAACATATGTGTTCTCCCATTCTTCTCCAAAGTATACGTATTCATCTTCCCATCATGAACTACGTTTCTGTCATATTGCCATGGTCTGCCTAGCAATAAATGACATACATCCATAGGAATAACATCACATAGTATTTTATCATTATATCCTCCTATCTTGATGTCTACTAAGCACTGTTTAGTGACACTTACCTGATGTCCCTTCTGTATCCATGAGACTTTATATGGACTCGGGTGATTAGTTGTCTCCAGCTCTAACTTTTCCACCATCTTGGTTGAAACGAGATTGTCTGTGCTTCCACTGTCCACAATAACCTTGCATTTCCTGTCTTTGGTCTTGCATGTGGTTCTGAAAAGTCTATTTCTTTGAGCTGTGTCCTCCACCTCCTTCTCGGGTGTTAAGAGAACTTTACGCATCATTAACGACCTTCCGTCTTCTGCATCTTCTGCTTCAGCAACTCGCCTCTGTGCCTCGACGATGTGAGATTCTCCTCCATCCTTCTTCCTATCTGGACAGGCAATTGCCTTGTGCCCATTCTTCCCACATGAGTAGCATGTGATGACTCCACCTCGGCCTCTTCCTCTACCTCTGGTACGAGGAAATGTGTTATTATCAGTGTATCCTCCACTCTGTTCTGTCTGCTGCCTTCGTTGTTCAGCATGATGTCCTTGCTGTGAACTTCCACCTCTTTCTGTCCTTGTCTGAGGCTTCTTCCATTCATCCTTAGATTTCTGGAACCTATCTTGAGCAACTGATTTACCTTTTGGCTGGCTCCTACCTCGGCCTCGCTGTGTTGGCTTTCGGCTTAGCTTCTCTTTGGATTTCAATGCCATCTGATACGCATCCTCCACTGTTTTGATGGTCGTCATACTCATCTCATCCTAGATATTGTATCTCAAGCCATTCATATACCTGGCAACTTTTTCATCATCGCTCTCCCGATGACCTGCTCTGATATTGAGCTTGTAAAATTCCTCAGTATACTCCTTTACTGTCATCAGCTTCTATCTCAGGTTCTGCATTCTCCTGAACAGTGTGATTTGATAATCCCTTGGGATGAATTTTTCCTTCATCTTCGCAATCATTCGATCCCAGCTTTTTATCTTTTGCTTCCCTTTGGAATGTCTATCTGCTTGAAGCTCGTCCCACCATAATGCTGCGTGTCCCTTCAATTTTGTTACAGCATGCCTAACCTTCTTATCCTCTTCGATATCTTCATAATCGAAGTAGGTGTCAAGAGCCCTAATCCAATCCAGGAGCTCTTCTGCATCCAGACTTCCTTCATAAACTGGAATTTCCATCTTTGTCTTCGAACTCATCCGGGCGATAGCTTTAATCAATCGCTCATTTTCTGCATCTTCGGCTGCAACTTCTCCTTGTCGTTCAAATTAAACTTCGCCTTCGGAGTCACTTAGATCTCCAACACTTGCTGTGCGTCTATGCGTTGCTTCCATATCTTCTAATATCAATCTGAGATCACGTATCTGCCTCTCCATTTCTGTATTCTGCCCTTGTCTTCCTCTGCCTCTCTGGTTTCCCCTATCCTCTGGATCGGGTGATTGTCTTTCTCTCCTCGGCGGCATGGTGAAATTTTCTCTTCTCCTCTGCTACAGAAAATAGAGAAATTTTCTCCTTGCTTTGATACAACTTGGTGCACATATCAAAGTGCTACTTTCTTCCTCTTTCTCCATCTGTCTGAAGTATACAAACAGAGACTCGCTTTGATACCACTCTGAAGTGTATTAGAGTGCTCCTTCTTTTCTTCTGCCCTCTTTCCTGAAATATACAGACAATAAATCTCGCTCTGATACCACTCTGACGCAAACACGCCTCCCAAGACACGTCCGCTCCCACCAGGACCTTCTTTTCCTTCAATGGCCCGAAGAGCTTAAACACTCTTCAAATCCCTTATCGGGACTTTTCTGCACCCACAGAACTCACCTCATGATTTCCCTTTGCCCTATCGGGAAATCGGCCCTCGCGTGTTCGTGAGTACTTTAGCCACCGGATCGGGTCTCACCAATCCCCGAACCCCGATGAGCATCCACCCACGCGTTCTTTGCTTGTATCGGGAATTTCCCCGTCGGGAAATTGGCCTTTGTGTTGTCATGATCCACTCCTCTCATGGATCCCCGATTCCTGATCGGCGATGATACCTCTGCACCCCTTAGCCCCTCCGGCTAGCTCCTTTTTCATGTGACCTGTTGGTCCACAAGACCACAGTCTTTTCCCCTATCGGAATTTCGGACTTCGCAGAGTTGAAATGTGTAATACTCACACCCTCAGGATCTCCGACTCTCCAATTCCCGATGCCACCTATCAATAAATGCTGACCTTGAACCAATTGATCGGGACTTTGGCTCTCTCGCACCTTCACTATTCGCGCCCTCCAACACCCGGTTCTCCAACTTTCGAGTCCCGATGAGCCAAGACACGGGTACCCTCCTGTCACGCTTACGCAACCTCGCATCCTCGCCTCTTTGAATGCAATTCCTTACAACTCCAACTCACGAACCTCCGAGTTCGCGATATGCCGATGCCACTTGGCGTTGGCTCCTCGTGGGAGATGGCCTTCCAACACCTGTCCTCCACTTAACTGCCTTTGCTGTGGGACCGTCGCATTTTGGGATTTCGCGACTTCTCCGGTCGTAAATTCCTTGTCACCGAGAATCCTGAAATGTCGAACCCCGATGCACGTATGCACTCCTTCCTCCACGTCACCGCTTCCTTCTCCACTCTATCGGGTATCGCGAAATCACGATTTCAATTGTAACAACTCCTTGTCACGGGAAACCCCGAATCTTCGATGGGCTGAACCCCGATGGCTCCCTTCTCCTTGACACGTGTTCCTGCCAAGATCAACGGCTCTGATCCTCTCAGGAAATCACGGATCACGATTCCTTCCTGCGAGAGTTTTTCGTCTCTGGAAACTCCGATTCTCCGATGAGCTGAATCCTGATGACTTCCTGACTCCTTCTCTGCTCGTTGGGCTTTAAACCTAGCGCAAATTTACGCTAGATCTAACGGCTAACGGGATTTATCTGTTCTCCTCGGCGAATCCTGACCGTTAATTCCTTCTCCTTGAGGGTTCCTTGGCACGGAAATATCCTGTGCAATCTTCGATAACTTCAAAGGATTTTCTCCTCCTGAGCTTTTCCACTCTGACTCCTTCAGAGGAACTTGCACGCACTCCTTGCGCTCGGTGTTAAACAACTTTCCAAGTGTTGAATCCTTCCGACTCTGCGCACTTCCTACAGCAGTAGTCTTTGACCTCCCTTTGCTCAGATTAACAACTGAGACTTCTTCTTCAGCCTGCGCACTCTTTGTACGGCTTCAACAACCTTCTCTCACTTATGGGTGAATGAGAACCAAAAGTTAAACTACCGAGCCTTCATCAATGCACTCCTTGCGGATGAATTCAACTGCACCCCTTGCAGGAATCTCTTGGCTCAGATAGAGAAACAATTGAAACTCATTCCATCTCTCCTTCAGACTTCAGGTTAAACCATGAAATCAAATGCACAACATATATAAAGCAAATGCATATCAAGAAAGCAAACATTCATAAGCACATGAACAATGTGCACAGAGAAACAACACCAGCCATGAAATTGAATCAGAACTCTCTTCTATTTATTCAAATGCCTGTACATGGGTGTTTTCATACAATTCTCTGCTTGCTCTTCTCTCCTTGCTCCTGAATGCTTCTATTCAATAATGCTCAGGCTAATGTTACAATGTACAAAGGAGGGTGTCTATATCTGTTTTCCCTCTCGAATCTCTAAACTATCAAATCTAGACTTAAATCCTATCTACCAGCATTAAATCTATTAAATGCCTCCTATCTACTTCAGACAAGAGCGTATGGATCGAGGTCTGATACAATATACAAAAGGCGCTCCTTCATAATTGTTTCCTTGAAGGTTTGGCACTTCATTAAAGACTTGCGTCACAATCCCAAAGCACCTCAAAATTTGGGTTTGTTTATCCAGCTGATCTCCGCTTGATGTGCTGGCTCGCTTGATGAGTTGGCGATGCTCCTGCATCAATAGCCACCAAAAATACACTGTGGATCTATGTGTTAAGGACTCAAATTTGAACATAGCCATGAGACATACAATGTGGATCTATGCAACAGTAGAAACTGAATATACTCCAATGTAACCTGAATCTGTTAGAAATGATCCAGGGTCTTCATCTCCACCACTCTATAGTACGAATTTAACCATGTGAATACAAGTGTTGAAGTTGAACATCGTAGAAAACACTTGATTATCGATCATTAGTGGATACCATTAACAAGTGCGAGGGAAATCACCATTAATGTCAATGGATCTTAAGGTACACTAGTACAATCCAATGAGTGTGAATTAATGAGTTGAATTCAAACACTTGGTGGAATATCCCGATCAAGGGTCAATAATGGAAACCCACTGTCGAAAGCGAGGAAACCTGCCATTGAGGCATGCAATTTCTAAGGTACCAATTATTTTCTAATTCTAATTCATGTATAATGAGTTGAAGTCGATAGGAAAAGACTCGTCACAGGAGGGCCTTAACGTATCCCCCATCAATGACACGAAATGGGTAACAAGATTTGAAGTATATCAGAGTAACCAGTGACTCGAGACTGACTCAGGGATGGCCAATGCAATATAAGGCTTAAGGACTGCAAAAATGGCCGACGTAATAGAAGGCTTTCTGGGTTGAACTTATTTTTTGAACACATTGACGACACGACAACTATCTTGGAAAAATTGACTCAATAACATGGACCATAGACCAATTTGTAATCTTATAAAGGAGTATGATCAAGAGACAAGAGGATTTCCAACCTAGACACAAATAAAATGAAAGGGTTTCATGTTCAAAAAGTGACTCTTCCATAGAATACATGTTTAGATACATTTCTTTCCCAATCCCCCCCCCACCATTTTTGGTGAGTACCTCTTTATTTTTACACAAGATTGAGGAGAATAACATATTCTTGAACTGTAGAATCATCCTTCTAACAAGTCCTTCGGGGTATATTTAGCGAACCCTAGGAAGGAGTGGTTCAGTCCCATATGAGCCTTTCGATGTTTTTTTTACGAGTCCAAAGAAAGAAAACTCAGGGGTTTTTCACATTTAGAGAGTCTGAAAAATACCTAAAGAGAACTCTCTCAGTTCCTTTTTCATAAAGTAGTCCGATGAGACCAAAAAAGAGATAAATTATCTCTCAACAGACATTTTCTTCAAATAATTTAATGAGCGTGAAAAGAACAAGGTCGCTTAGAAATCTTTTCATGTTTAGAGAGTCTAAAAGGAGCTTAAAGGGAACTTCAGGGGGTTCCTTTTTCGTATGACCTTTACGAGTCTGAAAAAGTGATAAAATTATACTCGGTTACATTCTCAGGTATTTACGAGCATGAGAAAGAACAAAGACTAAGCTAGGTAACTTATTCTCATGTATTTACGAGCATGATAAATAACAAAGACTAAGCTCGAGATTGTTTTCATTTTTACGGAAGCTTTAAAAAAACAAAACTATGCTTGGGATAGATTTTATTTTTACACAAGATTAAAACTAAACAAAATTCTGCTTGGACCTGGTTTCATTTTTACACAAGCTTGAGCCAAAGGAAACTATGCTTGGGGTAGGTGGTTTCATTTTTACACAAGCTTGAACCATAGATAACTATGCTTGTGACTTCCTAACACATAACACAGGGATGGTTAGTACTTAGCCCATAGCTTAAGAAACTAGCAGCTCAAATTCAACATGAAGTCTAGAGGCTGGAATAAAATGCCTCCCAAGCTTTGTTTCATCCAACTGCAAAGGAGAATGAAATGAATCTTCAAATACTAGACGAAGGACTTGACTCAAACATAGAGGGGGAACAATTTGTTTCATTTTTTAACGATCTTGACACAGTGACAAGAACCACGCTCGTAACCTCTATTTCACTTTTTAACAAGGTTTCCACAGAGACGAAAAAACTATCCTCATAACTGGTTTCATTTTTTAATGATCTTGAAATCAGAAAACCATGCTCAAAGCTGGTTTCATTTTTATTGAGCTTGAAATCAGAAAACCATGCTCATAGCTGGTTTCATTTTTTAGTGAGCTTGAAATTAGAAAATCATGCTCATAGCTAGTCTTCTTGATCATGGCTTCCAAGAGGACAATGCTTCAGAAGAACAACATGTCAAGGGAAGAAAATTGGTCATGGTTTCCAAGAGATCTTCACTTGACAGAAGAAACACACTCTGGAAGAAACACATGTTGAGGGTCGTGATAGGGGTAATGAGATTAGGCTCCAATATCCCTACTGAAGAGATCACCATGTCAACTACCAGATCCAAGTCATAAGAGAGTGATCTTACAGGGAGAATATCATCTGCATCGACAACTGAAGGCATGGGAGACAATGCCACATAATTGACCTGTGGAAACTGTGATACCATCTGCATATAAGAAACATTTAGGGAGGTTATTGAGTTGATGGCCAAGTTAGTGCCAACGGACAAAAGTTGATCAATAGTCACAATTATTCCATCATGAGGGAAATATATCACACGAAAAAGAGTGGACACAATAGCTTTCATGGCATAGACATAATCTCGCCCAAGGAGTAAATCGAAATCCAAGGGGTCTTGGACTACCATGATGTCAATAATGACAGTTTTCCCTCCCAAAGTTACAAGAAAATGAGGAAGGATCCCTAAAGTTTTATTGGTTCTTCAGTTAAAAGAAAACATAGTCTAGGTAACTAACACAAGCTAAGGATAACCCAAAGCTTTCCAAGCAAGCAAGGAAAAAATAATAACGGACGAACCTTCGTCTATTAGCGTCTGAGGAACGTCCCGACCACAAAATTGTACTGTAATATTGAAAGGAATGTGAGGGAATATGAGGTCCAGTTAGCACACCCCAATCAAAAAGGATGGCCTCATTACTTGGAGGGGTTTTTGCGGGAGAAGCGGGAATGCCCCCAAACACGGTAGATTCTGTATCAACGAGAAAAACGTGGGTAGTATCGATTTTACTCTCTAGAGGGAGAGTAGGATCGACCAATGATGGGATCAGATCGACCACTTGGGTTTCATTCTCCAATGGGAGAATAGGGTCGAAATGTGGAAATGGATCGACCACTTGGGTTTCATTCTCTGGTGGGAGAGTGGGATTGACCGAGGATGGGATCGGATCAACCACGTTGTCAACTGGTTCAACTAAATATGTGACCATATTGACTACATGATAAAATCGACTGACCGATGAAGGGTCGGGATCAATCATTCCATCAACAACAGGTGGGTCGAGAGTAAGCTTGCAATAAGCAACTGGAGGTTGTGAAATAGTTATGTCTTCCATTAATTTTGAGGCTTCATCCATATGAGGGAAAAGGTGAGTTATATGACTCCCTTTGCATAACATACATGAGAACTTGGGAACTGGTTCAAATAGGGAAAAATGAAGAATTGGATCAAATAGAGAAAAATGACATTTGGGAACTGGTTCCAAGACCAAAGAATAAGAATGTGATTGACACAAAATTGGTTTTCGGGAATAAATTAAATGAAGATGGACAAGTTACAAGGAACAAAGATATATTGGTATGTAAAGGATATGCACAGATTGAAGGAATCGACTTTGAAGAGACATTTGCCCCAGTTGCCAGAATGGAAGAAATCTGATTCCTTTTATCCTATGCATTTTCCAAAAATGTTAAAGTATATCAGATGGACATAGAATCATTTTTTTTGAATGGGGAACTTGAAGAAGAAGTCTACATTGAACAACCAGAAGGATTTCAGTTGTCAGAGAACGCAGATTATGTGTGTAAATTAAAGAAGGCCTTGTATGGTCTAAAACATGATCCTAGAGCATGGTACTCTAGATGGGATAAGTATATGCAGCAGGAAGGGTTCAGAAAAGGAAGTGCAGACAACAACTTCTACATCAAGGTAAGTGAAGGTAATATTTTATTAATTGAAGTTTATGTTGATGATATTATTTTTGGTGGTGATGATGACAGGTTAAGCTAGAAATTTGCAAAAGATATGCAGAATGAATTTGAAATGTCGTTACTTGGAGAACTATCCTTCTTTTTGGGATTTCAGATACGTCAAAGAAACCAAATAATTTTTATTTCTCAAACCAAGTATATCAGAGAAATTCTAAAGAGGTTCGAAATGGAAGATTGCAAACCAGTTATCACTCCCATGCAAATCAGTTGCAAGTTGAGCAAAAATGATGATTCGAAGTCTACAGATAAGAGGCAATACAGGTCAATGATTGGCAGCCTACTATATGTGACAACATACAGACTAGATGTAATGGAGGAAGTTGGACAGGTGGCACGATTTCAAGCAACACCAAAGGAGTCACATGTGTTAGCAGTGAAGAGGATTTTCAGATATCTCAAAAGAACAAAAGAGTTTGGATTATGGTATCCAAAAGGAAATGATCTATCACTTATTGCCTACACAGATGCAGATTGGGCAGGTTGTATTGATGACCGACGAAGCACCAATGGAGTAGCGTTCTACTTGGGTTATTGTTTAGTATCATGGCTAAGCAAGAAACAATAATCAATATATTTATCTACGTTCGATGAAGAGTATATTGCACGAACATCATGTTGTACACAGGTTCTTTGGATGAAACAATATCTGACAGATATACAGGTTGAGTATGATGAGCCCATTCCAATATATTGTGATAATACAAGGTCCAACAGTATATTGAAGAACTCAGTGATGCACTCCAAGATGAAGCACATTCCAATAAAGAATCACTTTCTATGGGAGCAAGTTGCAGAAAAGAACATCAGAGTTGAGTATGTGGGCAAAAAAGAACAAGTGGCAGACATATTCACAAAACCACTTCCACGTGAATCCTTTGAATATCATTTCCAGAGACTTGGATTTATTTCTACTCCAAAATGAATGCTTTTTAAATTCTTATCTTATATGTCTTATATTTACACGAGGAAGCACCATAAGAGGACAATTCAGTCAGGGGGAGCAACCCCGGATGGAAAGATACCTTTGCCATTGATGACAAAGGGGGAGATATTTATGAGATGCATATGATAGAGGCAGAGGACATAGACATGGTTCTAGGGGGAGCATGAGTGGTATGATTTAAGTATTGCATCAGAGTGTTTCCATCAATTCCAAAGGGGGAGATTGTTGATTAAGGTTGGTTGTCATTAATGTCAACCCTTGAAGAAAGCCCCGTAGCACAAAGGTTGGGTAATGGACCCAATATTGTTTGATGTAAATATGACTCATTATTGTCTTTTCATGGTTGATAATAAGTAGAAATGGATGAACTCCAAAGTGGTCCCCTTATGGTTAAATCCCTCACAGGAAGACGCTTTATGGATTGAGTTATCCTAGAAGTATGGTTAGAGAACCCATGCTTATTTATGGAATAATGAGATGAATTCCAGTGAAATTTTTAGTGAAACTAACCTATATGGATATTTCTTGTCATGCCATTTTCGGTGGTATGTGTAACGTCACATAACTCCTCACGGTTAGAGAGTTATGGCCATGAGAAGTTGGAGAACCTAGGTTTGGGTAATGGAACCAAGTTTATTTGATGGATAATGGTATAAGTTTTGATATATTTTCAGGTAATAATATTCTATATGGATATCACATTTCATTCTATTTCTGGTGGTATGTGGAACGTCACATAACTCCTCACAGTTTGAGAGTTATGGCCTTACGAAGTTGGAGGACCCTCATATGTCATCTAGAAGACCCAAAAGGTCAAAGTAGTCAAAGTGGTTTAAGAGATTTTAAAAGGTAAATAATAAA
>SNQJ01S0007978.1:27810-44709 GCA_010110895.2 Picea sitchensis | reverse complement strand
AGTAGTTGATGAGTTGGCACATACATGAGGTGTATAGTTGATGATGTTGGTACATATTGATGAGTCATAGTTGATGAGTACTTGAAACATGATTGGTACATACTTGGTACATGGTTGGTTGCACTTTTTTATGGTACAAGTTGATTACATATTGTTTGGTACAAGTTGGTGCATGGTTGATGCACTTGTTTATGGTACAGGTTGATTACAAATTGAGGTACAGGTTGATGCATGGTTCAGGTTTATTGGTTCATGTTTACAGCGGTATATCTCATAGTGATAGTGTGACAATGGTTCTGTCATTTTACTTCTACTTCAGGGTGGTTGGACAGGACAAGGACATGTGGTTGCAACCACCTTCCTGTTGTAGCTGGAGAACATAGGGGGTTGTAGCCTCCTTCTGGTTGTAGCCAAAGAATTGGGGAGTTGGAGTTTCCCTCAGGTTGTAGCCTGAGAAACTAGGGGGTTGGAGACTCCTTCCAGTTGCAGCTGGAAAACAAAGGAAGTTGGTGCTTCCAATGACTGTAATTATTCAAGACATATAAGATAAATCATTCTGTGGTTTTCTCCCGATTTGGGTTTCCACGTAAAAAACTGGTGTACTGTATATGTGTGATATTGTTCATTTCTTATTGCTCATTATTGGATAATAATTCTGCATCGATATAACACTTAGATTATTTGGAGAAAAATAATTATAATTAGCTATTAATGATTCACCCCCCTCTCAGTAATCCAATCTCTCCTTTTAGAAGCATCGAGAAGACGCTCATTTTTCCCGCGCACAGGAATTTCCGCACCCTAGCTATAGAGTAACCTATGAAAAATCCACAACCCAGATATAGAGCAAGGTATGAAAATCAAGCATTTCTGCACCCTGTGTATAGTGCAACCTGCAAAAATCTTCCTTAATAGGGTTTTTACAAAGAAAAATACAAATTCTTCTCTCAGGAAAAGTACTTCTCCCTTCTTTCTTCAGGAATTCAGGCCACTGACCCCTCTGAAGGAAACATACAGGTTTACATCATTAATGGTCATAGGGATGAAGAAAATAATGTGTAACATAGGTTTAGCTTCGGGATGGAATTTGTTTAAGATGGTGATGAATCTTTTATTGAAGTCTTTAACCCTTTCCTTTGAACTCATGGTGGTGACAAAAAATTCAGCCTTCAAATCTCTTGTAGTGGTTTCTTCTGCAAATTTGTCTAGAAAATCCTTTTGGAACTTAGTCCAACTAGTTATGGATCCTATAAGTAAGTTAAAATACCACGTGGAGGTTGAATTCTCAAAAGTGTAGTGGAAAAGTCTGCAAACCACGTCTTCATGTTGAACATTCATCAATCAGATAGCTAGTATGAACTTTTTGATATGGTCTTCGGGAAATCTTGAGGTTTCAGGGTCAAATTTAAGGAGTAACTTCTTTGGATGTCGGGGAAGGTTGTGTACTCATTCAGGGATGGCCAAATCATCTCTAGCCAACCAAGGATGATTATTATGAGGTGGGTTTCCCCTTTCTTCATTGTGGTTGTTATTATCTTCCATGTCTTCAAATCATTTTGAGTTAAACTCTTCCTCTTCAGAAAATTCATCGGGCTCAGAGTAGTTACAGGCCGGTGTATTGAGGATTAGATTAAGAGGATGTTCGATTTCGGTGAGGGTGAAATCTATTAGGTATTCTACCATGTGCACAAAAACCTGGTCGGGGGACTTGACCACTGGTCTGCTTATTTGTTTTATTCGAGGAAGTAACGGATCTAAGGGCAATGCACTGATCTGTTGGGAGTAAGCTCTTGTTATTCTTCTGAATTGGTTCAATTCATCATGAGGAAGAGTGTAGGCTATATTAGGGAAAAAAAATTTTTCCTCATGCTGGGGTGAGTTACTCATTTTAGGAGTACTCAGTGTGTGTGGGTTGTCTTGGGAATGAATAGCCATTCATATGGGATATTCTGAATCTATAGGTTGTGTGAAATACTATGTGAAAAATATTTCCATCCATTCATTCTTTAGGCCCCCCTAGCACCATTTCTGTTGAGGGGTCCTAAATCCCTTTAACTCAACAACAAGAACCAAACCTGCCACCGAGGCCCAATTAGAGTCCGTAATGTTTAATAGTGGAATGGTTCTCCAGATCTTTCAATCCGTCCAAATAATCGATGGGCTTTATGTTTTCTTGTGAATGCTTCTCCTTCAGTTCAAACATTCTCTTTTTTGTATTTTCTCTTATAGGTGGGACTGATACAAGATAAAATCCGATATAAACCAACTGGGTAACAAAGTGGAAAAATCTTAACTATTGGAGAAGGCTGAGCTTGGGATAACCCTTTTTTATAGCATGCAGAAAATTATTCTCTACCACAAGCCTAGTACTAATACATTAACCTGCTGGTATTCAAATTTGAATGAGATACAATTTATCAGAAAAAAAAAACATGCATGTGATAATCAATGGCAAGAAAAATAATTCTCTTAACTCTAATCATACATCACATAATAACACAACGATTTAATTTTCATCATTAAAGATAAGAACTAAAAAAAACATTGCATCATATAACTTATCAATAGTTTTAAAAGCTCTTACTTGTTACAACATCCATTCATGAGATGAAATAAAAAATAATTCTTCTCCACATCCAATCATACACACTTTTGATGAAAAACACAAACTTGTCTCTGGTCCTAAACAAGACTTATCAATTAAGGCAACTCTGAAATAGTTCTTTACAAAATAAAAAAATGAGGGGCTTTGCAACAACCATTAACCTTTGACTAATAGGTTGATCCTCCTATTTATAACATAATGTTAACTAAAAATAACTATTAAAGTGCAGCTAAGTAAAAAAAAAACTCTCCACATGGCGCTTTATTCTATTAGTCTTCACAGAGTCATCAAATGGTCTCATTTGAGTGGATGAATCCTCTCATACTCCGACCACTTGATGATGAGATCCTCGCATGTGTTAGCATATGAGAATATATGTTGTTCCATTGGGGCCAAAAACATCTCTCTTATCTCTACTGCTCGTGCCTGATACTTGACTATTTTGGCACTTAAATGTTGCAACATGGCTCGACCTTTGATCAAGTGATCCATAAACTACTGCACCTATCCTAGCACCATGCTTGCCACCTTTGCTACTTCGGCAACCCATAATGAGTCTTGTTTGGTGTGTGATTTGACTATGTCACGCAAGTCGACAAATTCATCAGGTTTGTCGAATTCAGAGAGGCCGATGTCTCTCATTGACCGATTGATCTTGGTCCAACTTTTCTTGCACTCAACCCATTTCTCTTGAATTTCCTGATGAGGTTCCTGAGCTATTTTTACCCAATGTTCGGTCGATTTCCTTATGCGGTCAATGCTACTTTCATTTAGCACCTGGATGTCTTGATCTTCGATGTGTCAGCCTTATTGCACCACACTGATAAAGTTGATCGTTTCCACGGCTTGGTGTGCTTTCTTGTACCAATTCTCCATATCCTTTCACATCTCCAGTGCCATGAGGGCATATTATTGAAGATCAACTATCCTTGCAGTGAATAGGTGCCGTTCATATGTAATTTTTTTGTAGGACTCCTTGAATTCTCTCCTTAGGAACACCGCAGACTATGTGGTATCCTGGTAATAGTTTTTCAAGTAGTGCAAATGTTCCAATTATTTCAAAGCATAATTTAACTCCTCTTTATCCCTTTTTTCTCTGTCCAGGGTGGCATCTGTGATTTCCATCCCTGCACCGATAAGCTCAGATGTCTTGGCATGCTCTGTGTTGATCATATTTTCCTCCGTGGTGATGAGGATGGAGCGATATAGAGTGATCCTCCCCTCTTCTTGGTGGTTCTCTACACGACAACTTTCATTTTTCGGTCATAAGAGATGGCATGTATGTCAATTAATTTATCCACGGGTTTGAGAATTCGCTAATCTCCCTAAGTGAGCATATTCCCCAGGCTCTCGATGGTATATATTTGTTCAAGATTGGATTCTTGAACTTCCTCCATGTGCTCAAAAGGTCCAGCTTCTATTTGTCGCTCATCGGGAAGTTGAGTACCAGTTGAAATTGAGGTGTTGGGGGTGTGCTTAGTACTTACTTGATAATTAGTCGTTGAGACACCGATTTCTTGTCGTGGAGCTTCTTCCTTTTGTTCATCTGACCCTAGTTCATCCTTTAGACTATCTTCTTGGGTCTTTAGTGAATCGGGCAGTTCAGTGTCTAAGACACTCTCGACCTCTTGTTAATTCTATGGAAGGTCCCAAATTTGAGTGTCGGGAGCTAGGGAAGATGCCTTCTATGGCTCCTTTTCCTCTATGATCTATACAGGGGTTACCAGGGATACGTTCGGGCTCTCTTCATCATCATAGATGTTTATTAATTCGCGGAGGGGGTTTGGTAAAATTTCTCTCCCTAATGTTTCAATTGTCTCCGACTGAGTTGAAACACCTCTCGGTGATTCACATTGTGGTGTTGTGATTTCAGGGTTGTCTAACCCGACGATTTCATTGATGTCTATTAGTTCAGGGCCGCTTGGGCCCGCCTGGATTTCATATGGGTTGTCGGCATGGGATCCTATCATCCCTATGAATTTTGGGTTGTCTTATAGCTGATCAATTATTTGTTGTACATGTTCTATCATGAGAAACCCCCTTTCGCGCGTGTCCTGCGTCATGGGGAAACCTCTTTTCTTCACTGGCACTACTAGGGGAACCTTTGCTGATTTTGCTGCTATCATTTATTCTCTGGATCTGAGGACCTCTTGAGGTGATTTCTCTATGGTCGTCGCATGTTCATCTAGTCTCATGGCCCTGAACCTAGTCATATTGGTGTTGGCCATCCTTGCCACCACCTCATCCCAATCTTGGGAATTTTCTGTGAAGACTTCATCTTCAAACTTCTCATGGGAGTATGGCCAGCAAGACGACACTTACGAAGAATGTTTCAATACCAGACCCTTTGGATTGTGCTTGCGGAATCGACCCGTCTGGAATATAAAATCTAATTGGATCAACCCTTCTTTCTTGGATACAGTGTTTTCTTTCACCATGTAGAAGCCTACATGGAAACCATAAGGTATGAACACTCGCTTCTTGTCCTTGACCAGATTGGTTTTGTAGCCTTGTAGGATGGTCTGGTAGCATATATCCCCTACTACAAGCTGGTCAAGTACATGCGCTGGTAGGAGGTGTGGTGCTCCGGTGGCCTTGAACACTCTGATGTAAGTGTTGTGCTCTTCCAGGTACCAGTGGCCTACCTTTGATATCATCTTTTTGGCCTCAGTCGATAATCTCGGGAATTCCTTCTTAAAAAGAATGAAATAAATACGTGCGACGAATTCATCGCAGATGAGGGAGTAAGATTTCTTGTACATGTTCTCCCATAGGATGCTGAAATATACATGGACCGGTAGTTCTGCAATGTTCCAACTCAGGTTCATGCCGGCGAAAACGTTTCTAGCGCATATGACGTCAAGTAAACATGAATCGATGTAGAAAGTTGGTGTCTCTCCTTCCTTCGATGTCTTATCCTGTTGTATGAAGATGCTCAATTGCTTAGAAATGATCGATCCCCAGTTGAAGTCGGTCCCTAAAATTTCCACTGTGTAAGCTAAGGGCATCCATGCCTCTGAAAGTCTGGAGTAGTCCTTCTCTCCATATAATCGACAGATGAGATCCATCAAGTAAATGTATGGCTCCCTTAAGTTGGTCGTCTGATAGAATCTAGTGCTCCTGTTGGTGTATTTCTTGTCTTCCCTCCACCACGAAGCCATCACCCGGTTGGTGTCATGGAACTCATAGAACGTAATGAAAAAATATGTATTCATTCACTCCTCAGGGTCTCGGAGTTTGTGATATTTTTGGACCTCTATCGGGAGGAGCACCCTGACACACCCACCATTATAATCATTGATTAAACACTTATGTGTGCCTATGTAGTCGATGAGCCACTTCAAAAGTTCTATATAGGGAAAGACGAGGGTTGTTCTTTCCACCATGTGCAAGTGAGACCATCAGATATTCAGAAACACCTCATCATCAAGCTCCCTCACATCAGGGTCACTATGTGGGATATATTTCGAGTATTCTTCCTGGCTGATCTTTTTAAAGAGATCTCCCTAGTTTGGGAGTGTTGTCTTGGACCCTGTGCTTGCCTCTGTATCTCCAAAGGCTGGAGGCTGAATAAAAACCTTATTCATTGATGTTTTGATGACAGGTTTCGGTCTTGGAGTGTATTCCAATTGTCTTGTGACCCCCGGAGAGGAGTCATCACTTGACTCTGGTTCTTTCAGCTTTGACACCCTCGACGATCATCTAATGGTTGGATTTTTTGGAGGCATTGTTCCTGCAGTAAAAAAAAACCTTCAGAGACTGTGTACAGAACAAAAAAAAAATGGATAACAATATATGAAGTGTAAACATGTAAAATCCACAGACTTGGGTACATACCTGTAAAACTTGCTAAACCCGGTTATTTGATACTCACGTGATCTTTGCAAATTTTGAATTACTTGTCTCGCTTCTCCGGATGCCTCTAAATTTACTTGCACGCAGAATGATTCCGCTTACAATGAATTAAGAGAATTTAAACCAATGAGGAACTTACTGTGTCACATCAACCATTCAATTCGGGTGATGAGTGAAATTTAAACAAATCTACCGCTGAATCTTTGTAACTTAAATTCATCGTGGGTGGATGACAGGGGGGGTGATGTGGTCTATCAGATATTTTAAATGGTCACTTTGATTGGGACATGAGGTAGCAACTAATGCTGGATTTGGTATTAATTATACCCTTAAATGCTTAAAATATAATCATATCCAACGCTAAAACGTCCCATCGTGTCTCTTTCTAAGAGGGTGGATACGGGATCCAGGATGCGCCATGAAAATTTTTCGTTGATGTCCCTCGCAAAATCTTCAACGCTGATCAATCTCATCGTACAATGTTGTCATGGAAAATTTGACTTGGAGGTGTGACTTGGACCTAGGGAACCAAGACAAATGATTTTAGGAAAAACTAGACCGTATGGTCTTCCTACCTGGAAAAGACACATGGCGTTGAAGATAGGTGGACTAATCTGTGCGTATTAACTGGAATCAAGACTTTCCCTATGTTATGCATTCTAAAACAAACCTTGGTTTGTTGATGCCGAAAAGTATCCAGGGTCGACGATCGACGATGAACCTATCACGTGTTTTATTTGTATTAAATTCTTTGCAAAAGTCCCGATGCCAAAAACGCATCGGGGATCAATGATCAGGAGTATCTTTAAGAATGGTCAAAATTTTTGTGGCAATCCTTTTAGGATTTCCATGGTTTCGATAAGCGCATCGAGCATTGGCTATCGACGATATTTTTTCTTTCTATGTTAATGCTTATTCCTCTCGTCTTTTACCGATGCCGAAGGGGATCGACTATCAACGGTATCTTTATGCAATACTCATCATAAAATAAAAATTCTTTTTTCTGATACCGATGAATATTAGTGCTCGACAGATGATGTTTCCCGAGTATTCCTTTCCATCTTTGAATTCCTTCCAATGCTGAAATCGAGTGTGTTGGGTAAAGTGTTTTGGATTTTGATTCTTTATTCAAGCGTTAAGGCTTTATTAAGTAATGAGGTTTTATAAGTTCAAACATACCTGAAAAGATAATGATATTCAAGACAATAAGAAAATCCAAACATTTATAAAAAAATATTGAAATCGAATCAGACAGTTCAAAGATCAAGTGGTACCCAAAAAAGAAAAAAAATGACAAAGACTTTTTAGGGTGTGTTGAGTGCTCAACACTTTGCTGAAATAATCAAAATGATTACAGATATGTTAAATAAGGAAGTAGATGATAAAATTCAAGAAATATAGTGGAAGTAGATGATAAACTTCAAAAGTACCAGGATAATATGAAGACCCTTTTCGATAAAAAAGATAAAGAGAGGGAGTTTCTTCCTGACGATCTAGTTTTAAAGTGGGAGGATATAAAATAATATGCAGGGAAACATGGCAAGTTCGATCATATCTAGTTCAGACCATTCAAAATTGTGGTGGCTGAAGGAAAAAACTCTTTCTTACGGGAAAATCTTGGTGGAGAAATCCTTGAAGCTCATGTCAACGAGTGTTACTTAAAACATTTCATGCAATAGTCATATTTCAGATCTCCATTGTATATATCGGTTTGGATTAACATTCGCTTTTTCAATTTGCAACTTTTCTTTTCTTTTGTAAATTATACAAGTCATTTGATCATTTGTTGTGAATATTTTCAATAGATCATGTTTACTTTACATCATCAAAACAAAATATAAAAACAATATGTATTGCATACCATATCTATTCTACAGAATTTTCCGATATTTTTCATTTCATTCCTATGAAGAATATATCTTGTTGAACAAGAGGCGAGGATGAATAAGAACCCAACACTCATTTTTAAAACCCTCAATTTCTCTCAAAACAGGTGATGAATTAATGATCTGCCTGATTAGAAGTTCAAAAGGAAAATGAGGTATGAGTTCCTACCTTTCTAGTTCAAATAATATTTTTTAAGGAATTCTTTGAAACAAATGGGAAGGAAGTTTCACTTGTAATAATATTGTCACCCGACCTAAAAATAAGAGAAGTATAAAATTACATCTTAAAGGGTCACACTGAGAAATTCTAAAGCCATCTTTGAATTAAAAATAAAATAATAATAAACAAGCTAGAAGGAATTATGAATTAATACACAAACTTATGTGGGATTGGGATTTTTATGTTAGGCCTTATGAATCCTAATTTGGTTACGTTTGTCTATCCCCAAGTTCTTATCCACTTCAGATTTCTTTTATCCTTGCTTAACCTTCATAAAGAGAAAGAAGCTCACCTTGACTCTGAGAACTCGAGAACATATTTTCAAAACAAGGTTAGGCAAAAATCTTTACCCTCCTTTGATTTCAATTGAAAAAGTATGTCTAGGCTAATCATAATAATTTTATCTATTTTATCAGAATTTAAATTGACTAATTCGCTCAAGGTTGATCCCTGAAAAATATTAATATTCCTGTAAATTTCTCCCCTATAGGCGAAGGTGTATTGAAATGTGGAAGAGAGTTAGTTTCAGAGTATTCTCAAAATCGTTGACAAACCTTCTTTTCAATTTTTTTAAAAATATATCATCCCTTGTATGATACATACAGATTGATTGCCCCAATTTCAAAATGTTAAAATATAAGACAGATGGTGAAAGGAAATTCATAATTTGATTTCCCCCATCTAGTCCAAAAGAGATGACAAAAGGAAATTCATATAATGATTGCCCTCATCTCAGCAACATACAAAAGTAATGATTGAAGTGGTGAAAGGAAATTCAATAGGAGAAGTGGATAATTTCATAGGGGTAATGAACATGCTCGCTGGCAGCGAATTAATATCTATGATATATGTAAGGGTGTCATACATATCCATATAACATACTTTGTCTTCTAGTTATTTTTCCGGTGATATTTACACTCTGAACCAACTAGGGACTCCCTAAATAAACTGTTACATCTACTTAACCTTGATGCAAACGAAGTTGGTCTGAGTCTGATATTTCAGTTAAATCTATTTTTATTATCTTAAACAATTCTAGAATTAGTTTTAAGAAAAGGAAATTTTAATCAGCTTGACTTAAGAGCAATTAATTGAGTATGTTTCAAAGGTTCTCAAGATTTGGTTAAGTTTGTTCTTCTATGAATGACTAATTCTTGAGTAAAACTGGAAAATATTTTTCAAAAATAAATAATGAATCCATTTACCTAATAAAGGCACTTGGTCTATTGTTCTTTCACGCCTCACAGGGAGACACAATCCCCAGATGGAGCCTATGTTGGAACACACAAAATTTTGAACTTTTGAATTTTATAGTTTTCACCTCTTAGGAATAAAATTTTACACAAAATGGCCTTTTAATTTTAAAATCAAATTCATTGGTTTTCATTTGAAAATAAAGTGCATACATTATCCATCGTCGATGAGTTCCCTTAATATGATCAAACAATCCTAATAATCTACGTAGTTCTGGAGCCGCCTAATTTTTAAAGATTAAGCCCCTAACGGTCGCTTCGAAGCTCTGCGCTTCAGATGTTCCCATAATTCTAAATGATAAAAACCCCAAATCTCGGAAACCCAAAAATAATAGCTCATGATAAACCCTAAAGAACTCACGAACATGAGTCATAGGACATGTGTATTTTAAATCTTTCATAATCTGGCACATGGCACTTATTTTTGAAGTTTTTGTTGGATGATTCACACGCACTCAGGTGACACGTGGCACCTCTCTTTTCTTGACACATCATCCAAAATGATGTCATCTCTGTGACATCACTCCGGGAGATGTCCCTTCGGGAGTTTAACAAAGAGTGAGTTCAAAAATCACCGAATTTTCAAAATGCCAAAGCATTGGACATTTCAAAGAGTAAAAAGGAATTAATAAAGCATTTGGCAACGAAAGTTAAACATGATTAATTAAGACTTAAGGAAGATTACTTGTAATTATTTACTTTGCAGTTTTGGATTTCAGGGAACCTCTCTTGTGCTAGTTTCAAAAACCCCAAAGTATGAAATTCTGAAACACTTGGAGCTAACTCAACATTTTAAACATGGTTAATTAAGGTTTAAAAGAGATTATTCAAAGAGTAACTTCTCTCCGGATTTGGGATTCGGGAGGTTTCCACCCTATCATATCCAAAGATCCTGAACGCAAACTGTCGAAGTATTGATGCCGTTTATGATCAATTAAAAATAATGATTTCGAATGAAGATCATAGATCCCCAGGTAGTCAATTCCATTGAGGGTAATAAATTCCTCATTAGTGAGGCTATACGAAGATCAATGAACTCTGGTTTGAATAAAAGCACTTCAATTTCAAAATCATTTTCACCTTTCACAACTAGCAATTTTATCTATTGAAAAACTCATGGACTTCCCTTGTAACAGGTAAGCTCGCACTGTTTTCGTGAAGATTATGGCATCGTGAAAAATGGAAAAAAATCCTGATGTTGCAGGAGAATATTCAAACCCAAATGCAGACATTTTGTCGGACACTACTCCACAATTTACGAACACCATTAAAACTTGGACACAAGTTTTTGATATCCTGGAACGTGAAATCATCAATTGTCCTGAAGACCGTGTCGAAGAAGAAGATGAATCTTATGCATCTAATCTTAGACATATAGCATAGTCATAGTTGCATGATATAGTTGCACGGTGGAGAATGATGCCTTACAATGATATGATAAGATGGGCCTTGGAACATGTTGACATCTAGACCAGGAGCATCATCAACCACCAATAGGTTTCCATTGTCTCTTTCAGACCAGAACATCTGCAAGTAATGTATAAACTCTCTCCTACTCCCAAATACACTTACAATACCACATTTATTCTAGAGTTCGAGAGAAAATAATGCTTCCAATACACCAGGATCGATCATGATATAATCAAGACCTAGTGGGGACATCCAGAGAAATTGAAAACCAACGCTCATGATATGTATGCCACAACATATTTAGATGCTCATATGTTGTATGTATCCATGATTCTCTGTCGTCTGTTCAAGAAGAATATCCCTACACATTTCTCGGTGGAATGGGTATCCATCATGAACGAGGTAGTCGAGGGTTACACTTTCAATTAGGCCAAAATGTTGTCAGATAAATTTTCCAAGGAAATCGATGATTATAAAAAAACGAAATCAAAAGGGAAGCCTGCCCCTTTTTACATGTCTACATATGTTATGGATTCCATTTTTTTCATGACCCATTTTCCAGTGATGAACTGGAGTTGGACCCCGACCAGTTCTGAGCTTATTCATTTTTATCACTCCAAGTTATGGGAAGAGAAAGTTAAGGATTTCTTTTATGAAATCTACCACAATGTCATAGTACCTGTTCACATAGCCCTTTATGGTCACCCACCTCCCTGGATTTCAGAGAGGATTATGGGAAACCTAGGAAAGATCGAAAATTGGTTCATTGAGGAGAATTTGTCATACATCAGAATTTTTGGTTGCTTGGTGCCCCCTCACACTCTCCCACAATTTTTACATGACAGGATAGTGTGCAGAGAAGTGGCATACCAGACAATGGCAGGAGGTATCAGCAAGGAGCTGAAAGAAACTCATAAAACGGTATGGTCGACTTTCCCCATTCAAGTTGGCATGTTTACATTACTGGATTTTTGCCACTCTAAAGTTGAGGCCGCAGCTCTGGAGGATGTTAAATTGGTTGACATCGAGTTCAAGAAACATGATCCACATAAGATAGTGGAAATCCATATGGCTCATTTCAACATGAAGTGGTACATGCATGAGAATTCCCCATATGATGAAATATTCAAAGGGGTTAGGTATTATGAGGAAGTCTAAAAAAGAATCTTGACCCTACTCCCCGACAAACAAGCTGGTTTCCCCAACTTTCAGAAATACAGGTGGAATAGTCTGCCAAAGATACTGCAGGGAGAGACAATGGCCACACCTCCTTCACATGAAGATAAGTCTACAGGATCTGAGATAGGATCCTCCACTAAACCCAAAGCCGAAAAGGTCCCAAAAATCCTAGAGGTATTATTTCAGGAGATAAGAACGTCACTATCAGGACTAAATCATCCACAGGTGATTTAGTCACGGTTCAAGGCCTTCATGAATCCATGACAAATTGTCTCTCATTCAACACCAGCAACTCCTACTGGCACCCCCAATACAACATGACATCAACATTCCACCGAAATTGCCTCACCCATGACATCGTTAACCCCTCTACAGACCAGCTTCAAAAATCATAATTCTGAAATCACTTTTGTGGGTGATCTTACTCCCATATTTCCCGAAGAGATGCCTCCTTAAGATTTCTTTTTTAGTAAGAAACAAAAATCCATCGTGAAAAGAGAATCTGACCAAAAGGATGGAGTCATAACTAAAAGGAAAATACTGGTGTATGACAGATGATCAGGATGGTCTAGAATTTGCAAAGGAAGTTGCAGGTTTGTTAGGTGCTTTTGCCAATGCCAATCAATGGTCGGTGGAAAATTTGACCGAACAACTACGACATAAGTGCCTATTGGTAGAAATCTTGCTGAATTAGATATATTCCACAGAGAAGAATATCAAAAACAAAATGAACTAGGATTTTGAGCAAATTAGGGCTAACAATCGACAACAAATTAAACAACTTCATGATAACCTTGATCTTCTCTGCTAGAGTTCGTAGACTAGACAAGGTCTGGTCACTTAGCATGACGATTTGATAGAATAGTTGCAGGCCAGATTTACCCTAATCGAAGGCACATCGATAGACATCTTGGCATTAAAAAATCAAGCGTTGGAAATCAATGAGAAGATGGAAGTTTCCCAGCAAGATATTTATCTGAAATTGATGCCATCCATAAATGTTATCAGGAAATATACCTTTCCCTAAAGGATATCTATGTCAAGGAAAAAGAGGCCCGCTCTGCCCAGTCTAAGTTTCAAGAAGTCCTCATATTGATGCATAAACTAATGTCCCTAATTTTCCTCTTCTCTCTTATTCTGAACAATTAAGAGGTGAGATGGCCCTAAAGGTCTGGGAAACAAACTTGGAAGAAGGAAATAAATTTTCCAGAGAGGCAAAATAAGCTTGTCTAGAGGTGTTTTCATCATTAAAAAAAAATATGATTGAGTTTGAGGGGTGTAATATCTCAAAAGCCTGGGGAAGATTGAGATAGAAATGAACCAACAAAATTCCAGAAAGAACAAAGAAGAAACTCTGGCATCCATTCAAGGAATGATCCAGATTGATCTTCTTAAAATCAATAAATGTATAGTTAATACAAGTTCACAGTTTCAAGCCACAATCCAAGAAGTGAACAATATCCAAGAAAAGCTGCACCAAATAAAAAATAAATTATTTGTCTTCAAAGTAAATGAAAGGATTGAGCCCTCAAGGTTCATGGTGGCATTGATGGATAGATGAACCCAATGAATTGAACATGGAAAAGCAATCATAGCTGGGAGCAAGTGAGAAAACATGCACAATGTCCTTTCCTTCCACCCTATCTACCTTTCACCTTCCAACAGTCACTTACCTCATCCACCCGCATTCTAACCTCCACTTATCCCACCTCATCATCATACACTTGTTCCCTCATCATTATTTCCATAGACAATTAGTCTTCCCTATGACCGTTATCCATCCCTTGACGATCCAATGTTGTGTTATTCGTCTGATTATCCTCCCCCAGTGACCTCGATTGTAATTCATTTCCCCGTTGAACATACCCGAAGGGACAGATGGCAACGAAATTAAACGGCCAAGACAATATGCCAAATGATTAAGGTGGCATTTATGACATGTGTACCCAGCCCAAAGGACTAAGGAAAATGAGCACTTCTACCATCAAACGAAGAGACAACGCCAGTGAAACTCATCAAAATTTACATGTTGTTGTTTTATTCAGATGTATGTTATTTTTAGTTAAATATTGTAAGAAGTCCAACAGTTTTCAGTTGTGACAGATTTTGTAGTACATAAATTTAAGACCTATTGAGGGATGCTTCTTGCCGAATGTAATAGAGAAACTCTCTTTTTGAGTATTAATACAAGTGCATAAAGAGATTTTAATTTTCGTTCAATTTGAGTTATGTGTTTCCTCCATGTTTCCATTTCCCTGAATTTATTTATGTAATTCCTAGAAGAGAGATTGGTTGCAATTTAGTATTACAACTACTGTAATCATATTATACCAACAATTCATTCAGTAAACAATTTTTCCTCTGTTATTAATGTGAGTAAAACAAGACCTGTGATCTGCGTGAATTATTGCATTCTATATCCTATTCAAGGGTGCATTCTTTACCTTTCTTCCACTGCAAACAAGGTGAGACTCATCTGTAATTGATTCCTAACTTTGTTTAACAGTTTTGTAACTCTTTTCTACACCTTTTGATATTATAATTGTGACTCATATAACAAAATACAACCGCTTTACTGTCCTATTATTAATTTCATTTAAAGATCATTTCTCATAAAACTAAAGCTAGGAAAAGTACTCATTAAAACATTTTCTTTATACATTATTGATGCATGACATTATTATTTAAGCATTAGGGTTAATCTCAGGAACAATAATCCCCAATGGCCTTCTTTTACCTTGTAAAACAACCCATGTCGCCCTTGGTTGGGCATCCACCCTTTTTTCATATCGACATCGTTAACAAACCCTGAGTATCCCAACTCTATTTACCCACGATCTCTGAGTTTTCCCACTCTTTTAGCCTCCAGCACAGTTTAACCACATATCTATTCATCCCATTGACGCTAGATCCATTTTTACGGTTGCTTCCAATCATCCCTCAACACCCCAACCAAGGGTAGTCTTGAGTCCCATAGCATTTTGACTTCATTCATGTTACTCATTAGTACCTGATATCATCTATTACTCAGTGGATTTCAAGAAGACCTTTGATTCTTAGCATCGTGTCTCCCTTCATGTCGACATCAGTACAATTTATAGAAGGGAGACAATATCTTAACTCTCATTACCTTTTCAAAGAGGACTCTCGGACGACACCGAGAGAATCATCATTTCTTTCTGATTACATTGACCCCCATAACATTCGACTTCAAAAAAACTCTCATGTTAAGGTGGGTCTTATTATGTGACAATTGCAGTTGTTTCATACCAACCAAAGACCTCTGAAGTTGATAGGCCATCAATTCCTATGAGTCATTGACACTTCTTACAGTCATCCATTACTTGCTTCAGATCCAGTACACTAGTTAGAACCTTCATCTATCATTATCAACCACCCCCGAGGGCGCTGCAACTATATACAACATAATACATCTTCAATTATAGTCCCACATTTTCGTTTCATGACACGAGCATGGGGCATGCCCACCTCATTTGTATACAAATTTTATTTTCTATTCTTAGAGAAAGGTTTGGTTCCCATAGTTTTCCCTCTCCCTCTGGTGGATCGCTCCTGTAGTTCCTCTCTTCACTCTTCGTTACAACGAAATTCTCAGCAAAAGAAACATTGATGTATTTTGGCTATACGTATGCTCCTAACCTCACACATCAGGGGAAATTTGTTATCACTGAAAAATCATCCGCAACATTGCACACAATGGTTAAAGAGGGGCATCAATTCCAGCAACAATTAGTCCACCTACAACACCAAAATCCATCAAAATGCACAAAACTATACACTTTGTTCAAAAAATTAAAGTGCGCAAATTTACCAAAGGAAGCGCACGAAGAATGCGCAACCTAACACAACCCTCAATGTGCACTGTGCACAAGATGCACGACTGACTATGAGAAAATATGCACACTTCTCATGAACGACGCATTTATGAATCTTGTCGGTCTCTCAACCACTTTTAGTCCAACCCCCAACACGATTTGAAACTCAAATCTGATCAAATTCTAGCTTGGAGGTTGGTTAAGGGATATGAAGTGCTCTAAAAGGCCCCTTGTTCACACTATGAACCAATTGTATCTTGCCATGAATGGACACTATAAATATGTTCCATGGGTGTGCTAGAAAAATAATAACATCAAGGTATTGTTATGATGCAATAATTCTTCTTGGAGAGTCCTCTTTTCTCTTTGAATCATTCAAGCACTATAGCAAGGGCCATTCCACTCACCTTTTCAGAGGATTGGCATTCTATTTCTTCACCATTTTCACTTGCCATTGCATGAAGAGAAGAAATATTTATTAGGGAACTCAAGAGCCCTCCCAAGGAGGAAGAGGGGATTCATAAGTCACTGCCTTTCTCTATGATGTTAGCCTATCAATATATTGATCCATTGGTAGCTATATGATGGTCATTTTTTTTCTTTTCATGGTTCTAGTTCTTGCAAGCTTCTCTAACATTTATTTCTCTTTGTTTTT
>SNQJ01S0007977.1:347504-360175 GCA_010110895.2 Picea sitchensis | reverse complement strand
TGGTTGTTGATGGTTGTCAAATATCGGTTGAATGTCAGCTGTCAAATCATAGGAGAAGCATTTATGAAAGCATTATCAAAGCAGGCTTGATACATTATGAAACTATAGGCAAATTATTTATCAAAGCAGCAAGAATTGCCTGGAAAGAAGCGAAGCCGGCAATAACGCTTCAAACTTCCCAGCCAATGAAATTGTGACAAATACACAAATTTATTATTAAAAAAATTAGGTTTATATATTTCCTATGTTAAACATTACCATTTTTACAAAAATTTCGAAGTCAACTAACAACTAATTGAAAGTCAGCGATGAACTCATCGCTATAGTCCCTGCCCTTGGCCTTCCGGCAGGGACTAATAAGTATGTGTAATCATTTAATAAAGTTTTTATTTTGTTTTTAAATATGATATAAAGTGAGAGATAGGTCATCACTATAAAAACATAAAAGGGTTTTAAAAAAATATTCTCTTTAAATTACTAAAATGATCAAAATCATCAAATGAACTAAACTTACACCTACTTAAGTATCAAATCATCATTAATGCTAGCTTATAAATATATTTTAGTATCATTAATGCTAGCTTATAAATATATTTTAGTTTACACCCACTTAAGTATCAAATCATCATTAATGCTAGCTTATAAATATATCACATTTAAGAAGTTTTTCTATAATAATTGTTCTCACAATGGCATTAACAATGGGTGGAACAAAAGCATTGAGATACTCAAAATTATCATCAAAATTCAAAATTTTAAATTTATATTTTTTTGTTAATTTTAAAAATTATAAAAGTATAATTAATATGATTTTAAGTATTTGCAAATTAAGTACTTGACATGTCGAATATGCATATGAAGTTTAATAAGTATAAGGATTTATTAAACTTTATATATCTTTGAAAATGTTTAGTATAACTTAAATCCTTAATGATTACAATATCAATGATTCATCTTAACTCTATAATTTGCCAAATAAATATTCGAGATGTTAACTATACAAGTATAAATATTTATATTCTTTTAAATAGTATTGATTGTTTTTTTTTATTTTGACTTAAAATTTTGAAATGATTATAATATGAATATTTTTATTTTAATAATATATATAATTTTATAATGTTTTATTATCCCTAAGATATATATTGATAAATTAATTTAAATATTGTTAATAATGTTAATAAATAAATATTTTAGATATATATTTTTTTATATTTTAAGTTTGGTGGGTTAATGTAAATGGTTGAAAGTCGTAATTTACAAGAAAAAGGTTTTTAGGTCAAGTTTCATTATCTCAATGGATTTTGTGGGTCTTGTTCAATGTTCTCAACGATCTGTGTTTACAAAACTGTATGATAAATCATTTGAATGCAATAGATTATGATGCAGGAGCATTTTGCCTCCAAAACAATTTAGTTGACTAGACCTAGGGGTCCTTGTAATTGAATTTAATTGTTTGTAAATTCCTTAGTTTTGTTGGAATTCTAGAAAGTTTGTATTATTGGATTGTAATGCATTGTAATCAGATATATGAAACAGATCTCGATAGGTTGTGAGAGTTAGAGAGATCCTAGAGGTAAGTTAGAGATCTCAGGAAGATTTTGTGGATCCTAGAGATTATTGTGTGAGGGATTTTAGAATCTGAACCTAATTTAGGTATCAAAGTTCTTTGGTATGAATGTTGTAAGCCTATGGGAAAAAAAAATAAAGGTCTGATTTAGACAAAGAAAGGAGAATTAGAGGTCCGTGTAAGGGGCCAAGTGTGGCCTAAGGGCAAGAATAGGCCAATTGATTGTAAATCAGGCCTAGAGAGGAGAAGGTCGTGTATAAATTTGTGTACATATTCATTAATATAATTATGTGTGTTGATGGGATCTCTGTGTTAATACAATATTGGATGTAATTATGTTACATTAGTATCCCTGTTTCGAGTGATATCAGTCCATATTAGACTCTCTGCTTGTTTATCTGTTTCCTAGCTAGTGGTCGTGTAGGATCAGGTCAAACCATGGGAATAAATCCTTGCATATGATAAGTTGATCAAGATTGAGGATCGATCATCAAAGATATCGATGCCAAAATGCAATTAAAGACTAGTTGGAATCACAGATTGGATCAATAGAAGTTGGGATGAGAAGAGATCGATTTCTACTCTGTGTGCAGGTCGGAGAACAAAGTTAAAACCCCTTTGCAAGCATCGAGGAACAACAATCGTCATATCAAACTAAGGATTCAGTCATGAGTGTTGATTCATCAGATTTAAGCCTTGTATGTGAGTTAAGTTTGGATGGACAAGATTATATCTAGAGCATAGGCTCGTCTAGATCGACGACGAAGAAGCAACTTTGAGTTTGGAGTCTGAGGCGATGGTGTAAAGACTTCAGAACAATGTGTTCAGAGGAGATAGGATACAACAAGGAAAATTACTTTGACGAGGGCAGAGCAATGGACTACATAGATTAATTTGGGAATCAGGATGATCCCAACTAACAGATCTGGAGAAGACATGTGTCAACAAATAGACCTAGGCATTTAGAGTAAATGATACTTCGACAAAGCCAACTGACATTCTAGATGAGTTTGGAGTATCCATGATCAATGGCTACGAAAGTGACACATGGAATCAACTTATTATCATTTGGAGTAGCACGCATCAACAACTATGAAATTAGACACGTGGTATCATCATATTGGTTGTCGGAGTGGGTCTATCGGAGGTTGTAGAGTCCACAAGCTGGAGGAACTCTGATAGAAGGACAACGTTGAATGACTGAGATCTATTTGAAGTTGAATAGATCAATGGATGTGGATGAGACACATGTAAACTGAAAGATACCAAGATAGGTGGCATAAATGAATGAAAAGTGGACATGTGGCAACAAAGTGCACGAGTGGGAATTTGACACGTGTAAACCCATTGGCAAATATTTGGCGCAGTGAAAGCGAAATATTGAAAAGTTGTGGACCACATATCTTAATGATAAACGATGGAGGATGTCCCAATAATCGATGTCCGAAGGAGTGTGTAGTGGGGAAAGACTACAACAACATAAGTCCAAACAATGACTAGGATCAGTCAGAGTACTAGATCGACGGTATATATTGTGTAGGCGTTCAAGGGCCGAAAGGGAAATCACGTGTTTTCGAAGTTATGTGTTTGGAGTGATGAAGGGTTCAAGTGTTGAACCACCCTGAAAATAATACTCCAATGAGAGATAGGGATTGTCCATCCCGTGACGATCAACGATGAGGATTAAAATTTCGTGAAACCGATAACCTCGTCTAGAGAAAGTCTGACGATAGTACTCTGATATAAAGGGTGCCATATCAAGGGCGGAGATTCAACAACATAACATATCGACGATGTGGAATCACGTAAGGGATTTGATTCATCGAAGATTTATTTCAGATTGTCATCCTCTAAGAGGATTCTGATGGCTTATGGAGAGTTAAGCCCCAATGATGATAGCACATGGTCATAGCTTTTGATCACAAGTATAAGAGTTAAATTCGAGTGCTTAAGGAGTAAGAACTAGGGAAAAACATTTGGTTATGTGAGGAAGGGGTTATGATTGTAGCTAGAGTAGAGTTTAGTGAACGTATCTAAAGCTGGAATCCCGCATGAGACGAAGGATAAATTCCTATGAATTTATCCAAAGGAATGAGACAAATTTTCTAGTGTGTATAACAGGAAAATCAGATCTATGTTCAAGAAGGATTTTTGGGGCCCACGCATTCATATGACAACAAATGAAATCATAACAACAACATAATTTAGATCAAAAATTCTACACATGTGGGAATTAAGGTTGGGAGGTCATCATTTGTGGTATCAGATCCGGTAAATGATATTTGGAATTCTGTATAGAGAATATAGAACAAAGACAAATTCAATAGAAGGAATATTGTACATATTTGGTAGACAAGAAGAAAAAGGAATTAAATTCCTTAGTGAATTTTTGCAGAGTCGGTCATTCCAACCAAGAAGTAGAGTTGGGAGAAGAAGTTAAGGAGACAAGATCTTAGCACATATATTGAAGGTATATTTTTATGATTAATCTCTGGATTTTAATTAACATTTTTAGTGTTAATTAACATGTAGAAGTAGAAGGATAAGGAATTGTAGTAGCCATTGGAAACCAATAGAGTTGTGACAGAGAAGAAGGAAAGAGATGCTTGTGGCATAACCTTGCAACAAGGGATGATGCAACACTTCTAGTTGAGGTTAGAGGTGAGAAGAACAATAGGAGTTCTCATAGGAATGTGATTAAGTGTAGAGCCATAGAAGAGGAGAGGAGTACTTAGAAGGTTCTAGTGGGGAGAACCAGTAATACCAAAAGGACAAAGCTTAGGAGGAAGCTTGGTGAGGTATTGAGTGGCAAGTAAATGATACTTGCTACAGAGGCTTTATGAAACTCACAATGGACTAGGATAAGTTCACAAGGAGGAAATGGAAATGACTATTGATGGTCATGACAAAGGAAGAAGCCACAACCAGAGGAAATAAGATGCCAAAACAGTTGGTAGAAAGAGGGGTCAAGATGAGTTTGACAGAGAATTTGTTGAGTTAAAGGAAATAATCGGTATAGTAATGGAGTTTCTATAGGAGACCGAGGAAGACAAAATATATGGTTGGATACTGAAGAGGAAGGATAGATGACCTATTAAGCAATTGATTGCAAGGAATTTGAAGTGTATATTAAAGGCTTGGATAAGAGAAGAGGAACTCATAGAAGCTGAGTACAAGAATTTCTTGGGATTAGGACTAACAATTCACTTTTGTGAACTAGAGCAGGGGGAAATGATTGGAGAGAAAGATGAGTTTCAAAGTGCATAGCTCATGGAGAGCTTGGATACATAGAGGATTCTAGAGGCATCTAATGAGACTCAAGAGTCTCATATTTTTAAAACTAATAAATTTTGTATGATTGCATGTTGTACATGTTATGCAGGTCATGGAGATAGAGATCCACTTGAAGTTGTCCTAAAGGAAGAATTGCCTCATGAAGGCATGGAGGAGGGACATAGTCTGAATTCTGTCATGTCAAAATAAGGGACAACATTGTCTCTTGAAAGCTGGGAAAGTGGAAGTTATGCATATTCAAAGGATGCATATGATGAAGTACATGAAATATAAGTACATGAAATATTGGAATGGGCCATGCAAGGATACAATGATGCAAGTATAGAACTTTTTAAAGGAGAAATGATAGTGGATGAGGATGGTGTTTGGTGTATGATCATAGAGGAATCCTTACAAAAAGACATAAATTTTTTGTAGCAAATCTATCATTTTAATAAATTCCAAAAAAATTATTTGATTGAACAATCATGTAGAATGAGCATGCAACTTAAGGATATGAAATATTGTTTGCATAATTTTTTATTTAGTGAGAAGTGATCTCAAGGCACTGAGGAAAAAGAGATATGTGAAGACCAAGAGATGGAAGAAACCATACAAATGTTTTGTGGAAATTTGCAGAAGACAAATTGCAATAGTGGTATGTACCAACAGAGGGTAAGACTGGACATTTAGGAGTTATGGAAGAATTTTATGAAGGTGTATAAGTGGAAACAAAAAAATAAGAAAGAGAGGATCATGCTAATACAACTTACTAAAGCAAGAAAGGTATTTACACAACAACAAAATAAAGTATGGGATCCTGAAAGGTTGCAGATAGAAACAATGAAACAACAAGACAACAAAACAAGTGGACAACAACATAAAGTTTGGGATTCAGAAGGACATCAACAATTGAAGACTCGTGATTAAGAGTCTAATGCAAGAGCATTTTGCCTCCAAAAAAACCTAGTTGACTAAACCCATGGGGATCTTTGTAATTGAATTTAATTGTTTGTAAATTCATAAGTTTTGTTGGAATTATGGAAAGTTTGTATTATTGGATTGTAATGCATTGTAATCATATATGTCAAACAGATCTCGAGAGGTTGTGAGATTTACATAGATCCTAGGGGTAAATTAGAGATCTCAAGAATATTTTGTGGATCCTAGAGATTATTGTGTGAGGGATTTCGCATTCTAAACCTAATTTAGGTATCAAATTTCTTTAGTATGAATGTTGTAAGCCTATGAGAAAAAAAATAGAGGTCCAAGTTAGACAAAGAAAGGAGAATTAGAGGTTTGTGTAAGAGGCCAAGTGTGGCTTAAGGCCAAGAAGAGGCCAATTGATTGTAAATCAAGCCTAGAGAGGAAAAGGTTGTGTATAAATTAATGTACACATCCTTTTCCTCATGAATCCACATTATTATTCATTCATCTAGATATAGTGTTCATTCATTCATTAAACTACACATGCATGCTTTCATAATCAACTTAATCATTCATTTTTTGACAGAAAACTAACATAATAGTAAAATAACTATTCATGACACATAAACAAAATAGATTTATCGCACGGTTCACCCCTCCCTGGGGTTACATCCACAAATATATGTCTCTTCTTCTCTTTTATTCATATTTTTGCAAAATATGCACTATGCACATTACATTCTTCAGGATTAAAATAAAAAAGGAGGGTAATTAGTACCCTCTGTGAGGCAGACTAGATCACACCAGGCTCCACATCCTGTGACCTACACCCTCAAAATATAACTTACTCAAATCAACTATTTATCCTTTACTAACCGACCACATAACAATGAACTACTCAACAATTGACCAACAACAACAACTGATCAACCCCCACCTAGAACTAATAGGTATTTATTTATACTATTCTACTGGATTATAGCCATTACATTCATGTCCAAAACCCTAAACCTAACATGGCTAGGTTTGTCTGCAATCGCGCCACACTGCTTTTCCTCCTTCCACATGGTATTTTTCCTTCTTTTTCTGCATGATTCTTTTCCTTCATCTTCTACATGTTACTTTTCCTCCCCCTCTTGTGTGCGCTCCAAAAATAGGTTTCTTTTTGACAAAATAGGTATGTGCCCAAAATAGGCCTGCACCAACACAGAGTTGAATAGATCAACAAACATGGAAGAGACACATGGAAGCTGATAGAGACTAGGACAGGTGGCATCAGTGAATGAAAAGTGGACATGTGGAATCAGTGAATAAAAAGTGGACATGTGGAAGTGAAGTGCACAAGTGGGAATCTGACATGTGACATCCACATGTAAACCCTTTGGCGAAGGTTTGGCATAATGAAAGTGAAAGATTGGAAAGTTGTGGACCGTATATATTAATGATCAATGGTGCAGGATGTCTAAATAATCAATGTTCGAAGGAGTGCGTAGTGGTAAAATACTACAACAACAGAATCATGAACAATGACTACAATCAGTCAGAGGACTAGATCGACGATAGATTGTATAGGTTTTCTGGGGTCGAAAGGAAAAGAACGTTTTTTTAGAGTTGTGTGTTCAGAGTGTTGAAGGGTTCAGGTATCAAACCAGCCTGAAAATAATAATCCAATGAGATATAGGGAACGTCCATCTCATGACAATCAACGATGAGGATCGAAAGTTTAGGAAAATGATAACCTCGTCTAGAGAAATTTTGACGATAGTACTTTGATACAAAGGGTGACAGATCAAGGGAGGAGATTCAACAACAAACCATATCGACAATGTGGAATCACAAAAGGGATTTGATTCATCAAAGGTTTATTTCAGAGTGTCGTCATCTAAGAGGAGTCAGATGGCTTATGGAGAGTTAAGCCCCAATGATGATAGTGCTTAGTAATAACTTCTAGTCATGAGTATAAGAGTTAAAGTTGAGTGCTTAAGGATTAAGAACCAGGGAAAAACATTTGATTCCGTGAGGAATGGGCTACGACTGTAGCTAGAGTGGAGGTGTTGGCGCAGGCAAATTTCGGGAAAGAATCAAGGCAACACCAAAAAATGGGGAGTGCGCCAGAAAGTGAGGAGCGCGCCAGAAAGTGAGGAGCGCACCAGAATTGGAGGAAAAGCAGTGCCGAAAACAAAGGAAAACACGAGCCGAGAAAAGAAGTTACAAAGTGGGAAAACTACTACGGAGCAGTTGTAAAGTGGACAAGTGTCGACTAGGAGAACAATTGGATTGTGGACCAGCCGATATTAAGTCAATGGGAAAGATTACAAACCTAACCCACTTAGGGTTAGGGTTTTTGTAAGGGATTTGTCCCATTTTTTGTGTATAAGTAGAATGTATTAGGGTTGTTTTTTTCGGTTAGAGAGTCTGTGTGATGGATATTGAACTATTGGAGAGGAAGTCCTAAGTTTTGATTGTCACGATCTGTGGAGATCGAATGTAATGGCAGAAGAATTGTACAATGCACATCACTAGATTTTGCATGAATATGAATAAAGAGCCAAAGAGAAAAATCTTTGTGGATGTAGCCCAGGAGGGGGTGAACCACGATATATCTGTTTCATGTGTATGAATGTTTGGATTTCTTACGGTTATGTTTGAGTTAATGAGCTATATGATAAATATGTTAAAACAATAGATGGAATAATATTGTGCAACACTGAATGAATCTATGTCATTGGTTATATGTTGTGTCACTGGTAAGATTTAGTATCAATATAATAAATGGGAATTTGAGGGCTAGGAGTTGGGTAGATCTAATGCCTCTGAGAGAGATACACATCCCATCCCATGGTTTCAAACACCTGAGTCTTGTGGCCACCCATTGGAGCCATCTCGGGTGAGACTGCACAGTGCACTTTGTCCATTGTGTTGCCTTCTGGTATCCAGAAGGGCCGATGGTCGAAGGGTTGTTGGTAATCTTGTAGCTAGAAACTGGGTTAGCCCATAAGAAACCAACAAGAGGTCAATGCAAGTATATGAATATGGAATCCCACATGAGACGAAGGAGAAATTACTATGAATTTCTCAAAAGGAATCAAATGAATTGTTTGGTGTGTATAATAGAGAAATCATATCTCTGCTCGAGAAGGATTTTGGGGGCCCGTGCATTCATTTGACAATAGAGGAAATCATAACTACAATTGAATTTAGATAAAAAAAATTCACCTATGGGAATTAAAGCTAGGAGGTCATCAAATGAGATCTATGACATGAAAATTCTTTTTGATTTCATTTTCTATTATGTAAACCCGAAATACATTGAGAAATGCCTTAAATCAATTACCAAAATTTAAACTTTAAAATTGCTAATTCAAAATTTATTCAAAACTAACATTAGATAACCCAAAATATAATTTGGATCAATCTTATATAACATTGCATACCCTAAAAATTGAGGTTCTGCATGCATTTGAACTCTCAAAAGTTTTGTGTCATTTTTTTTTAACAGAAACTGGAAAAAATATATTAAAAGTGTGGATGAATCCACTGATTTACAAAAGAGGGGCCATTGCAGGCCTTCAAGAAGAAGAAACTAAAGTAGAGACTATAACATTTGGAGGATTTGAAACAATAACAGGATTGGTGTTGCATCCTCCTTCCCTAACAAAACTACTGTGGTTGTATTTCACTGAGTACAACCGGTAGAAGATACCATTACTACATAATGAGAAACAAAATACGATAACAACATATCTCAACTACCCATCTCTAATTTGACCTGTTGATGCTCTAGAATTGTGTCTAGATGAGGCTCATTAAGATCTAGAATTTGATTGACTGAAACTGAATTTTCATTTTTGAATGCTCCCTATTGAATTTTCAGCTTGCTTGGGTGGTGTTTCACTCCTTCCAGTTGATCCAAACGCTGTTGCATTTCCTCTGTGTTGCTTCAATGCTCCTCGATCTGGATCCTTTGAGCATAACTCTCATCTTGGAGTCTCTCTATCATATGCCTATGTTGGGACAAAGTTTCTAGTTCAAAATTCCTGGTGGAGCTGAGAGCTCCAAGATGAATTCTCATCCTACGACATCCTATGCATTATTCCTCAATTGAATCATCGTCTAATTGTCCAGGGTCCACTAAGAAGCCTTTACCACTCTGAATTACTGCTGATGCTGGGAGAGTTGTGTCCGGATTACTGGTGAAGCCACAAATCCCCAATGAGAGGGGAGGACTGTGGAAAAGATCAGACGACGCCGGTAGGTAAAAAGGCCATGGGAAGGATGAGAGAATGAGAAAGGGAAGGAGAAGAGATGGGTCCCAAGAGACAAGAGTCTGCAGGACCATATGAAACAAGCTCCGAGCGAAAAGTCGAGATAGGGTGGGATGAATGAGAAGAAGGACCAAACAAAGAGAGAACTCAGAGCACTGGGAGGGGACCGACTGAGCCCTCTAATTCTAGGTGAGGCATAAGCTAGAAGGAGTGCAGGGCAAGTAAAACTGGGTGGGGCGAGGAGAAAAGAGACTCTGAGGGGAATAAACTAGACAACAAATGAAAGGGGGTGGCCATAGAGACTTACCCATACCACTAAAAATATTTTCGCATGTAGGGACGAGTACAAGACCAAAATATCCCATGTTTCATTTAATGGTGAATTCGTGCCAGCCTGAGAGTTCGAGAAATCTTCTCTGTGCATTGTACCTTCGGCCTCCATGTTTCCAGACTTGGAGATGAATTTGGCATCACCTTGATGTTTAAACTGTGTGACTGGGTTGTCGCCCTCCTTTTCGGTGTGCTTCAAATCCTTAAATTATTGAGCTCCCATGAACACTGAAGGACAAATCTCCTGAGAATCCCAACCCATAATGAAACCCACACTTGATATGTTAGCCATCGTTGCACAGTGGTCGATGGGACTTACCTTCCTCCCTCATCATCTTCTCCTTATAACGTTGGCATGCTATGCGTGCTTTAAACTCATCTCCCCTCCTTCTCTTCTATCCACATGTCCCCTCCACCTGGATGTGATTGTGTTGAATCCCCCAAGGGCCCCACCCCCACCCATTTCCACTTTCCCTATCCATATGTCCCTTCTTGAGCTGGAATCTCGAGGGACCCCACCCCCTCCCTTTTCCACGTGCCCATTCCAGTTGTTCGTATAAACGTTGGGGCCCCTACTAGCCCCTACCTCGACCTTCCCAGACTGTCTCCTGGTCATGTGGATCATTAGGTTAGAGGGGATAAAGTTTCAACACCTTCCACACCTAAGGTTCCAGGCGATTTCCCAATGGCTTCATTCACAAAATTATCTGCTACCTTGTTGTCTTCTCTCATAATGTGGTAGAAAGTTATCTTAATGGGTTGAGAGTCGACTCGTATTCGATCAATTATTCATTTTAGGCTTAATTTTTTTGGATCTGTCCCATGAACCATCAAACTTATTATAGTTTTGGAGTCACCTAGGACATTCAAAGCTCGAATTTGATGGTTCTGTGCAAGTTGGAGACCTTTTAGTAAGGCATAGGCTTGAACTTTCTTATTGGCATCCTTCTTGATATTCCAGTGATAACTTATGATTCTTTTTCCTTNGGGTTTCCCTTTGAATACCATCAAAACACGGAGTATGGGATTGTTGGTCTTGAATCCAGTCATCTAAATATTGGATTTTGTGAAGTTGTCGTCATGGTCGTTGCGCTGAGTGTGAAGTATTTCTAGAATGAAGATTAAAACTATACATCCAGTCTTC
The DNA here is from genome assembly GCA_010110895.2 of Picea sitchensis. Classification (NCBI taxonomy): domain Eukaryota; kingdom Viridiplantae; phylum Streptophyta; class Pinopsida; order Pinales; family Pinaceae; genus Picea; species Picea sitchensis. Next base: position 348,666 of record SNQJ01S0007977.1, on the reverse strand, counting down.
TCCAAGGCATTCCAATTGGATGGGTCTTATATATTCATAGATTTAGCGTTCAAAACTTCTGAGAGAAGCATTTTGGCCTTGCCAACAACGCTTTGAGGAGGAGTTTTGATCCCCTGGAAAACTTGTTTGTTTCTTGCTAGCCATAATTGCCAACATATGAACTTGGGGACTACCCTCTAGAGACGTTTAAAGATGGGTTTTTCTCGGAAGGATCCCTAATAGTACTTTTCCCAGTTCCCCAGGCTGGGATTTGGAGCAGAGGGACATCTTTTTTTTCTGGACAGATCTTCAAAGGCCACATTCTAGACTATTTGAGAAAAAGAGTAGTTCCAAAAGAGGTGACTAATGTTGTCTTAGTTTCTTTGGCACAGAGGACAGATGAAGGGGCTGTGAAAACCTCTTTTCATTAAATTCTCCCCCGTTAGAATTTTCCCATGAGAGAGGGACCAAATGAAGAAGTTAATTTTGGGCAGAGATTCTTGGCTCCAAATGTTTTTCCATTTTGCTGAGTTTTGGTACACCCTTAGAGTGGAGAGGAGCGTGTTATAACCATATTTTATTGAGTATCCATTTACACCCCATCCAGAACTATCTGGGGTGACTATGAGAATAGGAGTTTCCCCTTTCAGGGATGATAACAAGATTTGTGCTTGATTTTTCAAGTGATCGAGGACACCTCCCAAGTTCCATTCATTCCAGCTGCCATTCTTGTTCCAAGTTGAAATTTCATAGAGGGTGATTTTGTGTTCATCTAACAACCATATTTTCAGGTCATCAGTTTTTGCTTTGCATGAGTTGAGATCCACTCCTAGAATCGGGTCTTGCAACAGTCTGATTATTTTTCAATTTCCCGGGATCCAAGTGTTACACATGAAATTTGCACACCTAGGTACTTCGCCCTAAGTGTCATAAAGTGTCATATAAGTGTCTCATACACCCTTGACACCATGGAATATCCTATGTCCCAATCCCTAGTCAATGTGGAGGAGGGATATATTACATGAAGGCCAAAATATCAAGTACACATGAATTATTATTAATATTCATGGAAAAGGAATTGATTAAGTGTGAGAATCAAGTGCACATAAATTATTATTAATATTCATGAAAAAGAAAGTAATTAAGTGTGAGAATCCACCTCACATTTGGTTTCCTATTTTTT
>SNQJ01S0007977.1:335463-347454 GCA_010110895.2 Picea sitchensis | reverse complement strand
TTAGGGAAGGTGGAGGATCTCATGGATGGTTGAAATATTTCCTTCTTAAAATCCTTGAGAGATATTTCCTTCCCAAAATCCTTAAGAGATAATTTCTCCCTAAATATCTTAGAGATCCCTTTCTTAATGGATCTGATGAGAGATCCTCTCCATGGTGGTTAAACCTCCAAATCCTATATAATGAGGGGTTTCCATGGAGGAGGAGAAATGGAGATTGAGAATTATACCAAACTTATGACAAACGACGTTCATAAGGTACATGCTTTCCTCCTTCTCTTTTTTTCATCAGCTTGATTAGATCTAAAAGGAAGTCATTGTCCATGTTAAGCACCTTTTGTCTTAGAGTTAAGGGTCTAGCTCTCAAGAGGAGGTCTACCTGTCCGCAGGGAGATTTTCCTACAACACCAAGAAAGGTGCTCCTTAAAGAAGGGAAGAGATGCCCTTATTATCTTCCATATTTGCGATCCAGGATGAGGATCAAGAGTTTGGTCCATGCACTTTTTTCTTCCACCCATTCTATATTTTTTTATTATAGCCATTTTCCACAATTCATTTTTTCACGTGACTATCCTCCAAAGAAGCTTAGCTCCCATTGCTAAGTTGGCCACTTTGGGATCTCTGATTCCAAGACCCCCACTTTTCTTGGGAAGGGTGATTGTATCCCAATTCACAAGGTGAAATTTTTTGAAGTTGAATTTTCCCCCTTGCCACAAGAATTTGTGAATGAGCTAAGCCAAGTCTTTTAGAATTCTCATTGGAGCTAGGAGGGAAGAAAATTGAAAAAGGGGAAGAGCCGATAAGACTGATTTAATCAATATCACCCTTCCCGTTGGATTGAGCCATCTTGAGCCCCAAGACTCTATCTTTTCCTTGACCTTTTGGAGAGAAAGTTTCCATAACTTACCAGGAAGTGATTTTAAACACAGAGGAAGTACTAGGTATTTGAAGGTTTTCCAGTCCAACTGTAGATTCTAACCTTGTACAATATTTACTGCAAAAAAAATTTCAGTAAAAGAACATAAAAGATACAACGGAAAATACAAACATTACATAGATATTTTTCCCCTAGAAACCCAAACTAGGAAAACCAACATATTCTATATTCATTCATAGTGATACATTGTTTACAATACAATATAGATATATGAGTCAATGACATCCAAAACCCTAACCCAATGACTTGGATTAGTCAACAATCCTAATTCCTTAACTGGAAATAGAAAACCACCGGAAAAGAAACCATGTGCTGAAAAACCACCTAAATATGTGACACGTTTCCCAAGGTAGAATTTATTTTCCTGGGGGAACTGCCCCCGAACCCCGCACGGGGGGCTTCGCCTCCCTGTACCCACCAAGGGGGGGCCTAACACCACCCCCCTCAAACCCCATGCGCACCCACTACTACTTGTGCAAAGAATATAACACATACCCAACACCAACGAGATGTCGAATCCCATTATTTGATCGATTCTTGCTCTAGTAGCAACAGAGACATTCCAAACTTAAATTTGACACTTTGTCTTATTGAGGAGCCCACCCGAGATTGTGATAAAAGTGTATAGAAATTGAATTATCCTTCTGGCCATGGTTTTTGAAGCTCCACTCAAGAGGATTGTGTCATCAACAAGCTGTGAGTGATTGATTATTTTTACCCCCTTGGCAATTTTGATTCCTGGGATTGAGCCATTGTTACTTTCCCACTCCAAAATTCGATTAAGAGTCTTTGTCATGATCACATACAAGAGGATGGAGAGTGGAAAACCATGTCTTAAACCTCTAGAGGCCTTAAAGAAGGGGGTTGGTCTTCCATTTACAAGAGGAGTGATCCAAGGGGAAGCAATGCAAGCTCCCATCTAGGAGATGAAGTCTTGACTGAAACCAATTTTTTTCATAACCTTATATAGAAAATTATGCTCTACTCTATCAAAAGAATTTTCCATATCCAATTTTATTTCCATACCTGGTTCTCCTCGAGATTTTCTAGCATGAATTGCTTCTTGAACCAAAATAAAGTTGTCCCATATATGACGACCTGCCACAAAACCTCCTTGATTTAGAATAATTAAAGATATGAGAAGAGGGTTCAACCTGTTAGCTATGATTTTGGCTACGTTTTTACAAGAAATATTACATAAAGAGATGGGTCTGAACTGATCCAGAGTAGAGGCACCATTTTCTTTTGGGATGAGCGCTAAGAAGGAGGAGTTGGTGGCTCCTCCCATTTTTTTTTATTTGTGGATGAATCTTATCATTCTAATGAATTCCTTCTTGATTATGTGCCAACATTTTTTATAGAAGTGCAGGGTGAACCCATATGGACCCGGTGCTTTGTCTTCATTGAATTGGTCGATTGATTTTAGAATTTTGGCTTCTTCAATTTGTCTATTAATATGTAGATTGTCTTCCTCCGTTATCTTGCCTGGAATATGCTTGATAAAAGCATCAACTATTTAATCTTATGCTCTTCCATTTGTGGTGTAAATATCGTGGAAGTGATTTGTAGCTTGCTTCTTGATTTGGTCAAAGTCTTTTATAATTTCCCCTTCTGAAGTTTTGATTTCAGAAATTTGATTAGCCTAATTTCTGGCGTTTCCCTATCTGTTAAAGAAGGAGGTATTTTGATCCCCTGCTTTCAACCAAGGACTTCTGGATTTTAATCTCTGGGTGATTTCTTCCTCAGCTAGCACCTGCATGTATTACTTGTGAATTTTTCTCTCCCTCGTAATGTGACTTTGTTGTACCTCATTTGTGTCCATTTCCTCCTGTAGGTTTTCGAGTTGAATATTTTTGTCTCTGGCAGTGTTTTGGATTAGGTTTTTTGCCCAATATTTGAGAAGTCCTTTCACCAGCTTTAGCTTCTTCTCTCAAATATAATTTGGCGATCCTATAATCTAGTGGTTCCAGATTTGGGAGATGGATTGAATGAAACCCGGTCGCTCCAACCAAAGGGGGTTAAATATGAAGGGAATGGGGCCCCAATTTTTTTGAGGTTCGAAGGTTAGCATGATAGGACGATGGTACGAACTTTCCCAAGAAAGATTTGAGGAGAAAGATTTGTTCGGAAGGTCCAAAAAGGAGCTACTTATTAAGAAACGATCCAATCTTTCCGCTATGTGTCCTGGACCTACCCTTCTATTGTTCCAAGTGTACAACCATTTGATCGAAGGGACATCGAAGAGATCCAGATCTTAGATAAGATCATCCATTATTTATCTGAATTGATATCTCATGATAGTACCCCCTCATTTTTCCTTTAATCCTCTGGTTGTATTGAAGTCCCCAACAATGATTAAGTTTTGAGGGGGGCTTTCAGTGGCCAGATCTTGGAGGGATTTCCAACATTCAATTTTTTCCATATAATTATTTGGAATGTAGACATTTATGATGGAATATACCATACCTGTATCTTTCTTGGTTAGGGATACCATCAGCTAGAATTGAGACTGTACCTAATCTCTTAAATTGAAGTCTTTTGTGTTCCAGAATGTACCTATTCCTCACGAGGCGCCTCTAGAACTGATTGCTTTTCCTTCAACTTTTTTCCATATTTTTTGTAGATATTGGAGGGTTTCCAGGTCTCTCATTTTTGTCTCCTGGAGTAGGAGGATTGAGGGATTTTCTATTTTTAAAATTTTTCTAAATTCTTCTTTTTTATCCCTACTCCCTAGTCCTCTGCAATTCCAGGAGACAAATTTCATCATTTATCAGTGATTTTTGGTGCCCTCCCCCACCCTTAGAGGGATGAGGTTTTTCTCCCTTGTTCTGGGAGGCCTTTTTTTTCCTACATTTACCATCTTTTTTTAATTCTTCCTCTATTGGTTTTTGGATGCCTAGTTCTTTTTCTCTGTCTGTAGGTGATTCTCTTTTATTTCTTTGAGATTTTCTTCCTAGTTTTTTTGTGATGGTTGGCTGAGAAACCTCAAGATCAGAATCACTGTCAGATGTGTCTTTTATCTCATATTCTGAAAATTATGGAATCTCTGGGGTATGGCTTGGGGAAGATTTTTTCATGGAATCCCCACTTATGATCAGGGTTTCTTTTTCTATACCTTTTATGATCCCCTCTCATATATCTTCTTGTCACTTTTTACCATTTTCTTCCTGAATTTCTCTGAGCTCCTCCATATTACCTTCTAATGGGATCTCAACATATCGATTATGGCTTGATTCCCCTTTGTGTGGAGATCTCGACGTTCTTTCTCTTGGATTTGGGTATTTTTCTCTCCAACCTTGTGCAAGAATTGATTGATTTTTCCCATTATCTTTTTTCCACTTTGGTTGTTTCCACTGGTCTTGATTTGGGTCTTGGTTCTGATTCTCCTTGGCCTAAGGTCATGTTTTAGAAAAATGACCATATTCGTGACAAGATTTACATTTGAAGAGGATTTGCTCATAATCTACTTGTTGAATGTATGACCAATTATCTAGGTTTAGATGTATTTCTTCTGGGAGTCCTTTTTCCAGATCTACTTCCACACAAATCTTGGCACATGCCTAAAGTCCCTCGCATGGTTCACCATGATCAATATATTTTCCTAGAGAGTTGCCAATATTTCTTAGGGTTTCTTCATTCCTGCAGTGAAAGGGGAGGAAAGGCAGTCTTACCCACACAGGGACTACTAAAGGGATATCATTTTCTGGACTAAAATTAGGTGTCCATTTATTGAGATACATTCCATGAGTGCCCATGAAATATGGTCTGCTTCAGGAAACCAGGTCTCTATCTTCTTCTATTTTCAAATAAAAAATCAAAAAAACCCTTACCGCAGAAGGCCACCAACATTTGTCCCTGGATCAACTTGCACCAATTCAATTCCAACCAAAGGTGGATAGATTTTTGGGAGGGCCAAAGTCCTATGAACTACCCTATCAGTCCTCTATCCGCCATTCTAAGAGCTAGAGGTCGTGCCAAAGGAGCATGCACAACAACCTTGGGAATTTTTGTTTCTTTTTTGACAAAACGCGAGGGGTTTTCTCTGTGTATCTTAGCATAGGAATATATTAAGGCTTGGAAGGCTTGCAGGTCCAAGGTCGAGGATCCCAGAGGCAGATCCCCTCCCTCAGAGGGATCCATGGCAGACCAGACACTGGCAGGAAAAAACACAAGTGCTCAAACCCTAGAACAAATCCCACAACAACAAACAAACAAAGCACATGTCTTATCTTACTCACGGATGACATACATTCTTAGCGGTGCTCTAATTTTCTGTAACATTTTTGTGTCATTTAAAAAAAATGTAAAACATATTATATATCTTCAATAAGAAACATCTAATGGTATTGGAAAATAAAATGAAACAATATGCATATTAAAATTAAGGTTTTGAAATATGAGATATCGTGATTGAAAATGAAATAATATTCCTATTAAAATAAAGGTTTTGAAATATGAGATATCTCGTTTGCATGACTTAAATATTACATCAAACAAACTCCTTTGACTTGATTATAGAAGTAAAATATTCAAATATTAAAACATCATGGAAGATAAAATATTAGAGAAGAGTCATAATATGCATTGGACATCCTAAAGAAATGGAAAATTTACATAGTTTGAATGCCTATTCCCTCATGAAGAGAATTGACAAACCAATAGTTGAAGTGGATCAATAAGTTTTAAGAATTGCATGGACAAAACTTCTATAGGTAGGTTATAAAGGCCAGATTATCTTAAATCTCAAAAAAATCTCAAAGGTAAATGTGAAATCAAAATGTTACTAAATTCTCGTGTTCCATAATACAAGGAAATCATAAAAAATGGGTTTAAGAGCATGAGAAAATAGACCTAAAGATGCCCATTGTATTATAAATTCATTTCATCTTTAAGAGAATCACTTGAAGGATTTGTTTGTTAATGGTGTTAGACATTTGTTTATTGGTGGTGGATTGAACTGCAGTCTAGAAATAATAAAATAATATGAATTAACTCTTTGTATGGAAGCATATAACAAGCATGTAGCAAGCATGCATGACTAATACTCTACACCTTTTCCCACTTAATTATATTCACCACGCGAAAAGAGAGTCCTTCAAACATGACACATCGACTAAGTAGTCTTAGTCTAGAAGAGTATGACAAGTATGCACGACTTGTGTCAAATACAACCACCGGTTGTTGCCACCAAATAATTCCATTGGAAAACACTAACAAATGTCTAGTTCCAGTGTTTATATTTGAAAATATGTTATTGATTACATATTGTAGGAGCTCCTAGAAAATACCCTAGTTGTGATGGAGGTGGCCTCTACACTGTTGATAAGTGATGTGTGATTTTATGCTTGTCTAGTGTTCAAAAAAATAAAGTATTTCCACACATGATGAACACCTTAAGAAACTAATCACACAACTAGATCACGTATCATTACACCAATTTATTACATGGTTTAAACCCTTGAAGAGGGAAATATTTCATGGCCCCAATCAATGTGGCCACATGAGGCAATATATTAATGCAAAACAAAATATTGTACATAAGAGTTTCTTACAATCGATCTTCAACAAATGACCCTCCATGCTCTTTAAATAGAAGTGTTAAGTCACATATCAATAACCATTAGTGTCAAGGAGAATATGAGCAGTCATATCACTTTATGTCTAGAACATATCATGTTGTTAGATTACATAACTACAAATTCATACTAAAGAAACACACTTTTAGCTAAAGACACATTAGACCAAGTTGATTTGAACTAACTCTTACGTGTTTAAATATCCTAACATCCCTCCTTAATAACATCTTAGGATAATATTGAGGGATTTACAAAGGAAACACAATAGGAGAAGAAAGGAGGCATTAGAGCCTATCCCCCCTTACGTTGGATCCTATATGTATATTTTATTGTAAACAATGTATGATGTGAATGAATGTAGAATATGTTGGTTTTCCCAGTTTGGGTTTCCAAGGGAAAAATCTATGTGTAATGTGTGTATTTGCAATTGTATCTTTTGTGTTCTTTTATTGAAGATCTGTTTGCAATGAAATATTGTACAAGGTTAAAATCTATATTTAGTAACAGAGAAATTATTGGTTTCAGGGGGATGCCTTTGTGGTCAAGGGTTTGGATTGGGACTGTGATAATCCTTATTACAGTCAGAGATCTATGGTATTGATTCTTCAGGTGAAGAGAAATGGCGAGAAGTTCAAAAATAAAGATCGAGAAATTTAATGGGAAATGTTTTGAGTTGTGAAAGCTCAATATGGAAGATTTGTTGGTAGAAAAAGATCAGTGGGCCGTGGTGGATATAGGTACTGCACCTACAGGAAATTAAACAGATGAGTGGAAAAAGTTGGATTAGAAGGCAAAGAGCACAATCTGATTGTGTTTCTCAGATTCAATATTACTGAATGTGTTAGGGGAAGCTATGGTGAAGGAGTTATGGGATAAGTTGGGGAACTTGTATCAGTCTAAGTCCCTAGTAAATAAATTGTTCCTACTGAAAAATATGTATAACCTGAGGATGAGAGATAGAGACTTGGTGACATAGCATCTGAAAGCCTTCAATATTGTGGTAAGTCAGTTGTTATCCATTGAGATTACAATTTCAGATGAATATAAGTGTATCGATTTATTGTGCTCTTTACCAGACTCGTGGGATAGTTTGGTTGTGGCCATAGGTAGTAATACAACTACCTTGAGTTTTGATGATGTGGTCTCATCCTTGTTGTTAGAGGAGATGAGACAAAAGAACATTGAAGGACAAAGCACAAATGCATTATTTGCAAGAGGAGGCTCCAAGGAAAGAAATAGATCCAAGTCTGTTGGACACACTGACCACACTAAGAGGGTGGGGTGAATCAGTGTGAGGCTCATTTTACACTTCTTACCAAAATTTAGTTAGCAATCACAATTCACAACATCATTACTCATCACTTCCATTCACGCTTAGTTGCTTGCATATCTTCAACAATATACATCAACAATAAAAAACTATGATCCATCACAATAATCAACACAAAGAACACCAGATATATGTTTAGTCTTTTTGTATTATGTGTTACATGAGACTACAACCTTTGGGTTTGATCAACACCAATTGAAAAGAGCACCAAATCTCACTACAAGACCCAACCTGTAGATTTCAACACCAACTGAGAAGAGGAATCCAACCCTCAAGTACAAGACCCAGCTTGTAGACATAATCCAATTTACCAACATGCGTGTCACCTATTTATAATTCAGAATACATATGTACACGACCTTCCTATACTACAACACATGTATGTACACATCCTTCCCTTTTTCATCCTGCGTACACCTTCAAAAAATTAGGGTTTCTTAAACTTCAAACTTCTATCTCTTCATACCCTTGTTGCCTTTGTCACATCCACTCGTGACCTGTCACTACAACTAGCATGCCACTTCCCAAATTGTACCATCACCAAACACAAACAAATATATACCATCCAACAACCTATGCATGTTCCTCATGCATACACCATCACAGAACATATATATCCCTCAACCATATCAAAACAAAACCACTCAACCAATTAGCCAACATCTACCATATCCAAAAATCATAATCAACCATACAAAGAATGCTTCAATCATTCACCATACCATAAGTAAATCTAAGAATCAAGACAACATATAACCATACCAAAACTTTGGTAGCATATCTGAACCTGTAGAATGATATCCTAGGAACTTGCTTCAGACTTCAGGAACCTGGCACTAGCATCTACTCAATATTTTCTTTTCCTTTTCAAATATGTGTGCCTTGTCCTTCTACATCTCGCATATGTATGTGACTTGTACCACTACAACCCGCATACAACTTCAGAAAACTAGGGTTTTCTGAACCTCCAAAAATTTTGTTGTCAAACTTCCTTGCTACCTCAAACTTACATAACTTCTAACATGTCCATGAGTACCTGCAATGAACCTTTCACCAAAAATAGATCTTCAACATACTCAAAAGATTCATTAACATAAGAGACCCTTTCTCTCTTATTTATACTTCTCCAAGTAGCTTCCTCTAGGGGTTACCTTCCAACTAACTTTACCCAACTTCCTTCTTTTGGGGCTAACCCACTTCTAACCACTTTGTCCACTTACAACCACTTTAGCCAGAAATATTAAACTCTCCAATTCTAGTTGCAACTAATTCATTTTTAATTGTTTTCTTGTTGCAACCACTTAACCCATAACTAACCACTTTGAATGGTCAACTTATTCTAGGATATTCTAGAACAATTTGACTTCTCTAACCTTCTAGGGGCTTCTAGATAACTCATGAGGGTTCTCCAACTTCACATGGCCATAACTCTTTAACCATAAGGAGTTATGTGATGTTGAACATATCACCGGAAATGGCATGAAGAGAACTATCCATATATAATAGTCTCACTTAAAAAATCATTGTTCTTCAATTCCTTAGGCAAACTTGGGTTCCTTAACCACACATCTATGATGACTCAACCACTTAACCATTTGGACTTCGCAAAGCATCTTCCCATGAGGGATTTCACCATAAGGGGACCACTTTGGAGTTCATCCATTTTTTACTTCCTACCAACCATGAAAAGACATCAACAATAAAACACTATGACACCACATAACATCAAACCTTTGACATCAATTACATCAATGACAACATAATCCAACAATCAATACATCAATGATATACGCAAATTACTATGACAATACTTGACATCAACCCTTTGACATCAATCCTTTGACATCAACCCTTTGAAATCAATGACAACATAGTAAAACAAAGTCCTCAAGTGGGATATCTAAGTCTAAGGGTATATCTAAATCTCCTGGAAATTTTGTAAAGGTTTGTTGGAGATGTGGAAAAGAAGGGCACTTCAAGAAGAAATGTATATACAAAAGCATTGAGAAAGTGAAGGGAACTAAAGGTGCTACCTCTACAGAAGAAAATAACTCCAAGGAAGAAGGTGGAGATGTGTACTTGGCTTCTTCAATCACATGTGCAGATCATGAGGCATGGTTGGTTGACTCAGGTGCATCTTTTCATATGACTCCCCATAGGGAGTGGTTCTATGAATATGAAAGGTATGATGGAGGTAATATTTTCCTAAGTGATGACTTGACAACAAAAATCATAGGATGAGGAAAAGTCAAGTTGAGGCTCATATATGGAAGGATTATAACACTTCCTGGTGTTATGCACATCCTAGGATAGGCCAAAATTTTGATTTTTGTAAGCAAAATGGGTGATGCAGGGGTAAAAACAGTATTTGAAAATGAAACCTACAGGATGGTTCAAGGAGAAATGGTGTTGCTGAAGGGAGTTTGGATTGGAACTTTGTATAACTTGAAAGGAAGCACTATTAGTAATGGGTGTAATAGTTCCATTTTTCTTGATATTGGAGCTGAAGAATAAAAAACTCCTATAGTCTCTAGAGAAAAGGTTATGATGTGGCATCAAAGACTGGGGCATATTAGAGAGAAGGGATTTCTACTACTACATGGTAAAGGTATGGTTGAAGGTATATCTAACTCCTCTCTGAATTTTGATTTATGTGAACATTGTGTATATGGGAAGCATAATCAGGTAAGATTCCCCTTTGGTGCAACGAGGACAGAAGGAATTTTACAACTAGTGCACAGTGATGTGTTTGGACCTGTGTCGGTTCCATCATTGGGAAAATTTGTGTACTATGTATGTTTTATAGATGACTTATTGAGGAATACTTGGATATATTTCCTCAGGAATAAATTTGAAGTCTTTGATAATCTTAAACAGTTTAAGTCTCTTGTTGAGAATCAAACAGAGAAAATAATTAAGGTGTTGAGGACGAATAATGGTAGATATTTATGCGGGAATGAAATTGAAGAATTTTGTAAGAAGTGCAGTATAGAAAGGCAGAAGACTACTCCATATACACCTTATCACAATGGAGTTGCAAAAAGAATGAACAAGATGTTGATGGAAAAATCAAGGTGCATGCTCAGTGTTGTTGGGTTAGGGAAATTTTTTTAGGTAGAGGCAATGGGTACTTCATGTTCGCTGATTAATCTATCACCCTCATCAGCACTAGATGACAAGAATCCACATGAGGTATGGACTAGAAACAAACCCTCTCTCACACATCTCAAGGTATTTGGCTGTGAGGCCTATGTTCATGTTCAAAAGGAAAACAAGAGTAATCTAGATAAGAAGGTTTAAAAGTGTATCTTTATTGGGTACAAAGATGGTCTCAAAGGTTATAAGCTTTGGAACCAAGAAACTAAGAAGGTTGTGTATAGATGAGATGTGGTATTTAGATAAATGAAAGATGTTTTCAAACAAGAAGTCCTGCCAAGTAAGGAAGAACTAGAGAAAATAGAGTTTGAGCTAAAGTATGATGAATCAAACTCTATAGAAGAACTTGAATTAGAAGAATAAGATCATCATACTCTAGTATTGTGGAGATCAGTGCATGAAAAAAGGCTACCAGAAAGGTATAATCCACTTGATTTCCATTCAAATTTTTCTTTGTCTATTATTGATGATGATCCTAGAAATGTTAGGGAGGCAGTGGATTCAGAGGATGGAAAAATATGGAAAAAGGCCACAGTTGAAGAAATGGTAGCCTTGGATAAGAATGAAGCTTAAGATCTAGTGGAGTTGCCGACTGGAAGAAATCCCATTGGCAACAAATAGGTATTTAAAAAGAAGTTGAATGCAAAAGGAAAAGTGGAGAAATACAAAGCTCAGTTAGTAGAAAAGGGTTATTCCCAGGTTGAGGGAATTGATTTTGGTGAGATTTATGTTATCTGTTGATGTTGCGTTTGATTTTGAAGTAGAACAGATGGATGTGAAGACAATATGCCTACATGGGGATATGGAATTATAAAATTACATGAAGCATCAAGAAGGCTTTGTTGTGAAGGGAAAGAAGGAACTGGTATGCAAGATGAAAAATTCATTGTATGTTTAAAGCAATCACCAAGGATGTGGTATAAAAAATTTGATACTTATATGTTGGGAATTGGCTTCACAAGAAGCAAAGAGGATCACTGTGTGCATTTTAAATT
>SNQJ01S0007977.1:308924-331654 GCA_010110895.2 Picea sitchensis | reverse complement strand
TTTTATATTGTTTTATACATGGAATAATTTTTCATGATTGTTTGTAATTATAAAGTTGGATTTCCGCCTAACTTTCTGCAAAAAGCACCAAGTAGTAGTAGAAATGATGTTGTACAAGATGAGGAACATGAAGCAGATAATGAAGATCAAGTTAATGATCCCATGGAAGTAGATAAAAATAATAACATAGTTCAGTTGTCCGATGTGCCTAGTGTCATTGTCATGGAGTCAATGTTGCAGGTGAGACGTCATTGATATAGTGTACACGTCGGAAGACCAACAGTATGTGGCATCGCAGGTGAGACGTCCCAGTGTTGTTGTAGCAACATCCATAGTGGGCTTGGACAGTGAAGTCCAAGTTGACATGTTTCTGCATGAAATGTCGCAACAAAGATGATATCGGTGTCGTCGAAAAATCGACGTCATGTGAAACGACGTTTGAGGGGGTCTGGTGTTTTTCGTTCTCTGGACAATATAAAGTGGCAATTTCTACAAACACGTCGTCGGAATTCGACCCAAATGTACTAGTGCATGCACAATCACTACCATGACAGTATCATAACAACATAAGAATAAGCATAAAAACTAACACATAAGCATACCTATGATCTTGTAGCTAACCTGATACACAAGATTATAGACCTACGTCTCTTCCTCAACTTCAACAACAATAGAATATCATCTTCATTAAACTTTACCTTAGTCTCATGCAACTAGTTTTGGATTAGTCACAAAACCTAACTTTCAATGAGAATAACTCTGTACATGTAATGAATAAAGATATGAAATTTTAACCATCGATACTTGGAGATATTTGTTCCATTTCCTCAAAATTTTAGGGTCTGAAACTTCACAGAACAAAAGTTATAGAGAAAATGGAAAACCCTCCTGAATTTTATCCTATTATGGAGAGAGAACTTGTACAGCATGTTGCACGCTCAATAATTGATATCTAATTCTGAAACTCACACACAAGACACTGCAAATTGTTGTGTTTCCACTTCAATTGGTCTCATATAATTTTGATCCTCTATGAAGAAGTTATGATTGTTTTACCCAGAACACATGTTTGAGACTAGTTTCAAGACTAGCAAAAAATCCTATCTTCCACAAAGTGTATCTCCAAAATAAAATGACCAAGAAGCTAAATTTTTTACCACAGATACCTTGATATGTCTTCTTAACCTCCTCCAATTTTCACTATCTGAATCATTCTAGAAAAATGTTATAGCAAAATTGGTAAGTTGACCTTTAAATAACATACCTTATAACACATCATCACAATACTTCATCCTCCATTGGAATTTCACCCTTATTCACTTCATCTTCCCTTTGAAATTCGCCTCATATCTCCTTGGTTACCTCAGATGAGAATAAATTGCTCACTTAGATGAATATGCAATGAACTTGTGTAAGTGAATGTGCTAATGAGAGGATTCTTGTGATGTATATATACTTTTTCTAAGTAACCTCTTTCCTTAACTTTATGACTTCTTGAAATTTATAGTTACAACCACTTTACCCTTTGACTGAAGACTTGTAACTATTTAGGGGATTCTAAACCATTATTTGAGGCTTCTTAACCCATATTTGGGGCTTCCAAATTCACGACCTCATAACTCCTCAACTGTGAGGAACTACATGGCGTTCCACCTACCATTGGAAACAACATGATGAGGAATAATACATCTATGAGTGTGTTACCTACATTTACAATGTCCTTCATGTCCTTATTCCCCAAACAAATTCGGGCTTCATGAACACACCTATGGGTTTATTATAGAATTCTTCAAAGTGTCTTCCTATGAGGGACATGCTTAGAGCTACACCATAAGGGGACCACTTAAGAGACTTCTCAAAATACACCCATCACATCTTTTGACATCAATGACAAACAATTGTCCAAAAATTATTTAGTGTATGAGATCGAATCACTAGAAGACGAATAATGTTTTCCAATTTGAGTGATTTCTTTCCTACTTTAGATAACAATTATGATTTGGAAACCGGTTCCAGAGCAAAAAGATAGTTTTGCAAGGTCGATTTGAAGTGAATGAAGTAGAATATTGCAAATCAGGGACATGGATTTTGTGCATAACAAGTCCATTTGGTTTCCACTTGGATAGTTTCCTCAAAAATGGAAAGTTATGAGAGATATGCTTGATCTTCTAAAATGAATTTTCTTAGAAACCATGTAGCGGTCGATTTCCAAATTTTCATCAATCTGTATGGTTGCGCCCAACAAACACAAGATTGGGAATATGGTTTTGGAACAGAAGGATCTTTCTAAAATTGGTTTCATTTTTTCAAAGGCACTTCATTTACCAATTAAAAGGAATAGAAATCTAAATTTGAAAGGAGGGAGGTCTCTACACGGTCGAAGAATTGTATTTATTTTTCAAACTCTATTTTCATTCGAAAACTAAGTTTTTCGAAGAAGTAGAGAGGTAGAGATGTTGTTAGTAGTCTGTACATAAATACCATAAGGAAAACAATGACATGTCAAACCTCTTAATCTATTTATGAAGCTTTGTATTAATGTTTTTATCAGATTAATAAAAATTCCCATCATTTCGATTTATCTTTGTTTTTTCGTAGATTTGAATGAAATATGAATTGTGATTTCAGTCCTTCATTTGAATTCTTGTGATTTGAATTCTTTGAAATGTATTTTAAAGAATTATTATTATTATTTCATGTGATCTATTTGACTCACAATCAATTATGTTTATGAAAAAATGAAAATGTTTCTTTGTGATCTATACGATTGATATCTAACGATTAATAGAGGGATTTTTATACTTAATAATATATGATAATTTCATTGTGGAATGTACTCCACATGTTTTTATTATTATATATTTAAATTTTCATTATAGATATAATTGGTTTTAGCTATTTTTTCTCCTACATAATAGGATTTATTTTGTTTTTCATGTGATTATGTAGCTATATGATTATAGTTACTAAATCACATTTATTTTAGGTTTCTTTCATTAGATTAAGTTTTTGTTTACATTTAGATTAGAATTATCTTTAGAAACTTTGTCAAACTTAAACAAAGTATCCTCTCTTGGAGAAAATAATTCTAGTGGCTAACGAAGCCATAAAACCCATTGGAAGAAACTACACTAAATGACTTAAGTTCTGCTCTAAGGACCTTGGTCCGGGTTTTTTCCTTTGCATTGGCAAGTGGTCAATTATGCCCATTAAAAAACCTATAGAAATGAAGCATTAACTAATTGAAACTTTTCATAAAATTCCCTAAATTCAATCCATGTTTCCTCTTCTCACTGTTGAGGTGTTGTATTCTTTGGGGATGTTGACAAGGTACCATATATTAATCTTGAAAAATTAATATAATGATGTTACACATTATTTTCTTCATCCCTATGATTGTTAATGATGTAAACCTATATGTTGCCTTCAGAGGGGTCAGTGGCCTGAGTTCCTAAAGAGAGAAGGGAGAAGAACTTTTCTTGAGAAAAGAAGTTGCATTTTCCTATGTAAAAACCTTATAAAAATTGAAGTTCGCAGGTTGCTATATAGGCAGGGTGCGAGAATGACCCATTCTCGCAGGTTGCACTATAGCTAGGGTGCGAGGAGCCAATTCATTCTTTCATGGAGTTACCTTTATAACTAGAGGTCTTGAATGTTATGAGTTGCTCACATAGCTAGAGGTGTGAGGAAATGCACCTTGCGATGGAGGAAAAATGAAGCGTTCTATGAGATCTTCTAGAGGAGGAAACATGGTGGGTGGCATCGAATGGTTTTGGATCTTACTAACTTTCCTTGATTTAATTGGGATCATCCTAACCTCCTCACCTTATCCTCTTCAACTTATAAAGGAGAGGAGTTCTCATGGAAAGTGAAGCTTTGTTGGTTCTTGGCTTGTTAGCTTTGGTTGGCTTGGAATTATTATCTTGGTTGGGTGGCTTTGGGATTTTCTTTGTCCAAGATAGATTGTGAATATCATCAGATCTATGCTCTCATAATTATTGGAGTCAAAGTGTGTGGGGAACAAAGGCAGGTTGGAAGGGACCTTGCGACATTAAGGCCATGGTTGTAATCTCTCTTTCACATTTAATATAATCTGATAATATGATTCTCCTATAAATCTTGTTGTGTTTTATTGTATGATTCCCTTGATCACATACATAGGTTTTATTGAGTTTATGCTGTATCTTTATCACTTTGGTTGGTTTGTTTTGTCGTGTTCTTGACTTCACGAGAGCACTGGAGTGAAGAATGAGCAACAAAGACCCTAGGAGTGATACTAAGGTGGTACTTGTTCCTTCCTACTAGTAAATTCAATATCAAAATCTAAGGAAAGAGTCATGTTCTGCTTGTTTTGTTCTAGATCGGTGGATCTAGGAATCGATTAGTGTCAGCACCTATGGATTTATCCAATAACAAAATTGGTGACTCTCTTAAGGAACAAATTGTTTCTAGTTAGTCTAGTTTCCCTTACTTTGGTTGCTTGTTGGTCCTGCAGTGCATGGAGATCATCGAGGCCTCTCTGGATCTTAAATTTCACTCAAATTTAGTCCCTTTTCAATTTTTTGCTTGTTTACAGGAATTATCGCACTGTACCCAGCCCAATTGGCCTGTGAGAATCATTGATATTCGCACCCTCTTGTTGAGTTAGGTGCGAACTTCTCGCAACCTACCAATGTCCCTGGCTGATGCGAGAATACCTAATTCTCTCACTGCACTCTATTTCTAGGTTGTGAACTTGTTTGTGAACATTTTTGGATTGGGTCCGGTCATCTTTTGATGACCCGGTTTCTTTGATCAAGCTGGATTGAGCTTTTGGAGCATATATTGATATGCTTAGAATTACCTTGACATACTTTTAGGTTTCTTTTAGCCACTTTTTCTTTGTTTGGTTTTGAAGGGTTAGTCTCTTTCTTTGAGTGTCTTTCAATTACAAAGCATGTGTTTTCTTTAGAATTGTTTAGGGAAAGATCAGTTTCTTCTGAATGATTTCAGAACTTTTTAGTTTGGGTTTCTTTGTCTTAAGAAGCAGTTCATTGTGCTTTTTAGTGAAATTTTTGAAACAAAAGATTT
The DNA here is from genome assembly GCA_010110895.2 of Picea sitchensis. Lineage (NCBI taxonomy): Eukaryota > Viridiplantae > Streptophyta > Pinopsida > Pinales > Pinaceae > Picea > Picea sitchensis. The sequence continues at coordinate 326,584 of SNQJ01S0007977.1, read as the reverse complement.
AATTTATTGCTTTATATATATTAGATTGGGGGCATCCTTGCATTTTGAAGTAGAGAAATTGCATGATTCTTGGCATTTTGATCTTAAATTATGAAAAAAAAAAAAAATTTCCCCCTCATGGTAGGAGGCCATGGGTGTCATTAGTGTTCAGAACATTTTTTCTCTCTTTTCTTGAGAATGCTGGATTGAGGGAGTTTAATATATTTTTGGGACATAAGTGTATATGGGAATGATAAATGTTTTCTCCTTCTACGTGTAGCTTTCATTGAAGTAAGAAAAGATTGCATCTTCATATCTTTGCATAATTTTTGAGTCGGTCAAAACACCATATTGTCCACACCATCTTCCTTTTGAGTAACACCAGCCATAAAATAAAACTTTTCATAAAAGTGATTAGACATTTTTATCTTTTGGTATCAAATCTACATTAGATTAGTTGTAGGACTTGGAATGGAATTGTAGGAATGCGAATTTCCAAGAAGTTACAAACAAACTATAGAATCTTGAGTTAGGGGAAGCGGTTAAATCCACTTATTACATTTTGTCACGGGAAGCCTTCTAACACAAGGGTCAATCAATTCGCGTGAGGCTGAGAGTTACTCACCACTTTGGTGATCTTGGTGCTTAGAGATTGCATTATTATAGGGGTCCTTGAGAATTTATACCACAATGATGAGTGGAAACCTCTCAAGTTGATTTTAGACTAGATACCCTGCCCTTGTGTGTGGATCAGGCTATGTGTCCCCAGGGCTTTATTGTTGTCAGTGGAAGTGACAATTAGCCTATCTTTGGGGTCTTTACACAAGGTGACTATGGAGGCAAAAGTCTTCACGATTTTGGAATCGGCCGTTGGCTTAAACTCACTTTCGAGGCTCCTTGGAGGGTATACCCGATTATGTGTGGGAGCTTGCACCCGAGTGTAAGTCCATTAAGCGGAGTCGTCAGCGTAAACTTTTCCACCCTCTATCATACCCTTCTTACATTATTTAGGCGACATTTGGATTTCATCACCAACTAGTGCATTCATTGTGAGAAGGTTTTGTTTGTTTGCTTGCTTCCTAGATTTTTAAAGCGTGTGTTGTTTGTTTTCCCTAGGGACTCTAGATTGGATTTTGTTTTTTGATGGTGTGGAGTTCCTGAAATGACCAATGAGGAACCCCTGCTCGGGGTAACCTTTTGTTTTCCCTCTTTTGGAAACATTGGTCCTCCTTACATAGCTACTTTGAGCCTTCGAGGTCTCACTATTAGATTATCGGTATGGTTTTTTTCCACTTTCGGGTAATCCCGGTCACCGATTAATTAGCAGGTCACAAGCACTTCCCAAGAGCATCAACCTCATGTTGAGCATTCATCTTCTTCACCGATGGGTCTTCTTAGCCTTCTTCGCGCAGTATGCGCTTCCATTTCATCTTCTTGATAAGATTGAAAGTTAAAATAGTAACTAGGTGAATAAGGAAAGAAGATTGAATGGAAGATTAAGAAGAAGAAATAAACAAGTCCAAAACCTCCAACCACCTTCAAACATGTTTGGAAAACAACCAGTTACTATTAATGCGTGTTGGGAGTGTTGATGATGTCCAAATCACCCAAACAACCGATGAAGCCAAATTGCCATGCGGGCTTTGCTTGGAGGTGAACCATTCTCAAGGATTGCCTGGTCTGCAAAGGTTATAGAGTATGGTCTACACATCCTCGCCTACCCATGTTGTTAGCCTCTGAATGACATGCTGATGACTTCCCGTCATCTAGTCACGATATTGTTGGGAATAAGAAAAGTAGAGCCAAGTTCCGTGTATGTTATGCAAAGGCATCTAACTCATGTTTGTCCTCATATGGAAGAAACCTCGAAATTACTAGAAGACATAACTATTTCACAACCTCAAATTCTAGCATTTGCTTATGCATGAAGCTTTTCTCTCAACTCCACACAGTTGATTGAATGATCAATCTGGTTCCCCTCTCGGTTAGTCAGGTTGATCAAGTGGTCAATCTGGTCTCGTCCTTATTTGAACCTGTAGACCAAATGGTTGATCCGATCCCATCCTCGATTGATCCCCAGCACTCTCTCGTTAGGGATTGAAACCTAAGCGGTCGATCTGTTTCCACTGGTCATTATTCTCTGGAGAATGAAACCCAAGTGTCGATCTGATCTCTCCATCAATCGATCCTACTCTCCCAGTAGAGATTAAACCCAATCACCTTACGTTTTTCTCATTGATATAGACTCGCCATGTGAGGGGGTATTCCTCCTTCTCCTTGTGGGACCCCTCCATTAATGAGGCCAGCATCAGATTTTGATTAGGTGTGCTAAATTTGGACCCTCATCTTCCACTCTCACTCCTTTCCGGATTGATGCGGGTTGTGGTCGGGACGTTCATTAAACACTAATAGATGAAGGTGCATCCGTTAGTATTGTGTCCTCTTTTGCTTTGGCGAGATTTGGGTTGTCCTCCACTTGCGTTGGTTCTTGAGAATGCATTGTCTTTTAACAATAGAACTAGTCAACCTTTAGGGACCCTTCCTCAGTTTCTGTAACTTTGGGAGGGAAAAGCATACAATGACATCATGGTAGTCCAAGACCTTGGATTTCTCTTTACTCTTAGATATTATGTCTATGCCATGAAGCTATTGTCTACTCTTTTAGTGTGATATATTTCCCTCATGATGGGCTTGAGTTGTGATTGTTGATCAACTTTTATTCATTATTGCTTTGGATTGCCTCCACGAATGGCTCTTGTATGCGAGATAGTATGCATATACGAGGTCAATTATGTGGCGTTGTCCTCAATAATATTTGACCGATGGCTTAGATCCGATTAGTTAACATGGTGATATCTTCGATAGGGTTTTAAGAGCTTGATCTCTTTACCCCTATCGAAACCCTTGACATGGTGTCTTTCTAGAGTGTGTTTCTTCCTTCAGTGAAGACCTCTTGGAAACCATGACTAAGTTTTGTCCTTTGACATGGTTTTCTTCGAACATTTCCCTCTTAGAATCCATGATCAAGGAAGAGTTTTCCGAGGATAGTTTTTACGTATCTGTAACAGCCTCGTTAAAAAAATGAAGCAGAGGTTCCGAGGATAGTTTTACGTCTCTGTCACAACCTGGATTAAAAAATGAAACAAAGCTCTTTGAGTATAGTTTTCTAATTTCAAGCTGGTTAAAGAGGCAGTACACTTGAGGATAGTTTTTGCGTCTGTAACAACCTGGTTAATAAATGAAACAAGGTTCTGACATAGTTCTTGTTTACGTGTCAAACTCGTTAAAATGAAATGCGTTTCCCTCTACTGTTTGAGTCAAGTCCTTACGTCTAGTATTTGAAACCTCGACATTCTCGCTGGAGTTGGATACCTTGAGAGCTTGAGGGGCATTTTCTCGACCTCACGGACTTCATACTGAAGTTGAGAAGCTAGCTTCTTAAGTTGGGGCTAAGTACCAACCATGCATTGGGAAGTCAAACGCATAGTTTTCTATGGTTCAGAGCTTGTGTAAAATGAAACCACCTACCTCAAGCATGGTTCCTTTGGTTCAAGCTTGTGTAAACATGAAACCAGGTCAAAGCATAGTTTTGTTTTTAGTTTTTTTAAGCTTGTAAAGGGTAAAATCTATCCAAGCATGGTTTTGTTTTTGTTTTAAAGCACTAGCATTAAAATGAAAACAATCGGCGAGCATAGTCTTTAATACGTTCTTAGCTCATAAAATGCAGCGAGAGCGTGATAGAGCATACTTTACATACTTTAAAGGGGCTCAACAGGGTTATGAAAGACCACGAGTCCTCTTTAAATCTTTTTGGGACTCTAAAGCACGAAAAGATCGTCCGAAGGCGACCTTACTATTTTCATACTTGCTAAAAGTATTTGAAATTGCGATAATGCGGTGGCGATAATTTATGTCTTTGGTCTCATCCGGACTATTTTATGAAAAAGGAACTGGAGAGTTCTCTTTTAAGTGTTTTTTTCCAAACTCTATAATCTTGAAAAACCTTTGGGTTTTCTATCTCTGGACTCGTAAAAAACATTAATGAGACCCAGTGATGGGATTGAACCAATCCTTCTTAGGGTTTTTTTAAATATACTCTGAGGGACTTGTCTAAGGATGAGCTTACATTACAAGCATGTGGCCCATCTCCTCAAGCTTGCGTAAAAATAAAGAGGAATTTTCGCCATAAAGTGAGTGGGGAAAAATTGGGAAAGAAATGTATCTAAACTTATTATTACCATTGGAAGAGTAAGCTTTTGAACATGACACCCTTTCCTTCGCCTTGTGTCTAGGTTGGAAGAATCCTCTTGTCTCTTGATCATTCTCCTATAAGATTACAAATTGGTGCAGCTTGATCCCACATTTGTTGAGTCAATTTTTCCAGGACAATTGTCGTGTTGTTAATATGTTCAAAGAGATGTTCAGCAGAAGAGCCTTCTACGTTGGCCATTTTAACATGTCGCCAAAAGCCTTCCTATTGCATGGAAGCCCATCCCGTATGGAATCCTGGCAGATCACTTGTTACTCTGATCACATCAAATCTCTGTTACTTGTTTCATGTCATTGATGTGTGTCAGGATACATCCAAAGACCCTCACATGACTTGAGTCTTTTCCTGTCAACTTCAACTCGTCATCCGAGGTGGACTTAGAAACTAATTGGTACCTTGGAACTTACATGCCTCAATGGTAGGTTTCCCTCATACCGACGATTGGGTTTTCATAATTGACCCACGATTGGAAGATTCCATGAGTGTTAAGACTTGACTCATTTATTCACATTAAGTTTAGTTAATACTAGTGTACCTTAGGAGTCATTGACATTAATAGTGATTTCCCTCCTACTTGTTAATGGTATACACTAATGCGACAATCAAGTGGTTTTCTACCGCCATATTCGACTTCAACATGGTTGGGCTGGCAGGTAACGGTGGAGATGAGATACACGGATGTTTTGCGAGATCGAGGTTCGTTAGATATAATGGGTATATTATTGCATAGATCCACATTGTATGCGGTGGCTATGTTCAAGTTTGAGTCTTTAAACACATAGATCCACGGTGTATTTTTTGGTGGCTATGTTCATATTTGAGTCATGTCGGCATGGATCCATAGTGTATGTTTTAAGTGGCCATGACACATCTTACTTGACATGGATCTTCGCGTAGCCGGCATTTATCCCAACTTTGATTCATTTTATTACAGGTATAGAATGCCTACCGATTGATGATATATTATTTGCGTATTTCCTTGTTTGTTGGCGGGGTTCCGGCCATTGTTCTATTCCCCTACACACACTTTTCCTTGTTTGTTGGCAGGTTTCCGACCGATTGTTCCTTGTTCCCTACACACACTCGACAAAGTATTTCAGCTATCACTTTGTTCTAACTTCATACTTTGGGGGGCTCTCTGTTACACATTATTTTCATCATCCCTATGATCGTTAATGATGTAACCTATATGTTTCCTTCAGAGGGGTCAGTGGCCTGAGTTCCTAAAGAGAGAAGGGAGAAGAACTTTTCCTGAGAAAAGAAGTTGCATTTTCCTATGTAAAAACCTTATAAAAATTGAAGTTCGCAGGTTGCTATATATGCAGGGTGCGAGAATGACCCATTCTCGCAGGTTGCACTATAGCCAGGGTGCAAGATGTTCACAGGTTTCTCTATAGCTAGGGTGCGAGAATGCCTGCATGTGGGAAAAATGAGCGTTTTCTTGAATCTTCTAGAAGGAGAAGCTTCTATGGTGAGGTGGCATCCAAATGGTTTGGATCTTACTCGCTTTCATGATTTAGTGGGATCATCCTAACCTCCTCACCTTATCCTCTTAAACTTATAAAAGGAGAGGAGTTCTCATGGAGAAAGTGAGATTTGTTGGTTCTTGAGCTTGTTATCTTTGGTTGGCTTGGAATTATTAGCTTGGTTGGAGTGGCTTTGAGATTTGCTTTGTCAAGATAGATTGTGAATATCATCAGATCTATCCTCTCAGAATTCTTGGAGTCAAAGTGTGTGGGGAACGAAAGACAGTTGGAAAGGACCTTATGACATCAAGGCCATGGTTGTAATCTCTCTTTCACATTTAATATGATACAATAATATGATTATTTCCTATAAAGCTTGTTGTGTTTTATTGTATGATTCCTTGATCACATACATAGGTTTTTATTGAGTTTATGATATTTCTATCACTTTGGTTGGTTTGTGTTGTCTTGGTTTTGACTTCACGAGAGCACCAGAGCGAAGCAGGAGCAACAAAGACCCTAGGAAGCGATACTAAGGTATGTTACTTGTTCCTTCCTACTAGTAAATTCAATATCAAAATCTAAGGAAAGAGTCATGTTCTGTCTTGCTTTGTTCTAGATCCAGGTGGATCTAGGGAGATCGGTTAGTGTCCACACCTACGGATTTATCCAATAACAAATGATTTAGAAAATTCTTAAATCATATAACTAGGATTTCATATATATCGTAAATACCTTTCCAATGGTATAAGAAACGTTTGAAAGTGACATCTGAGTCAAAATTTATGGCCAAAATACAAATAATAGTATGGTAGGGTCATGTCATTGTTTTAGAGTAGTTTGTGGGAACTCCTCTGATATGTACTAGTGGAATTTGAACAAACTCCTCCACTGTGTACCGAAGGAATTTGAACTAAATCCTCTAGTGTAAACCAAAGGACATCTTGGGAACTGCTCTGAGTGATTGTGTCGGTGCACATTATTTTAAGTTCTCCAGGCAAGTGATTGTTGCAATATTTGAACGTAGACCGTGTTTTTTGTATTATTGTCATACAGTGCACAAACTCAAATCAAATCGTCAAGCATTGGTTTTGGTGATGATACCTGGTTCAATTTTCGTTTTGAAAATTTTCATGAGGGAGAAAATGATTTTAATAAATATTTAAACAAAAAATGTTAAAAGGGGTTTAAAAAAGGTAAAGCTAATCATGTAAGACATGGTTAAAAAAAGGTTTAAATAATAATAATAAGCATAAGGGGGAAATGGGTTGGCAAGCCATGCCCCTTATCCCCCCACTCCACAATTCAAGACTTTATACGTGGAGGGGGGTCATGGGTCATACCCCCTCCATCTTCATGCTTCGTTAATCAAAATCAATGCAACCTAAAATAAATGTGACTTAAGTTTTCTTCAAACCGATGTCCATCCAAGAACTTGCTTCGGTTAAGACCAACATCAATGTTCTAATGTGCTTTCGGTTCACCGATGGAATTTGTGTTAACTACTCTGGATTGGTCGATAGAGTTAATGTGTTGGTTACTTGGGTTGACCTAGTTTCTGATCTTAAATAGGTTTCCAAAAAAACCCTCAAAACTATCGGCCCTCCTCGTAAACCAGAAGGAAAAAATGCGCACAGAGTGCACAACACACTCTCACCTGACATAGATTTATGGGGGACTGCAATACTTAGGTGTTTTCAAACTAGGAAGGAGTGGGGACTATGGTTATATTCTCTCCCTTATACATCATCATTTATCATTCATCTACTTCTAGGATTCATTCATCATTAAATTATGCATGCATGTTGTTATATTTAGATTTAACCATTCATTCCTTAACTGATGATTAATATAATAGTAAAACAAATCACTCACAACACAAAGAACATAGTATTTTACCGTGGTTCACCCCCTCCTAGGGCTACGTCCACAAAGATCTGGCTCTTCTAATCTTTTATTCATTCTGCTGCAAAATCTACGTTGCATGCATTACATCTTCATGATTACAACCAAAATGAGGGTAATTACTCTCTGAGAGGTTGACTAGATCACACCAGGATCCTCATCATGTGACCTAACCCTCATAGACTAGATTATTCCACTCTACCACAATAACCATCACAAAAATCACAACAATCAATAACTTCTGAACCTCTCAATAATCAACTGACTGACCCTCACCTAGACCTCCTAGGTCCTTATTTATACGACTCTATCAGCTTATAGTCGTTACATTCTTGTTCAAAAACATAACCCTAACATGGTTAAGCCTATCTGCATGCGCGCCACATTGTTTTTCTTCCTGCATGTTGCTTTTCCTTCTCTTTTTGCATGATGCTTTGCTACCACCTATTGAGTGCGCTCCCAAATTAGAACTTCTCTTCGCAAAATAAGTTTGTGCCAAAAAAAATTATTTATCCCAAAATAGGCATGCACCAACAGGCCCCCAACACTAACATGTGGCTTGTCCCGGGGCACTCAGGTGGTGTGTGCTTCATATACAGTCCTCTCCAAGTTGTGGAACGTTTTTGCTAGTTCCTTCCCTTTTTCTTTGACCTACATCGCTTTATCTGCTAGAGCCTCGACCATATGCATTGTTATCTACTCCTATAATAGTGTTGGAATCTGTGTATGTTCCTGCACCATCCTTGTCTTAACTTCCTTCAGCTCCACACTTATCTGTGTTGCTTTCTCCTATAGGGGATCTAACTGGGCATGCCTTGTTTTCTTATTGATATGCGCGGTTTTTAAGTCTACCTGCAGGGTATTCATCTCCTGCGTGCCCTTCAAGCGTTCGGTAATGATCATGGTTTTCTATAACTGCTTCAACTTCTGCATTGAAGCGATGATTTTCTCTTCTTGTTGGTCCAATTGTTGGACCTTTTCATCCTCCTTCAATGTAGTCCATATTCATGCAGTTCTATCAAACAATTTTGTGACTTCCTTGGCTTCCCTTGCCATCTCATCTATGTGGGATGGTGCTTGTTGTTATATTTTCTCTCGAACTTCAGGTGGAGTCATAGGATTAATTTTTTCTTTCAACTCCTCTATCTTCTGCCTATATACCTTGATTGTGTGCATAATGATCTTTATATTTTCATCTGTGCTCCTATCCGGTGTTTGCACGCTATCTGGAATGTGCTTGTATATCGCGGTTAGCCCCTAATCCAAAAATGATAGGTTTTTCTGACAAATTGCAAGTTAAGTTTAATGTATTTTATGCATCGGATCGATAAGAATGTGAAACACATAAAACTCTATAACTTGTTGCGGAATAATAATTATGAATTTTACTTGATGCTCATTAATGATTAAAGAGTTCAGCCATTATAAACCATGCTACAAATTAAGAGAATATAACAGAAAACAAGAAAGAGAAGTAGACACAAGAACTTGTTAATGGATTTCACCAATCTTTGGCTACGTCTTCAGGCCCGCTTCCAAGTGGAGTACCTCTATATTGCTCTTCAAATTCTCAAATTCTCTTTACAATGGCTCTTTGTTATTACAAAAGACTTCTGATCTGTTGTACAAGAACTCCTTGTTCAGATACATACAAGCCTCATCAAACTCCTCTCAAATACATGACAAAAATGCCTCTCAAAACATGAGAAATGGCCAAATTACACAAGTTGCTCCTCAAAATCCCTGCATCAAAAAGTTACCCCTCAAACTCAAAAATCCTGGTTTATATATTTTTTAGGCTCATATGAGGAAGCCCAACTTCCCATAAAAATATGGCCTCTTTTTGGGATCAAATCCCCCTTCAAATGGCCAAAAATCTCTTATTACAAGCAAAAAATCAACAAAATTCCACTAACTTAGGGTAAAAACCCACTCTGAAACAAAAAAAAAAAAATCAAAAATAGCCCCTAGGGTTGGGCATGTGCTCTAAAAATGGGGTCATATGTCTCTTAGGTGGCCAAGCGCCAACCCTTTGGGTTGTGCGTTGTCCCCTAGCCCTTAAATAATGGTCACATTGTGCATAATCATAGGACCGCATCCCTTCCATTGTGCCTAGCCCCAAGATTCCAGCTCTATTACACAAGGTGGAGCGTGCCAATATTCGCGCGTTGGTGGTTTAAGAAAGGCACCCGTGCCCCTTCATTTGTGGTCACACGCCAAAATATAACCATGGTTTGGGCTTAGCCACAACCCCTTTTCACCCCACCACTTAAAACAACATTTTAAATAATTTTAATATGGCATTATATAATAAGTAACAATGTGGTGTGTTGGCATTTGGTTGTTCCCTAAAGTCATCCCTCCTATTAGTAGGTCGTGGTTTCCATTCTCATGAGTTACAAATTTTTAACAAATCCACCAAACAAGGATGGGGTGCCACGTGGCAGCCCACGCCTGGGCCACGTGGCACCTCCACATTAAATCAACCATATGCCATGTGCCAAGCATTTATTGGTCCACACCTGTATCACCTACCTAGTCACATGTCACCACCTGCCTCTGCCACATCATAATCATGAATTTAGCTTGGTGATGTCATCCTGACGTCAGCATTGACTTTTTGCTAGTTTGACCATTGACTTTTTGCATGTTTAAGAATCTGATCAGAGTGTGATAACTCTCGCATACAGAGCATGTTTGAGAAAGTAAATATATGGCCAGAATCAACGCGAAAAGACTGTCACAATGGAATTGGTTTCATTCAATTCCTATAACTTTCATTTTTGAGCATTTCCTGGACCTGGAGAGCCTCTTGGATCAGCCCCTTCCCTAGCTTGTCAACGCTTTATTTTTCCTCCTCCTTCTTTGAAGTCAATTGGTTGCAAGTAATATGTAACATTTTTTGACCCCCCTACCAACTTCCAAGTTGGTGCCATCCACGTGGGCTCTGGATTGTAACTCATGCATTACACTCTCCTAGATTTTGTATAATGCTTTCATGGGTATCTGCGTCATGACTAAGTCAAAGTGATCTATGTCCCCCATAATTTTTTGTGCAGTCTCTTGATCAAATCTGACCATCAGTTGTGTGACCATGAATGTGTCACTGGCATGTACCTCTATCTGAACTGGATCATCTTTTTCTCTCTGCATAGGGGGTTATTGTGTATTTTCAGGTTGTTGCGTTGTATCCTGATGTATTGTATGAATTTGCAGTCGTTGTAGAGTATCATGGAATTCTATGAGTTTTTACATGATCTCCTTTCTCTATGATTCTGCGGTGTGGACCACATCTTCCCCCTGCCCTGGACCTTGTCCGCCATGAACTCAGCATCATCCTCTGTCAAGGTGATGATTGGGGCCTTCTTGGTGTATTTAGTGTTTTTGTGCATTTACTCCACCTGCGCTGTAGTTATTTTTTCCTGTGAGGTGTTCACTCCATTCTTCATTTTTTGTACCCCCTCTTCGTCGGCCTGAGATGTTTGTCCATTCTTGTCATCCCCATGAACATCTGCCCTGGGCATCGTTGTTGTCCTCCTTGGTCTCTTCGACGTTGTGCTACTTCCATGTGCATGAGTGTGCGCCGCAGACTTCCTGATGTTAGTAGATGGGCTATTTGTCTTTGTTGAGGGGAATGTTTAGGCTTTCCCCTTGGGTTTATCTAGTCTCATTGTTGTTGTCTTTGTTGTCGGTTTTTCTACAGGCACCTTCCACTACGCAGGATAGTCTTTGATTATCCAATCAACCTCTTCCCTAGCGACGCAATATTGCATCTCCAATCATTTCTTCTTTGGATCCCTTGTAGACTGGATCCACATATGGTGCCTGGATGCCCTAAACTGGGCTATCCCTTAAGTTCTTGGACCACTTCCACAAGAATGCACTAGAAATTCGTTGTTCATTGTTGTATGTCTTCTAGAAGCATATCAAACATTATGTTATTCCCCTGTTGATTTTTTGTATCTTTGGCCTGCCAGAGGGATTCATACCTGGCTACGTAGCACTTCCCTTTCCTATCAATAAAAGACAAAAATTGTGGCTCCTACCACCCTACCAAGGCTATGAGGATAATTAGCTAGGGATAATGGAACACAGTTCCATTATCCTGTGTGTCTCTGAATTCGATCAAGAATTGGTTCAGGAGGTAAGGCACCCAACCAAACATTACTCCTTTTGTGCATTGCACGACGACTGCGATGACTCCTGCTGGAGCCTCTTCTTTTCTTCATTTTCTCAACAAATTGCAATTTATGAGCTTGTTGGAAAACCTTGTCATGTCATCATTGATATCCCTAAGAACAATTCCCTTGTTTCCTCTTCTTGTACCAAATTATTCCTTGACTATCTCAGCGATCTCCTTCTCGTGCGCTTTGTTGTCCAAGAATTCTTCTGGTTGTGCGCCCACTGTGGGTAACTCTGTAATTTTGGTGATCAATGCCACATCAAGCTAGACTAGCCTATCCATCCAAAGAATGCCTCCATGTACCCAGGATAACAATTGTTTGACGCACAACCCAACATTTTTATCGTGCATGAAGTACGGTATGTATAGGAGGTTCATGATCCCAGAGTTGTAGAGCCCTGTTATCCACTACATGGGATCCATGATAGGTTTTCCAAAGGGTCCAATTTCCCCTTGTGTCCACCAAGAAATCTTCCTCAACCAAGTCTGGGATTTTTTTTACGTCGCGCACATCATGGTCCGAGTACCTTATTTTAGTTACTTTCCCGATCATGTCTTCCATGGTTACCACTACGTCTGGGAGGTAGGGAAGTGTGATTTATGCAATGTCATGCACCTTTCTTTTCTACATGACAACATATTGTGTTTCTGTTTTTGTTTCTATGTAATCTTCTTCGCCCTTCGATTATGGCTGGTTGATGATGTCCTCGACCAACACCTCCTCTTCATCATGACCATGTTGTTGACCCTTCATTTATTTGGGTTTAGCAAAAGTTTCATGATTAGGGTTTGTATTTCCATTTCGATTTTTAGAGCTCTACCCCACTTCTTATTGTGTCGCTATCGGGGTCTCCTCCTCAACCCTCATCAGGTTGAGTGAATCTGTCTCTGAGGTCGTTCCATCCTCCATCTCGACAAAATTCTCAGGTTCTGCCATCCTTTCCTTCCTCCTTTGGCCCTGTCGACTAACCCGTACATACTTCCCTAGAGTGCCAAACTTTTCAGGTTTCATGTTGTATGTGGTTTGGACAATTACTTTCTTCTTTGCACAATTACACCTGGGTCACCTACTTCTAGCTCACCCTGTGATAAAAAATCACTAAGTGTCAATCTAACCCATGCATTCCCCACTTTATAGATCTGCTCATAACTATTTGGTTGTGTTTTTCACTGTTTCCGTGCATTTGTGTAGTGTTCATTTTCCTACGCGTTGTCTTTCTGTTTTGTCGCATTGGTTGTTGCACGCAACTTTCTCCATGTTCATGTCGTTCCTCCAACTTCCTCCTCTTTTTGTATTTTCCTTCTTTTTCTATTTGTGTATTCCTTTTTCTTCCTTTTCTCCTTTTTATTGTCCTTTTATAAGTTTTTTTCTCCTAATATTTACTATATTACACTATATACATGGCTTCCTTACTGTGTTGCAACTATTGAGAGTTAGTAGGTCGACTGTACTTATACAGTTTCAGTCGACTACCATTCACCATTCCTTTCAGTTTTGTTCCTCCCAAGTCCTTTACATGCATAGATCCTCCATATGTGATAGTGTTTACTTCATATGGCCCTAGCCAATGCATTCTGAACTTACCAAGGTGTTGCAAAAAATTGTTGGCATAAAGAAGAACTAGGTCTCCCTCCTTAAATATCTTCTTCTTTATGTGTCAATCATGCCAGAATTTGTCCCTTTCTTTCTATACCTCTTGGTGAAATCATGTCTTCTTCAATTTCCATCAGTTGACTTAACCTCTCTTGTACTGCACCTCTTTATGTCATATTGGTAATTGTTGTTGCGTGCAAACTAGGTACCAGAAATTCTAATGGCACCACTTCTTCCTATCCATACATCAATTTGAATGGTGTATGTCATGTCAAATTTTTGCATGTGGTCCTATATGACCATAGTACTTCTCGTATTTTCAAATCCCAATCATCCTTGTTAACATTGAAAATCTTAGTCAAAGTATTTTCCAAAATCTTGTTAAATTCTTCTACTGTCCCATTTGCATGAGGATGATATGGTGTAATCTTCTGGTGATAGAATTCAAACTCCTCAGTAATAGCCTTGATGGTACTTTTAATAAAATGGGTGCCTTGGTCGCTCATCAAGATCTTGGGACTAGTGTTGTTTTTGCCAATCTGGAAATACTAATATAAGTGGTGTCACCATCTTCTCCTTTAAGGTATCCAGTCCCTGCTAACAATCCTTATTCCACTGAAATATGGTGTCCTTCTTCAACAATGTTTCCATTGGTGCAGTAATTTGTGCATACCCCTTGATAAACCTTTTGTAGTACCATGTATGTCCAAGTGTGGCCCTTAATTGGTGAACTAACTTTGTTGGTGGTAAGTTTACAATTATAGAAATATTAGTAGGGTCAACCAGTAAACCATGTTTCCACACTATATGTCCCAACAGTATCCCAAAAGTTGTGCGAAAAATGAATTTCTTGATGTTTAATGATATCTGACATTGTATGCATCTTTCCATCATTAGTCTTATAATTTCGACGATCTTTCAAAATACTAAAGAAAATCCAATCATCCGAATATACTTCTAAAAAATGATGGATAAACTCCTTAAAAGCAACTATGACCACCCTTAAGAAGACAGTTGGATCATTCTCCAATACAAAGGGCATAAATGTATATTGGTAGGATCCCCATTCTGTAGAAAATTCAGTCTTATACATGTCCTCTAGAGCTATTTTTATCTGATGGTAACCTGAGAATCCATCTATGAATGAATATATTTCCTGGCCTCCCACATTCTCCAAGACCTCATTTATAAAAGGGGTAGGGAAAGGGTCATGTAAGCAAGCATCATTTAATTTCCTCAAATCTACACAAATCCTTATTTTCCCTTGCTTCTTTTCCTGGACTACCATGGGACTAATCCATTCAAATTCCTCCACTGGTTCTGCGATACAAGATTCCAACATTCATTCAATTGTTGCTTTCACTTTGAGTTGCAACAGTAAATCCTTGAATTTTGTAAAGAAATCTTGGATATTATAGAAGATTTTTGGATCCAATGTGAGCAGCTCCACCTCCACCATGTATCCCCTCATCTCATCCTATTTTCCAAAGATCCCTTCCAAGGTGGTCCAGGCTTTATTGGGAGTCTTACATGAAGATATGTGAAAAAAGAGATCGAGAGAAATAAGACTGCAAATTGTTATGAGTGTCTCATCCATGCGATTTAAGTACTTGGATTTTTCTATGGATGATGTCATTTATGTATCTGTATTCAAGGTTAACATGTACAACCCTCTGGTTCGGTTATGTATGGCTATTTTCTCCTTCCGTGCAAAATAATTGTAAGGTGTAAGAATGAATTCTTTTTGGAAATCCATCTTTCCGTTGTCTTCAATCTTTTGTACCTGCAAAAAAATTTGGTGTAGTTTTTGCTTAGAAGCCTGTCAGCTCTGATACCATGTAAACATGTTGAAATTGCATAGAATAGATCTAGCTAAACAATAATACACACATTTGCAGAGAAAATTTGAGAAAGAAGAAGAAGAGAAAGAATGGAAGAATTCTCATTAACTGTATTCCACACTCAAAGAGTGAATAATTTACAATATATATAGGATACATGAGTAACTAATGAGCCATAGTGATCGTCTAGAGTGATCTGGACACACACCAATAGTTACGAGAGTAAATTTCCACCTAGTCTAGTCTCTCAGGTAGTTACAGGAGTGAATTGCCACCTAGCTGAGTTAACTAGTCAATCAGTCTTCAGTTAACTAACTGAAACAGACTGTAGTGAGGAGTAGATCAAGGAATCAAGGGTAATGCACCAATATGGGGATGAAACCAAGGTAATTTTGCATTATCATGATGATCATCCCAATGTTGAATGGTGACAAAACCAATGCAGCATCTAGACTCAACTCAACTAGTCAACTAAAGTGTCAATTGAAGGAGAATATTCTCGAGGTGGAATATTCTCCCCTAAACTATAGGAGACTAGATAATGACTAATTATGACTAATAAACAAGGAAAAATCAAATCCTAGGTGTGTGTGTGAATTAACTCCAACACCCCCCCTGAACATCACTATGGTGAAAATAAAGAATGGATCCCGGCAATAAGGCCATGTTAGGTACCCAAATACAAAAGATACACTGAAAATAAAGTGAGGAAAGAGGTAAAACCCCCCCTCAAGGTACAATGTATGTAAAAATAAGAACTACATTTGCTAGGAAATTGTGTCCTTCACTCCAAGATGACTTCATAGAGAATGAAACTTCTTCTCAGTGAAGGTCTTGGTGAAGATGTCTGTCGTCTGTTCTACTGAAGGAAAAAATTGTAAGTCGATGATCCCCTCGTGTACCAAGTTTTGGATGTAGTGCATGTGGATCTCAACATGCTTCATCTGTTGCCTCTGAACTGGATATCTGCAAAAATTTAGAGTGCTCTGGTTGTCACACCAGATGGAGATCGGTCGATGAAACTAAATGCCCAACTCAGTGAGAAAATGTTGTAGCCACATAGCCTGAATGGTTATGTTAACTACCCCTCTGTACTCTACCTCGTCTGAAGATAGAGAAATGGAAACTTGCTTCTTTCTCGACCAATAGATAGGCCTAGAACCAAGATTGAGTGAATAACCAGATGTGGACTTGCTATCAGTGCTATCGTCAACCCAATCGGAATCAGTAAACTCAATGAGATCTAATGTAGATTCTGCTGCATAATGAATCCTGAAGGTGATGGTGCCCTGAATGTATCGAAGGATACACTTTGCAACTTTCCAATGTAGCTCATGCGACTCCTGCATGAACCTGGAAACTACACCAACTGCATATGAGAGGTCTGGTTTAGAGTGTGTGAGATACAACAATCTCCCCACTAGCTGTCTGTAAAATGTGATGACAACCAGTGGAGTCTCCCCGCCATCCTCAAGTTTGAATCCTGATAGGAAAGGAGTCAGAGCAGACTTGCAGTCTGTCATGTGAAATCTCTCAAGGAGATCTCATGCATACTTGGCCTGACATAGTTTGATTCCTGATGCATCCTAACTGATCTTGAGTCCAAGGAAGAAGTGTAGCGGACCCATGTCCATGATCAAAAACTTGTCATGTAGAATCCTCTTGACTGCAACAATCACTGAAGTCGAGCACACTATGATTAGCAAATCATCAACATACAAAACTAAAAGTAGAAGTGAATCAACCGTCCTGAGCATGTAGACATCTGGGTATGATTTACAACATATAAAGTTCTGTGACAACAGGTAGGAGTCCATCTTAGCATACCATGCCCTCAGAGCCTGCTTGAGGCCATATAGTGACTTCTTCAATCGAAAAACCAAAGACGAGTCCTGCATAAATCCCTAGGGCTGCTCCATGTAAATCTCCTCAAAGATATCACTGTGAAGAAATGCATTCTTCATGCCCATCTGATGGACTTCCCATCCCTTGGTTTCCACAATGGCAAGTGCCAATCATATGGAATCTATTTTCGCTACTGGAGCAAAGGTCTCATCATAGTCAATACCATGAACCTATTGAAATCCTTTGGCGACAAGCCTGGATTTTTATATATTGATCTGTCCATCCTCTACGCTCTTGGTCCTGTAGACCCATATGCATCTGAAAAGTTTCCTCCCAAAAGGAAGGGGAACCAGATCCAAAGTCTGGTTCTCGAGGAGGGATTTGTACTCCTCCTGCATGGCAGATTCCCAAAAGGGATTTCCATCACCCTCGCCATAAGACTGCAGATATGAAGACTAAACTAAGAAAATATGCCTAGAGGGCAATGGTTCAGTTGCAGTGAGTGCAACAGGAGGCTTCTCGAAATTAGATCGATTCCTCCTAGTATCGTCTGGATCACCAACGAGATCCCCTACAT
>SNQJ01S0007977.1:275543-308914 GCA_010110895.2 Picea sitchensis | reverse complement strand
ATCCCTTCCTTCGAAAATTTGTGTTAGTATATTTTGATGATATACTAATCTATATAAAATCTTGGGAGGATCATGTGTGACATGTTGAAAAGGTGCTACAACTGCTAAAGGAGCAACAATTATATGCCAAACCATCCAAATGTTTCTTTGGGGTGAAGGAGGTAGAGTATTTGGGTCATATTGTATCTCATGAAGGTGTCAAGGTAGACACTAACAAGATTAAGGCCATGATGGACTGGTCGATTCCCAAAACATTGAATAATCTTAAGAGGATTTTTGGGTTTGACAGGTTACTATCGCAAGTTTGTTCAAAACTATGGAAGAATAGCAACACATATAACGACATTAAATAAGAAGAATGTGTTTTCATGGACTCCAGAGACAACTCAATATCTTGAACAACTTAAAGAGGCGATGTGAAAAGATCTTGTATTGACCAAACCAGACTTCACAAAAACCTTTATTGTGGAATGTGATGCCTCAGGAAATGGCATTGGTGTTGTTCTAATGCAAGAAGGAAGGCCCCTTTCTTTTGAAAGTCAACCACTCAAGGGAAAAAACTTACAAAAATCCATTTATGAGAAGGAAATGATGGCAATACTAAATGCATTGAAGAAATGGTGCCCTTACCTAATAGGTAGGCACTTCAAGGTCAAAATAGATCATGATAGTCTTAAATACTTCTTGGAACAAAGACTATCTTCAAAATAACAACAAAATTGGGTGACCAAGATGTTGGGTTATGATTTTGAAATCATCTATAAAAAATAGAAGCAAAATGTTGTGGAATATGCACTCTCAAGAAAGGATGAAGATGTCGAGGTCTTTCTCTATGTTATCTCGATCATCCAACCCAATTGGATAATAAAAGCAAGGGATGAATGGAAGAATGACGAAAACGTGTGGACTCTCATTCAAAGGTTGCAATAGGATTCTAGTGCATCAGATAGATTTACATGGAAAAATGATTCACTATGGTAAAAAGATCGTTTATATTTATGTAAGAACTCCCAACTCAAACAAAAGGTACTATTGGAATTGCACACCTCTCTGATAGGAGGGCACTCGTGATTTTTGAAAACCTACCATAGGGTCAAGAAGGAATTTTTTTGGGATGGCCTTAAAACGAATGTTAAAAGGTTTTTGGCAGAATTTTTGGTTTGCCAACAAAATAAAGTGGAAACAATTAAGACCTCAAGTATTTTACAACCATTATCCATCCCAAGTCAATGTTGGGAGAAGGTTTCCATGGATTTCATCATAGGGTTACCGAAGTTTGAAGGAAATAGTGTCATCATGGTGATTGTTGATAGACTAACCAATTACACACACTTTTTTGCACTCTCTCATCCTTTCAAAGCCAGTATATTTTCCATCGCATTCTTGGAGACAGTTCAAAAGCTAAAAGGAATCACAAAGATTATTGTAAGTGATAGAGATCCCATCTTCACTGGACATTTTTGGACAGAATTATTTTCTTGTTTGTGTACTTAATTGGCTCATAGCTCATATTATCATCCTCAATCTGATGGACAAACCGAGATAATGAACAAATTTCTGGAAGGTTACCTTCATTGCTTTGTCTTTGATAAACAAATGCAATGGTTCAAACGGTTACCCTTGGCAGAATGGTGGTATAACACTTATTTTCATACTGCAACAAAAATGACACCATCTATGTCACTCTATGGATATCACCCACCTTCCATCACTTCTTATCTAAAAGAAAAATCTAAGGTTCAAGCAGTGGAAGATCACATCGAGCATCAACAACAAGTTCTCCAACTCTTAAAAGACAACCTAACCATGGCACATAATCGCATGAAACAAGAAGAAGATCAACATCGTAGTGAAATAAGTTTTGAAGTAGGGTTTGGGTATTTTTAAGACTACAACCATACAAACATATGTCCCTCGAGAAAGCTAAGAAGGATAATAAATTATTGCCAAAGTACTATGGCCCTTATAAGGTGTTGAAAAATATTGGTACTATGTCATACAAATTGGAGTTGCCTGCATCTTTGTGAGTACACCCAGTTTTCCATGTTTCATTCTTAAAGAAGGTTTTAGGTGACAAGATCCCAGTTCAAACTATATTGTCAGAACTTGATGAGGAAGGAAAAATCATATTGGAGCCTAAAGCTATCACTGACACAAGAATTCGCCAACTGAGGAATAGATCCATTTCAAAGTATCTCATTAAGTGGAGGAAACTACATGTTGAAGATTCCACTTGAGAAGATGAGTTTTTTATACAAAACTAGAATTACTCAAGCATTGCAGACAACACTTGTCTTAAGGGGAGGGGCATGTTAAGCCCTAAATAGTGGCACATTACCCCTTAATTGGGAAATATTACATTAGTAATGTTATTTTATTTATGTCAACTTGGGTCCATTAGTTGTAATTGTAGCTCCTAGTCTCCTATATATACCAAGGAGACCTTTTCATTTCGAATCATATTGTATTTGGAAATTTATGTGGTGTATAAGGAGGTTTCCCCCTCGAAGAGGTTTATTATCTGAAATTATCTCTTTTTCAAGGCGTTGAGTACTTATTCTGAGGTTTTTTATTCTATTTTGATATTGGGTTCTTAACAATCATCCTCCATTGTGTTCTTCATTTCTCTAGGTGCTCAACAGGTCTTCCTAGCCAATCATACTTCTGCATTGTATTTCTCCCCTGTTATGTGCCAAATCTAATGCACAGTAGTCATTTACACTGATACCAATCCTAAATTGTTTCTTTGTGTGCACCCCACCATTTGGAAGGTGTTTCCTTGAGTGCAATATCCAGGGCCAACAACCTATGATTTTCCAAAACTTCCTCCTCACTGTTTGTTAAGAATTCCTCTAAGTCATTCAACCCATAAAAACTGGGAGGTTCCCTTATCTTTTTACCAACCCACCTTAGTCCGCAGTCTATTCTTGCACACATCCTTGTTGAGAATTCATGTAGTCTCTTTTTCCAGTTCCCCAAATGTGTATCTATGTCTGAAGCACATGAGTAATGCTTCTTTGGTTGAGTACCCCATCTACAGTTGGGTTGACATAATCTTCTTATCATGCAGTGGTTCTGTATAACTGATTTATTTCTTCCAAATCCATACAAGTCACCTCTACAACCCTTTCTCCTTCTGAAGGATCCAATGGTGCTATCACTCTATGTTCACTTGATCCAAAATTCATTTTCTTTGTCTTCAGGTTGATCACATCTTGGTTATCAAATGCCCAATCCAATCCAAGTAATGTTGGATAGGGTGTTGTGCCATATACTATCTTTATCAGTTTGCAATCTTCCATAGTGTGCACTCCATCCAAGTCTACTGTCACACCTTTGAGTCTTCCAATTGGTAACACTTTGTGTTTAGTTTCTAGTTTTAACTGAACATGTGAATATCCTAATGTGGGTTCCCCCATATACTTCCATATCTTCTTATGAAAGACGTTTACTTCATATCCTAAATCCAATACGATATCTCCCATGTTGAAGCCCCCTATATTAGCATTTAGTCTGAATTACCTACTTGTTCTTCTTCTTGTATGGAGATGATTTGTTTTTCTCTTCTCTAACTTCCCTTCTACCTATGTGTGGCATCTTTCTAGCAGATTCTATAAAACTTTAACAGATGATGGATCATTTAATAACTTAACACAAGATTGCAGAAAATTATTTATGATACTTGCTCTAACAATTTTCCTTTACTGGTGTGATCCATTGAAGATGGCATATCGTACATTGGTGGGTCCTAAGTTTGTTGTGAAACTCATGTAGATGCAATGTTCTCCTTGAGAAGCTCTTGTCTAGCCTCCTTAAATTTTTTCTTTTCTTTCTGCATGTCAAACTACTTCTATGGCTCATTATTCTTCTTTACCCATTGGTTTTGAGTTGGATATTGTTTTGTTGCATCATCTCTTGTCTTGTCTCCTCCTAGAGTAACTATATTGATGTTTTTCCCATCATCCCTAGCTTCTGCAGAAATCTATTGGACATTTTGGTTGTTCTAGTTCCTTTTTTCTTGAATCTTTCCCAAGAGTGTTGGGAATTCTTTTGTGTCATGGTCTACTGCACGACAATACATACATGTCACAGGCGGAAGTGGAAAATATATTTCATAAAATCTCGGTTGCTGGGATTTGTGTCACACTACTAGCCCTCTACCTTGTCCAAATACACCTCTGCCTCTTCCTCCACCTATGAATCCACCTCTATCTCCTCGTGGTGCATTGTATTGGGGTACCTGGTTATACTATATGGGGTTATACTGTGGTTGTGCATTGTTGTATTGCGATTGCGTGAGGTTGAATGGTGGTGGCACCTGGTTGAACTAAGGTGCATATTTCCCTATCATCATCTCTACTTGTACCATGTAAGTGTCTGAAGTCATTTCTCTCATCAGTTCCAGTGTTCTACAATGCTTATCATTGTGACCCACTAATTTGCAAAAATTGCAATACAATATTTTTGGTATTGTCTTATACTTCCGCATCATTGGAAAATGTTATGGATCATGCCCATGCGTCTTACAAATATCACACCATGGTCCTCTTCTTGGTAAGGGGTTTGGCACCCCTGCTGCCAAGTACTGCACAAAAGTTGGACATTCATTCTTATGATGTCCGTTTGTCCTGGATAACATACACCAAACAACTTCCCTTTTCTCTTTTCTCTTTTCCCTTATTCCAATTCAGTTGAAATGCCAGATTATTCAGATCCTCCTCCAACTCTTCTATTGTTGTATTTGTCTGTTGATAATAGTTTTCTTCCAGTTGCAGGGCTTCTTGTAGAGCATTTTTCTGATTTTGGAACTTTTGTTGTCTCAATGGATACTTCAAGTCTGGTAACAGTGAGTTCACAAATAATTGCCTATGTTGCATATCAGTAATTGATCCAGATTTATGAGTGGAATAAAATGAAACTAGAGATTTGTAATGTTAACACAGAGACACTGAAAAATAGCAAATATACAGTAAAACTTGACTTCTATTAAATAAGAAATATGTTGAAAACTATAAAATGCAAACTGAAAATAAGCTTGCTAGAATGGTGGCAGCTTATCTCTGAGAAGAGAAGTGATGGCTATGCTCATTCACAAGAATATGAGTACACTGAGGCTCTGAAGGAATTTTTACAATAAATATGAATGCCAAAACTATAGACATTCAAAAACCTAACACTAGGAGATGAAGCACCAAAAGTCATGTGGGCCCCGTTGGGGTAAGTTCGTACATTAACTTCCTGGGGTCATAACTTTTGCATACAATCTTCATTTATGGTGCATGATAGCTTGTTGGAAAGGTATTAACAAGGAGATTAATTTAGAGGGATAAATGAGAGCCTTTCTCTATAATTGGGGTTCACGATTGTGAAAAAACTTTATTTAGGCCCTCAAACTGGCCCCAGAAGTTAAAAACTGCTAAAAATAGTAAATTGTCAAAAAAATGTTTTGAGCCAGTTGGATAATGTGGGTAGCCACTGATATCCACCTGGATCAATCATCCCTCCTTAGGAAGAAACAGTCTCCATTGCGTTGAGTTCCCCCATCATATGAGGAAATTTATGTTGAATTTAGCTCCGGGTGAGCCACTTGTCATGGTGTAGAAGTTGTCCTACTTTGACAACCCGATAAAGTTGGTTCCTCTGCTGGTGAGTGCCATTGACCTATGTGTCCATGATTTGATCAGTGGATTCATGTTCCATGCATTCAAGGTTGAGCTATGTTGGTGTCTATTGTTCTGCTATCTCCGAGGTGTCCATTAATGGTGGAAATTAAGGCCAAAGGAGGTCCACATTGAACATTGGGTGCAAGACAAGGAAGGAGGGTAGGTTGAGATCAAAGGAATTGTCACCCACAACCTTGGTAATGGTGTAAGGCCCATAGAAAAGTGGAAAAATCTTTTGATGAGGCCATGTAAGGCATTTTTTCTGCAAGTGCAACCAAATTTTGTCTCCCACCCGAAACTGGTGTGGAAACCGATGTTGATCATGGAACTTCTTATACTTGGAATTAGACTTATGTAAAATATCATGAACCTATTGGAGGATGTGTTGGATCCACTCAATGAACCGGGTGGATTTTTCAACTGCAGTTGGAGCATGCGAGGAGTCTTCCTAGGTGGTCGCAAGGGATAGTGCAACATCCATGGGACCCAATGGTTGAAATCCCAACCCCACCTGAAAGGGGTTGTGGTTGGTTGAGCTATGTGTGTCTCTATTGTAGTTGTGATGAACATAGGGAATACTCTCATCCTAGGTGCAAGGGTTCTTGTAATTGTACATGCGTAGGATTTACACGATCATCTGAATGATGACATCGGTTTGGCCATTCATCTGGGGGTGGAAGGCAACGTTGGGCCCTTCATTTTGATGAATAAAAGTTGTGCAAGTTGTGTTGCAACTTTATTTTGGTGAACTGAAGTTGTGCAAGCTGCTTAGGATCTAGACAACGAACTAAAGGAAGAAACATAAAGCAATTGGAAGGACAATGCAACATCAATTTTGAAGAAAGAAGTTGCAACAAGTTCAAAAAGAAGAGATAACTCTCAGATTTTCAACCAGAAAACCTAGGTCAGATTATATATATGGGATCAAAGTGATTGTAATAGGGTAGTTAATGAAAGGCTAATGACGAGAGACTAAATGAATGAATGACATTGTGTCTAAGTCAGAATCTAGTTTACTCATAGTTGTTAGTTGAGTTGAATCTTGAGATCTGGGTAAGAACTAGACTGTCAATGTAATAGAGTTTTGTATTATTGTAGAGTTGGAAAGAGCAAGGGATTGAGATAACCTTGTCTCACAGTAGTACAGAATCATTTTCTATTATCTTTGGCATGACCAATTGTATCTGTAACTCAATATGATCTTGTATTTTGAGAAGAACCTGATAAATGATAATATAAGTGGGAGACCCAAATTTTATTGAATATATCATGTGTATTTAGTCTTTTGATTCTCTTGAATGCTACTATGTATTATCTTTTATGTCTGATATGCATAATTTATTCCTTTTGAATGGCGACGCAACTCTATTTCTTTATTCTCAATTACGAAATGTTCAGAATTGCTACATGTTTAGTCTATCTTGTGCAATACTAACATGAATCTTGATACTTCAGAGACTTGTATAAGTATTCTCCTTACCCTTCCCTCTCTTTCTCATCTCAATTGTGCTTTAGGTGAGACTTCTTCCCTTCCAGGAGGTTGAAAATTCCAACGCACTAGACTACTTTAGTACCTTTTGTTGGTAATTGTAAGACCCTAGTCTGATCACTTTTGTGCCAAAAAAATGGTTCTGTTGTTGAGACCTATGTTTTAAAAGGGAACATGTAAGGAGAATTCTTCTGTGGATCTATAGATCTAATATTTGACAATGGTGGGAACAAAATTGTGATGCCTTTATATGGAAGGAAGTGGAGTTGCGAGGTAAAATCGTGAATGCAACAAGAGAGTCTATCTTTTATTCAGAAATATCGAGTGACCAGTATGAGATATTATGGGTAAAATTTCCAAAAGAGTTGTTCCATTGGATAAATAGGCTACAAGAGGCTTCAGAATTCCAAGAATGCGTCAAAAAAACCTGTACTTAGGATACAAAGAAGATCGCATCACTTCATCAACTAGATCCCCAGATTACACAAGTAGTTGATTGTTGGGGTAATACAACTCTCGAAGGATATATCATTGAATTCACAACCGAGAATCACCAATAATTTTCACGGACGGAAGAAATTTGCAAGAAAGGTGCACATGGGAGACTGTTGAGGGAGATTCCCATGTGGATCAAATAATTCTTGATGGAGGAGGGGATAATAACTATTCCCTCGACTAAGATGGTAGCCTAAACACCTACACTTGGGGTAGGGTGATTTTGGGGTATGATCGTGACCTAAGAAGGGGAAAAGGTTCTTTGACAGATGGGGGAAGATCAAGAAAATAATGAAAGAAACGAGCGATCCTTGAGGAGAGCCACCATAGTTGAGAAGTTGTGGTGTGGAAAGGTAAAGAAAGAAGCAAAGTAATTTGAGGTGTTGCAGAAACAAATTGGATCAAGAAGAACATATGAAATAAAGAAGGAAGAGTTGAGGAAGGTAAGAATATAAGAAAGATTGTCCAGTCTAGGATTATAGTAGAGAGAAACATAGAGAGGAAGGAGTCCCCATTTGGGTGGACAAGAAGAGGAGTATGTAGAAGCAAAGGAAAATTAAGTAGGTATGGATATTGTAGAATACCAAGAAGATTCAGCCCCGATATCAGGAAACATCGGGAATAAGGATGAGAAGGTTGATCTAGAGGAAGAAAATGAGACCCCCCAAATAAAAGAAACCCTCCTAGAAGTCAATGGAACCAACCCTAAATCACCCATTCCCTAGGTGTCCTCTATACCCGTGGTAATCTTTATACTGCATACTTATTCTATTTCCATTCCATCACATCTAGTTATTCAGTCATAGTCTGTAAGTGTAAACACTGGGAGGATATTGGGATCCCTTGGCATAGCGCAACTAGGACCATTAGGTTTTATTTTAATAGGAATAGTAAGACCCATAGTGGTTGGAAATATTAGAGGCTCGATCACCTGATACCCAGATTTCTAGGGTAAAGGGGACGAAGATGTAGAACAACATTGGTTCCTATGTGAAGCCATCTGGAGATCCAGAGGAACTCTTGATGTGAACAAGTTAGTAGAGATTCAAAATACCTTGAGGGGTCGTGCCCTCAAATGGTACATGAAGTATATTGAATTATGGATGTAAGGACAAGCATTCACCCTTGCCCAAGTTCAACTTGTTCCTCAAAAAATATCCATCAGTTGGGTCCTACAAAAACATATGGATACACCCTCCAAGGATCTCAATTCAAAGCATCATGATGAGTAAATGAAATCAATAAAAGAGCCATATAAGCATGTACATCCAAACTACCTCATCAACATAAACCAATTCTCAAAGACCCTATGCAATTTGCAAAGTTTAGGTATGTAAGGGTTGATAAAACAACATATTGGGTGAATCGTACCTCAAGTTTAGGGGTGCTTCCCGAGGGTGCCTCCTTCTTAGTCATATGGATGATGTGACATGGAAGAAGGGAATACATTTGGGCATGAGGTTCATGACATACAATGGGTTGTAGTGTCTCACTTATGGGTGCCTTTGTAGAGGGTGTGTTGCACCTTCGATTTCGATGCATCCTTTTTCTGAACTCATTCAATGCCATTAATTAATTAGAAATACAAAACCTTGGGTACTCCCTATTGGTGAATCGATTAGCTTTGGGGGAAGTACCACGAGGCCACTTGAAGCTAGAGGTACACAGAGTTCCATATGCAAGGAAATAAGGGGATATTGCATGAGTGTACATACCTCAACAAGTGGGAACATTTATACAATGTTATTTTATTTTGTAGGTCTTTGACTTTTTAGGAGAAGCAATTCATTGCTCTCAAGACCTTTTTGGGAGAGCATCTATAAGGTTCTATTGATGGGTACTAAATCCCCTTACCAAACCCACCACCGAGGCCTAATTAGACTCTGTAGCGTTTAATAGTGGAATACTTCTCCAGATCTTGTGATTCGACCAAATAATCGATGGGCTTTACATTTTCTTGTGAAGGCTTCTCCTTCAGTTCAGACGTTCTCTTTTTTGTGGTTTCTTTTATAGGTGGGACCAATACAAGATAAAATCCGGTATAAACCAACTAGGTAATCAAATTGGGAAAACTTAACTACTGGAGAAATTTGAGCTTGGGATAACCCTTTTACTCTTTCATGAAGACAATGATTCACTACCATGGGCCTAGTAATAATACTTTAACCCATTGGTGTTACAATTATTGACCGAGGTGCAATTATCAGAAGAAAACACATATGCAATAAACGATGGCAAGAAAAATAATTATCTTAACTCTAATCATCAATCACATAATAACATAGTGATATACTTTTCATCATTAAAGATAAGAACTATAAAGCATTGCATCAGATAAATTATCAATAGTTTTAGAAGCTCTTACTCATTACAACATCCATTCAAGAGATGTATTCAAAAATAATTCTTCTCCACATCCAATCATACACACTTTTGATGAAAAAAACAAACTTGTCTATGATCCTAAACATGTCTTCTCAATTAAGGTAGCTCTGAAATAGTTCTTAACAAAATCCAAAAATGAGTGTCTTTGCAACAACCATTGACCCTTTGCTAATAGGTCGATCCTCCTATTTATAACATATTATTAACTAAAAATAACTATTAAAGTGCAACTAAGTAAAACAAAACTCGCCACATGGCACTTTCTTCTAAGAGTCATCACATGATCTCACTTAAGTGGATGACTCTTCTCGTACTCCAACCACTTGATGAAGAGATCCTCACATTTATTGGCATACTAGAATCTATGTTGTTCCATTGGGGCTGAAAGAATCTCTCTTATATATACTACTTGTACCTGATACTTGACTATTCTGGAACTTAACTATTGCAACATGGCTCGAGCTTTGATAGAGTGCTCCATGAACTGTCGCACATGTCCTGGTGCCATGTCTGTCACCTTTGCTATTTCCTCGGCCCATGATGAGTCTTGTTTAGTGTGTTATTTGACTATGTTGCACAAGTCGACAAAGTCATCGGGTGTACCAAATTTGGGGAGGTCGATGTCTCTCATTACCTGGTTGAAATTGATCAATCTTTTCTCGCACTTGGCCCATTTCTCTTGGATTTGCCGATGAGGTTCTCGAGCCATTTTTTCCCAATATTCAGCCTATTTATTTATGCGAT
Source organism: Picea sitchensis (assembly GCA_010110895.2). Taxonomy (NCBI): domain Eukaryota; kingdom Viridiplantae; phylum Streptophyta; class Pinopsida; order Pinales; family Pinaceae; genus Picea; species Picea sitchensis. The sequence continues at coordinate 298,138 of SNQJ01S0007977.1, read as the reverse complement.
CGAGGTTGCTTTCTTTTAACACCCATATTCCATGCTCTTTTGTCTCTTGTCCCTATTGAACCGCGTTGTTATAGTTGACCCTTTCTACGACTTGTTGTGTTTTCTCGTACCACCTCTCCATATCCTTTCACATGGCCAACACCATGAGGGTGTCTTCTTGCATCTCAGTTATCCTTGTAGTGAATAGGTGTCATTCGTCTGTAAATTTGTTGTAGGCCTCCTTGAATTCACTCCTTAGGAACACTGCGGTCTTTGTGGTATCTTGGTAATATTTCACCAAGTGGCACAAATGTTCCAATTCTTTCAAAGCAACAGCCGGCTCCTCTTCATCCCTTTTTGCTCTGTCTAGGGTGGCATCTGTGATTTCCATCCATGCGCTGATAAGTTCAAATGTTTTGGCATGCTCTGTATCTATCAGATTCTCCTCCTTGGTGATGAGCATGGATAGATCTAGAGTGATCCTCCTCTTCTTGGTGATTTTTTGCACAATAGCTTTCCTTTTCTGGTCAAAAGTGACGGTATGTATGTCAGCGACTTCATCCACAGGTTCGGGAATTATTTGATCTCCCCAAGTTAGAATATTTCCCAGGTTCTTGATGGTATATATTTGTTCAAGACTAAGTTCTTGAACTTCCTCCATGTGTTCTGAAAGTCTAGCTTTTGTTTGTTTCTCATCGGGAAGTGGAACATCGATTGAAATTGAGGCATCAGGGGTAGGCTCAGTACTTACTTGATTATCGGTCATTGAGATGTCGATTTCCTACTATGGAGCTTCTTCCTTTTGTTCGCTCAACCCTAGATCATCCTTTGAACTATCTGCTTGGGTCTCCGGTGCATCAGGTTGATCAGTGTCTAAGACACTATCGACTTGTTCATTTTATGGAAGACTAATTTGAGCATCGGGAGCTAGGGAAGATGCCTCCTCTGGCCCTTTTTCCTCTATGATCTATGCAGGGGTCACCAGGGATACCTCCAGGATATCTTCATCATCATAGATGTTTATCAATTTGTTGAGGTGGTTTAGTGTACTTGATCTCCCTAATGTCTCGATTGTCTCCGACTGAATTGAAACACCTCTCGGTGATCCATCTTTTTGCGTTGTGATTTCAGGGCTATCTAACCCGATGATTTCATCGATGTCTATTAGTTCAGAGCCATTTGTGCCTACCTAGATTTCATTTGGGTTGTCGGCAGGGGATATTTTCATTCCTATGAGGTCTAGGTCATCTTTTAGTTGATCAATTATTCGTTGCACCTGTTCGATCATGAGAAACCCCCTTTCACGTGCATCCTGCATCATAGGGAAATATCTATCCTACACTGGAGCTACCAGGGGAACCTCTGCTACTTCGGCCGCTATCATTTATTCCCTGGCTCTAAGGGCCTCTTGAGTCAATTTCTTTATGGTTGTCATCTGTTCATCCAGGCTCATGGCTCTGAACCTGGTCATTTTTGGGTCGGCCATCCTTGCCACCACTTCGTCCCAGTCTTGGAAATTTTTTGTGAATATTTCATCTTCAAATTTATCGTGGGCTTATGGCCAGCAGGACGACACTAGAGAGGCATGTTTCAAGACCATACCCTTTGGGTTGTGCTTGTGGAATCGGCCTATCTTGAATCTGAATTCTAGTTGGCTTAGCCCTTCTTGTTTGGCTTGAGTCGTGTCCTTCACCATGTAGAAACCTACATGGAAACCAAAAGGTATGAACACACATTTCTTGTCCTTGACCAAAGTGGCATTGTAGCCTTGCAGGATGGTATGGTATCATATCTCTCCCACTAGAAGTTGGTCAGGGACATGCTCTGGTAGAATATGTGGTGCTTCGGTATCCCCCAACACCCTAATGTACGTATTGTGCTCATCCAAGTACTAGTGGCCTACCTTTGATATCATATTCTTGGTCGCAGTCGATAGTCTCGAGCATTCTTTCTTAAAAAGAATGAAATAAATTTGTGCGATGAATTCATCGTAGATGAGAGAGTAAGACTTCTTGTACCTATTCCCCCAAAGGATGTTGAAATATACGTGGACTGGGAGCTATGTGATGTTTCATCTCAGGTTCATGCCGGCGAAAATGTTTCTGGCACACATGACATCAAGTAAATATGAAGCCAAGTAGAAGACTAGTGTCTCTCCTTCCTTCGACATATGAGCTTGTTGTATGCATATGCTCAGTTTCTTAGAAATGATGGCTCCCCAATTGAAGTCTCTCCCGGAAATGGCCACTGTGTAAGCTAGAGGCATCCCTATCTAAAATCTAGAGTAGTCCTTCTCCCCATATAATCAACAGATGAGAGCCATCAGGTAGATGTATGGCTCCCTTAAATTGGTTGTCTGGTACCATTCGGTGCTCCGGTTGGTGTATTTCTTATCTTCTCTCCACCATGAGGCCATCACCCAACTGGTGTCATGGTGCTGGTAGAATTTTACGACAAAATTTGTGTTTAGTCGCTCCTCAGGATCTCTAAGCTTGCAATACTTCTGGACTTCGACCAGTAAGAACACTCCAACACAACCACCATTATCATCATTGATCAAACATTTATGCGTGTCTGCGTGGTTGATGAGCCACTTCAGGAGTTTGATGCAGAGAAAGACAGGGGTTCTGCTAGCCACATATGTAGGTATGACCTTTGGATGTTTGGGAACACTTTTTCATCGAGCACTCTGACATCAGGGTCACTGTGTGGGATGTATTTCGGGTATTCCTCCCGGCTTATCTTTTTAAAGATCTCTCCCCAATTCGGGAGTGTTGTCTTGGACAATGTTCTTGCCTCTGTATCTCCAAAGGCCAGAGGCTAGACGAAATCCTTCTTCATTGATGTTTTGATGACATGCTCTGGTCTCGGCGCGTATTCCAATTGTCTTACGACCCCTGGGGAGGAGCCTTCTCCTACCTCTGGCTCTTTCAGCTTCGGCTCCTTTGGCGATCGTCTAGTGTTTGGCTTTCTTGGTGGCATTATTCCTGCATTCAAAATAAATCTTCAAAGACTGTGTACAGAGAAACATCGGATAAAAATATATGAAGTGTAACATGTAAAATCCATAGACTTGGGTACATAACTGTAAAGCTTTCTAAACCTGGTTATTTGATACTCACGAGATCTCGTAGCTTTTGAATTACGTGTTTCGCTTCTCCAGATGCTATGAATTTCCTTGCGCACATAATAATTTCACTTACAACAGCTAAAGATAATTTAAACCAATGAAGAACTTACCATTTTGCATCAGCCATTCAATTCGGGTGATGAGTGCCATTTAAAAAAATATGTCGTCGAATTTCTGCAACTTAAATTCATCGTGGGTTGAAGACAAAGGTGTGGGGGATGATGTGGTCTATCGGTGATTTTAAACAACTGCTTTGATTGGTGCACAAGGTAGCAACTAATGCGGGATTTGGTATTAATTAGCCTCTTAAATGCTCGAAATCTAATCGTATCTAATGCTAAAATGTCCCATCCTGTCACTTTCTCAGTGGGTGAATTGGGGATCAGGGATGCGTTACGAATGTTTTCATTGATGTAACTCACCAAATCTCTCACACCGATCAATCTCATCGCACATTTTTTTCATGGAAAAGCTGACTGAGGTGTGACTAGGACTTAGGAGACCAAAAGTAATGACTCTGGGCAAAATTAGACCGTACGGTTCTCTGATCTAGCACAAACATGTGGCGTTGAAGATAGGTGGCCTAATCCATGTGTATTAATATAATTTGGGTCTTTCATTGAGTTATTCATTTTAAAACATACCTTAGCTTGTCGATGCCTAAAATTGTCAAGGATCGGCGATCGGTGATACCTATCATGTATTTTTCTATGTATTAGCTTCCTCAAAAAATTCCTGATGCTGAAATGCGTCGGGTATCGACGATCGTGAGAAATATTTAGCATGGTCACAATGTTCGTTGTGATCCTTTTAGTTTTTCACTGATTCCAATAGGCGCGTCGAGTATCATCTATCGGCGATATCTTTTCTTTCTTGATTAACGATTATTCTCCTCGTATTTTACCGATGTTGAAGAGGAATCAGCTATCGAGGATATCCTTTTACAAGACATTGGCGCAAACAAAACTTATTTTTTACCGATGCCGAAGAATATCAGCGCTCGATGACTGGGGTTTCTCGAGTGTCTCTTTTCCTTCTTTGAATTCCTTCCAATGTCGAATCTGATTGTGTTGTGCGAAACTATTTTGGCTTTTGATTCTTTATTCAGGTGTCAAGGTTCCTTTTTAAGTCATGGGTTTTCAGAAGTTCAACAGATCTGAAAATCTAATGAGAGTCAAGATAATAAGAAAAAGGCAAAACATTTTTTCAGAAATAAAGTCAAATCAGACAGTGCAAAGATCAGGTGGTACCCAAAAAATTAAAAAATTGACATAGGATTTTTAGGGTGTTTTGAGTGCTCAACAAATGGTGACTTACTGGGTGAAAGAAGAATCTTTATTCCTTCCTTGGGCTCGACTGATGAAAAAAGTGGTTAAGAAAGTAACTGGTTTTTTATCAGAGCTTATTTTACCCTTGCATTTGAAATTTCCCCGTTTGATGCATCTGGGCCTGCCTGTGGGATTTTCAACCTTTATTCAACCTATGTTTCATGTAACCCTAACTCATGCCCCCTTCGACAAGAGTCTAGTAAAGCATTCACTGGCACTAAGCCTTTAGTTTCCCTTCTTCACTTTCTACAGTGTTGCTCCACTGCCAACGAGCATCCATAGCCCCAGCGGAGTCACCCCGATGTCACAAACCTTGCTCTGCTACCAATGAGAGTCCATAGACCCAACGAATTTATCTACATACCCTCTCCTACTGTGCGCTAATTTGATATAGTTGATTTTTTTTTCGATAGAATGCCCTGAGTGAGTGGGAGAGGAGGACATTTGTTATTTGCAAAAATGAAATTGTTAAGGTGAAAAATTGCTAGCTCTATCTCTGAGGTGCATGTAGTCCTTTCCATCTTACCATTTTCCCTTAAGGTTTCACCAACACACTAGGCAAACACTTCTCCATTTCTCCAAATTTGTTCATCTGCGCAAGTTAGATAGAGAACCCCTCGAAACAACCATAGGTTCCCCAACGTTTCTTGTGTTGTATGTGAGTGATGAGTTAGGAAGAGAGTTTTTCATATCGCATGATTTGAGGTCAACCATTGTTTTTCTAAAAACAATATTCAAAAGTGAAAATGTACAAATAGCAAGAGATAAAAAAAAAAATTCACTTCACAATCGATGCATCTAAAATAAACATCGTGAAAAACATAAACACAAAATCTTTTTTTTTTTAAGAATATATTGTTTTAGGGCTTGGCCATTCACTAGGAGGGCATCAAGTTCCCCCCCTTAGATTTTGTAGTCGATAGGTGCCTAACCCAATATTCTCGGCCACCTGAAAAGGTCTGAGCCATAGATTCTAAAACTTAGAATGTTTTCCTTTAGGCTCATTTTCTCTGTCCCACTTTAGGACTAAGTCTCCTACTTCAAAATTATTCTCTTTGCCCTTATTCTTATCAAACCACATTTTAACTATCTACTGGTGAGATATGAACTTTGATTTAGATTTCTCCCTTTCTTCTTCCAACCTGAGGAGTGTGTCAATTCTTTGTTGTATGACTAATGAGGGATGTCCTTTGGAATCCTGAGCAAGTTGAAGAGATGGAAGATAAAGCTCGTTTGGGAGAATGGCTTCCTGTCAATATACCACAAAGTATGAGGAATTCCCTATAGCTTCCTTGGGTGTAACTCTATCAGCCCATAAAGCATTATGAAGTGAATTGTGCCAATTCCCCTAGTTTTCTGCAATTGTTTTCTTTAATATTCTCACTAGGTTCTTATTAGTTGATTCTGCCACTTTGTTTTCCTATGGATAATAGTTTGCAAAGTATCTATTTATGATTCCTTTTTCCAGATCAAACTTTGTTAATAAGGTGGAAGAAAAGTAAGTTTCATTATCAAAAACAAGGAAAAAAGGCACATCAAACCTTGTGATCAACTGTTGTTCTATGAATTGGATCACCACCTTTTCGTTTACATGAGTCAGAGGGATGGCCTCTGCCCATTTCATGAAATAATCTATGGCGATCAGTATGTATCTATGTTGTTTTGAATAACTTGGTGTAATTTCTCCTATGATATCTAACCCTCGTTGCTCAAATGGCCTAGAAACGACCACTGGTTGGAGTGGGACAGTTTATCTCTTCTCCCTCCCCACTCTTATCTGACAAGTCTTACAGTTTCTAGAATATGTGTGAGTGTCTCTGAATAGAGTGGGCCAATAGTAGTCGGCTCTCAGTATTTTATGAGCGGTGGTGTTTCCTGTGAAATTCCCACCTATAGGACCATCATGGAGCTCTTTTAGAACTTTGTCTGCATCTTCATGTTTGATACATCTTAAAAGTACCCCATGATAATTAACACGGAAGAGTACCGAATTTATGAGGCGATATTGTGCGGATTTTAACCTGAGATCTCTCCTTTCCCTAGGGTTTATGTTTTATGGGCAAGTCCCATGATGCAAGAGATACGTCATTTTCTCGTACCAAGACTCTTCCCCTAGGGAGACGTATGAATCTTTTCCAGACCATAATGCCAACCCATTCTCCAACTCGGGGTCGTCATTTACTTGGTCCTAGGCTTCAACAACCAGTTTTCATAACCCTTGTCCCTTAACTAGTTTAGCAGGTTTTATATCTAGATCAAATTCTTGGACTATTGCAATCCAGTTTCCTCTTCTTTCCCCCATCTCCTATTGAGTGAATAGGGATCAGACTACAGGGTGAGGCACTATGACTTTGGTGTGATTCTTAAGGATGTAAGACATGAAATGTTTCACTGCCTTATATACCACGTAATCATGCTTGTCTATAGTGGGGTAATTTAGTTCGTCCCCTTGGATATTAGTGCTCATGAATGATATCGGGGCTTCATTGATGTCATCATCCTTCTGAGTCAAAACCGCAGCCAATGATTGGTCGGAGGTGAAAGTGTAGAGAAAGAAATAGTTGCTGAAATCGGGACTTCGTAACACTAGAGCTTGAGAAATTGAAATCTTAATATTGTTGAAAGCCCTCTTTCGTTATCATCCCATTTAAATTCAACATCTTTACGAATCATTTTTTTAAGGGTTTGATAGTTTCAGCGAAATCGGGGGTAAATTTCCTCACAAAATTGATTTTCCCAAAGAATGATTGCATAGCCTTTTTGTTGTGAGGTAATGGAAGATGAGCTATAGCCTTAATGCTTTCTGGGTCTAAGTGAATTCCTGCTTGAGATATAATGTGGCCTAACAACTTACCTTCCTCGATACCGAAAATAGTTTTCTTAGGGTTTAAGGATATACTGTATTTCCTACACCTTTAGAAAATCTGGGTTAAATGTTGGATGTGATCTTCTATGTTCTTTGAATACACAGTCACGTCGTCCAAATAGACTATTACACACTTGTTGATTAGTCCCCGAAATTCTATGTCCATGGCCCTTTGGAAGGTCGCTCCTGCATTGATTAACCCAAAGGGCATTCGTTTGTAAGCGAAGGTTCCCCACTTGGTTCATAAGGTAGTTTTCAAGCGGTCTTCTTCTTAAACTAGAACTTGGTTGTAACCTGACAAACCGTCTAGCAAGGAGAAAATATCATATCCAAACATGGTCTGCAAGAGCTCCTCCATTGTTGGCACTGGGTAGTTGTCCTTTTCTGAAGCTCTGTTGAGGTTTCTAAAATCTACGCATAAGTGGATCTCCCCAAGATTCTTCCTTACATGAACCAAATTGTATACCCATACAGAGTGTCTAACTTGGAAGATGATTTTGGCATCTAATAGTTTCTTTAACTCCTAACACATGAGGGGCTCCAGGGATGGGTGGTACTTTCGGAACTTCTATTGGAAGGGTTTTACTTCAAATTTTAAAGGGATAGTGTGTTGAATGATACAGGTACCATAAGTTTTTAGATCTTGGTAGGACCATGCAAAGGCATCTTGATATTGTCTGAAAAGTTTGAGATAGGCCTTCCTTTCCTCTTTAGATATTGTCTTGTCAAGATTTATATTTTTGGGGTTTTCCAGGGTCCTGAGATTTATAGTTTCATGCATGGGACAATTCAAACAAGTTTTGTAAATTGGCTATTCCCTTTGGTATCGTGTGATACCTTGGTTTATTAGTCAGTTGATCGGTTGGAGGATCTGTTTCTACTGATTGTTCCTGGAATAATTCATCGTCAATAGCCAAGTCTTTGAAATTCTCTTGGTTAGTCAAAAAGTTTATGATCTGTTCATCTCCTTCAAAGACCCTCCAATTAGAAATATTATTGGGCACCAATGGTTTGTAGAGTAATTCCACAGTGAACCGGGAGGCTTCATAATCTTCTAGAGGTAATAGCCTTGAAGTGACGGTGGCCAAAGAATCAACAAGAATGTTCTTTTCTCTGGGGATCATTGTAATGTTGAAATCTTCAAAATGCTCTATTATCCTGTGCACTTCCTCTGGTAATTATTCAGGTGTGGAGAGTTGCAATGTATAGTATTCCTTACTTGTCTAACGATGATTTCAGAATCTCCAAAAACCTTCAATTCTTTAACATTCAAGTCCATGGTTTTCTTTAGCCCTTGTACTAGAGCTTCATACTCGGAAGTATTTTTTGTGCATTTGAACTCTAGCCTACATGACATAAAATGTTGTTTTCCTTTTGGATCAATGAGGATGCACCCTGCCCCCGACCCTTTTTGCGATTTAGAGCCATCAAAGTATAAAGTCCAAACTGGTGGGAAAAACCTATCAGCTTCCTCTTTCTTGTCACTTTCCTCTTCTCATGTTGTTTGTTCTGTGATTTCTGACACAAGTTCTTGACAAAAAAGGGTTTCCTCTGTCGACGTCAGCAATTTCTCTTGAAAAATCATTTTAGAGTTTTGAGTAAGAGGGACATCAGATGAGAGAGGGGAGAAATGATTTCCTAGCATGGGGAAATATGCCGATGAGGGTTCATTTAGGGTTTCTAAGTCAGTGACAATATGTTCTAGATATATTTCCCTATCGATTCTGATCATGTTCATGTGCCCCTTTAATGGCAGCCAAAGGTGATCCTAGTCTATACTAAATTATTTGTTTAACTTCTCAGACCAATCTTGAATTAATAACAATCCATAAGCTTATGGGATATCTACTACAATAATGTCAATCACTTGCAAAAATTTAGGGTGTGTATCTATTATGATCATTACACCTTTGAGCTCACCCATAACCTTCACTTGGGTTCTGTCTAGTTGTACAACATGCTTATCGCTTTTGAGAGGAATTGCATTTAATTTTTTGCAGATAGATAGTGGCATGACATTAGAGGATGCTCCCAAGTCAACTAAACAATTATGGAGATTTTTGTTGAAGACTTCAAATATCAACAGGAACGACGGGATTTTCCCTTCTTATCTTCAGAGCAAGCATTCACAATTGATTTATTCCTTAGATCTGTGGGGGTTATATTTCCTCCTTGGTCGATGCTTGTCATGGGTTTTTCTACTGAATTTAAAGCTTGTAACAGAAATTCCTTTTGCTAAGGGATTCTACACATGTCCATGACTGATATATTTTCCTTTAACTTCTTCAAATCTTCTACTATGTTGTAGTCTATCTTGGGCGATTCTCGTGTATGGATGTTTATGGGTTTTCTTCGGGGAGAAAAAGGTGCTTTCGGGTGATCGAGAGTTGGTTTTCCTCCCAAAGTTTGGGTCATAGTAAGGTTGTTTGAGACAGGTTGACCCCTACTTCATGTTTGCACAACCAAGACTTATGTGGGTGGTTCTTGGAATAGGTCATCGGAAGGCATAGGTAAATCAGGGTCCCAAACCAACATGGTTGTTTCTTCTGGTGGATCAACCTCTTCGTGATTGGAAATATTTATAGTTGAGCTGCTTGATTGTTCAGTTAGGGAAACTTCATCTAGAAACCGATTGGCCATCAAATTCATGGCATGTACCCATTAAGGGAAGTCTCTTTCAGAGTGATTCTCTTGAGGATAGGTATAGAAAGAGTCAGATGCTACATTTCCTAGATCGATGTTTAAGTTGGTTGGGGGAGGTTCAATTGCTTTAAAAGGAGGATTATTTTTAATGAAAGGATTATAGAGCCTCTTGCCTTGGTTTCCCTCCCACACACTTCTCTTCATGTCTATGATTTCGTTTGACAACTTCTTGCCCATGTGTTGTAGGTCTTCTATGTCTCCACTTCCCTTTTCAAGACCTTGTTATGTTTGTTTCCCTGGGGGTCTAGTCAGCAGTAGTCCTCTCATGGGAGAAGGTTGAACTTCTTTCTTAACTAAAGAGACCTCACCTTATTTACATCCCTTCATTTGGAACTCTATCATTTTGTCTTCTTCAAAATTCTCAGCTAAGGTTGGTTTGACATCCCTTTTCACAAACATGGAAATTGAAGTTGGGAGAGAATTAGCATATACTTCGATTTGAAACTCCTAAGTAGGTTTAGATTCGGGCTATAATTTGTTTGAGATGGTGGTAAGTCTTTAATTAAAATATTTATCCCTTTCCTTTGAACTCATGGTGGCGGTGAACAACTCAGCCATCAAAGCTCCTTTAGTGGTTTCTTATGCAATTTGTCTAGAAAATCCTTTTGAAACTTCGTCCAACTAGTTATGGATCCTACAAGTAAGTTGAAATACCATGTGGAGGCTGAATTCTAGAAAATGTAGGGGAATAGCCTGCAAACTACGTCTTCATGTTGGACATTTATAAGTTTGGTAGCTAGTATGAATTTTTTGATATGGTCCTGAGGAAATCCTGAGGTTTAGGGTCGAATTTAGGGAGTAACTTCTCTGGGTTTTGGGGAAGGTTATGTACTCATCCAGGGATGGCCAAGACATCTCTGGTCAACCAAGGTTGATTATTCTAAGGTGGGTTTCCCCTTTCTTCATCATGGTCATTGGTATATCCCATGTCTTTAGATCCTGATTCAAACCCTTCTTCTTCTGAAAAGTCGTTGGGCTCGTAGTAGTTGTCGGCCAGTGTTTCGGGAATTAGGTTAAGAGGATGTTTGATTTCAGTGATAGTGAAATCTATCAGGTATTCTACTGTGTGCAAAAAAACCTGGTCGGGGGACTTGACCACTGTTCTGCTTATTTTTTTTCTTCAAGGAAGTAATGGAGCTAAGGGTAGTGCACTGATATGTCGAGCATAAGATCTTGTGATTCTTTTGAATTGGTTCAATTCCTCGTGAGGAAGAGCATAGGGTATATCAAGGAACAAATGTTCTTCATTGTGTTGGGGTGATTTACTCATTTCAGGCATACTAAGTGTGTGTGGGCTATCTTGGGAATGGATAGCCATGTATGTGGGCTATTCTAAATCTACAGGCTGTGTTAAATATTATGTGAAAAATATTCACAGCCATTCATTCTTTAGGCCCTCCTTCTAGCACCAATTATGTTGATGGGTCCTAAATTCCCTTATCTCAACAGTAGGAACCAAACCCACCACTAAGGCCCAATTAGACTCTGCGGCGTTTAATAGTGGAATGGTTCTCCAGATCTTGCGATCTAGCCAAATAATCAATGGGATTTAGGTTTTCTTGTGAAGGCTTCTCCTTCAGTTCGAACGTTCTCTTTTTTATATTTTCTCTTATAGGTGGGACCGATACAAGATAAAAGCCAGTATAAACCAACTAGGTAATCAAAATGGGAAAACTTAACTATTGGAGAAGGTTAAGCTTGGGATAACCCTTTTACTCTAGCATACAGACAATTATTCACTACCATAGGCCTAGTAATAATACTTTAAGCTATTGGTGTTACAATTATTGACTGAGGTGCAATTATCATAAAAAAAACACATATGCAATAAACGATGGCAAGAAAACTAATTCTCTTAATGAAAGGATTATAGAGCCTCTTGCCTTAATGATTAATGAGTAAGAGTTTTATAAGCTCTTACTCATTACAACATCCATTCAAGAGATGAAATCAGAAATAATTCTTCTCCGCATCCAATCATACACACTTTTGATGAAAAACACAAACTTGGCTATGGTCCTAAACAAGACTTTTCAATTAAGGCAGCTCTGAAATAGTTCTTAACAAAATCCAAAAATGAGGGTCTTTGCAACAACCATCCACCCTTTTCTAATAGGTCGATCCTCCTATTTATAACATACTATTAACTAAAAATAATTATTAAAGTGCAACTAAGTAAAACAAAAGTCGCCATGTGGAGATTTCTTCTATCAGTCTTTCTAAGAGTCATCACATGATCTCACTTAAGTGGATGACTCTTCTTGTACTCCAACCACTTGATGAAGAGATCCTCGCATGTGTTGGCATACGAGAATCTAAGTTGTTCCATTAGGGCTGAAAGAATCTCTCTTATCTCTATTGCTTATGCTCGATACTTGACTATTCTGGCACTTAACTGTTGCAACATGGATCGAGCTTTGATTGGGTGCTCCATGAACTATTGCACTTGTCCTGGTGCCATGTCTGTCACCTTTGTTATTTTCTTAGCCCATGATGAGTCTTGTTCGGTGTGCAATTTTACTATGTCATGCAAGTCGACAAAGTCATCATGTGTGCCAAATTCGAGGAGGCCAATGTCTCTCATTACCCGGTTGATCTTGATCCATCTTTTCTCTCACTTGGCCCATTTCTCTTGGATTTCCCAATGGGGTTCTCCGGCCATTTTTGCCCAATATTCAGCCAATTTCTTTATGTGATCGAGGATGCTTTCTTTTAACACTTGATGTCGTGCTCTTTTGTATCTCAACCCTATTGAACCGCGCTGATATAGTCAACCCTTTCTATGACTTGTTGTGATTTCTCACACCACTTCTCCATATGCTTGCACGTGGCCAGCGCCATGAGGGTGTCTTCTTGCAGCTTCTCTATCCTTGCAATGAATAGGTGTCGTTCGTCTATAAATTTATTGTAAGCCTCCTTGAATTTTCTCCTTAGGAATACTGCGGCCTGTGTGGTGTCCTGGTAACATTTTTCCAAGTGGTGCAAATGCTCCAATTCTTTCAAAGCAGCAGCTAGCTCCTATTCATCCCTTTTTTCTCTGTCTAGGGTGGCATCTGTGATTTTCATCCCTGCATCGATAAGTTCAGATGTTTTGGCATGCTCTATATTTATCAGATTCCCCTCTGTGGTGATGAGGGTGGAGCGATATAGAGTGATCCTCCTCTTCTTGGTGGTTCTCTGCATGATATCTTTCCTTTTCTGGTCATAAGTGATGCAATGTATGTCAGCGACTTCATCCATGGGTTCAAGAATTTTTTGATCTCCCCAAGTGAGCATCTTTCCCAAGCTCCTGATGGTATATGTTTGTTCAAGACTGGGTTCTTGAAATTCCTCCCTGTGTTCTGAAAGTCTGGCTTTTGTTTGTTTCTCATCAGGAAGTGGAGCATCGATTGAAATTTAGGCATCGAGGGTAGGATCGGTACTTACTTGATTATCGGTCATTGAGATGTCAATTTCATGCTATGGCGCTTCTTCCTTTTGTTCACCCGACCCTGGCTCATCCTTTGGACTATCTTCTTGGGTCTCTGGTGCATCGGGTTGATTAGTGTCTAAGACACTATCAACTTGTTCATTTTGTGGAAGACGAATTTGAGCGTCGGGAGTTGGGGAAGATGCATCCTCTAGCCCTTTTTCCTCTATGATCTGTACAGGGGTCACCAGGTATACCTTCGAGCTGTCTTCATCATCATATATGTTTATCAATTCACTGAGGGGTTTAGTGTACATGATCTCCCTGATGTCCCGACTGTCTCCAGTTGAATTGAAACACCTCTCGGTGATCTGGCTTGTGGAGTTGTGATTTTAGGGCTATCTAACACGGTGATTTCATTGATGTCTATTAGTTCAGGGATGCTTGGGCTTGCATAGCTTTCATCTGGGTTATCACTAGGGGATCTTTTCATTCCTATGAGGTCTGGTTCATCTTGTAGCTAATCAATTATTCGTTGTGCATGTTCAATCATGAGAAACCCCCTTTCCTATGCGTCATGTGTCATAGGGAAACCTCTATCCTGCATTGGAGCTACCAAGGGAACCTATGCTACTTCGGCCGCTATCATTTCTTCCCTGGCTCTGAGGGACTCTTCAGTCGATTTCTCTATGGTTGTTGTGTGTTCATCTAGGCTTATGGCTCTGAACCTGGTCATTTTGTGATCAACCATCCTTGCCACCACTTCGTCTCAGTCTTGTGAATTTTATGTGAATATTTCATCTTCAAATTTGTCGTGGGTGTATGGTCAGCATGATGACACTTGCAAGGCACATTTCAAGACTAGTCCCTTTGGGTCATTCTTGTGGAATCGTCCTGTCTCAAATCTGAACTCTAGTTGGCTTAACCCTTCTTGTTTGGCTTGAGCCGTGTCCTTCACCATGTATAAACCTACATGGAAACCATAAGGTATGAACCCACGTTTCTTGTCCTGGACCAGAGTGGCGTTGTAGCCTTGCAGGATGGTCTGGTACCATATCTCTCCCACTAGAAGTTGGTCAGAGACATGTGTTGGTAGAAGATGTGGTGCTTTGGTAGCCTCGAACACCCTAATGTAGGTATCGTGCTCGTCCAAGTACCAGTGGCTTACCTTTGATATCATCTTCTTGGCCACAACCGATAGTCTCAGGCATTCTTTCTTAAAAATAATGAAATAAATTTGTGCAATGAATTCATCATAGATGAGAGAGTAAGACTTATTGTACTTGTTCTCCCATGGGATGATGAAATATACATGGACTAGGAGCTCTGTGACGTTCCAGCTTAGGTTCATGCCGGTGAAAATGTTTATGGCACACATGACATCAAGTAGATATGAATCCATGTAGAAGGCTGGTGTCTCTCCTTCCTTCAGCATCTGAGCCTGTTGTATGCAAATGCTCAGTTGCTTAGAAATGATGGCTCCCTAATTGAAGACGCTCCCAAAAATGGCCATTGTTGAAGCTAGAGGCATCCATGCCTCTAAACATTTGGAGCAGTCCTTCTCTCCATATAATCATCAGATGAGAGCCATCAGGTAGATGTATGGCTCCCTTAAATTGGTCGTCTGGTACTAACCAGTGCTCTAGTTGGTGTATTTCTTATCTTCTCTCCACCATGAGGCCATCACCCGGCTGGTTTCGTGGCGCTCATATAATTTTACGACAAAATCTATGTTCAGTCACTCCTCGGGGTCTCTAAGCTTGTAATACTTCTATACTTCGACTGGTAAGAACACTTTGACACAACCACCATTATCATCATTGATCAAACATTTTTGTGTGTTTGTATGGTCGATGAGCCACTTTAGGAGTTCGACACAAGGAAATACAGGGGCTATGCTAGCCACCATATGCAAGTATGACCACCGGATGTTCGAGAACACTTCGTCGTCGAGCGCTCTGACATCAGGATCACTATGTGGGATGTATTATGTGTATTCCTCTTAGCTGATCTTTTTAAAGAGATCTCCCCAATGCAGGAGTGTCATCTTGGACCTTGTGCTTGCCTCTGTATCTCCAAAGGCCAAAGTCTAGATGAAATCCTTCTTCATTGTTGTTTTGATGGAAGGCTTCGGTCTCGACATGTATTCCAATTGTCTTACGACCCCTGGGGAGGAGCCTTCGCCTACCTCTGGTTCTTTCAGCTTCGACGATCGTCTAGTGGTTGGATTTCTTGGTGGCATTGTTCCTACAATCAAAATAAATCTTCAGAGACTATGTACAGAGCAACACTGGATAAAAATATATAAAGTGTAACATGTAAAATCCACATACTTGGGTACATACCTGTAAAGCTTGCTCAACCTGGTTATTTGATACACACGAGATTTCTGTAGCTTTCAAATTACTCATTTCGCTTCTCCAGATGCTCTGAATTTCTTTTCACGTAGAATGATTCTACTTACAATGGCTCAAGAGAATTTAAACTAGTGAAGAACTTACTATATCACATCAGTCATTCAATTCGGGTGATGAGTGTCATTTAAACAAATGTGTCGTCGAATATCTGCAACTTAAATTCATCGTGGGTTGACGGTAAAGGCACGGGGGTCATGTGGTCTATCAAGGATTTTATACGACCTCTTTGATTGGTGCATGAGGTAGCAACTAATGCAGTATTTGGTATTAATTGTTCTCTTAAATGCTTGAAATCTAATTGTATGTAATGTTTAAACGTCCCATCATGTTGCTTTCTCAGTGGGTGAATCGGGAATCGAGGACGCGCTATGAACGTTTTTGTTGATGTCCCTCACCAAAGCTATGACATTGATCAATCTCATCACACAATGTTGTCGTGGAAAAGATGACTTGAAGGTGTGACTAGGACTTAGGGGACCAAAATAAATGACTCGGGGCAAAACTAGACCATATGGTTCTCCGATCTGGCACAGCCACGTGGCATTGAAGATAGGTGGCCTAATCTGTGTGTATTAATTGGAGTCGGTTCTTTCCTTGAGATTTTTGTTTTAAAACATACCTTAGCTTGTCGATGTCGAAAAGTGTCTAGGATCGGCAATCAGCGATACCTATCACGTGTTTTTCTATGGATTAGCTTCCTCAAAAAAGACTCGATGCCAAAATGCATTGGGGATTGGGGATCGTTGATCGAGAGAACTCTTTAGCATGGTCACAATGTTTTTTGTGATCCTTTTAGCTCTTACCCGATTCCAATAGGCGTGTTGGGTATCGGCTATCGACAATAACCCAATTCCAATAGGCATGTAGGGTATCGGCTATCGACGATATCTTTTCTTTCTTGATTAACGATTATTCCCCTCGTCTTTTACCGATGTCGAAGAGGAATCAACTATTAATGATATCCTTTTGCAAGATATTGGTGCAAAGAAAACTTATTTTTTACCGATGCCGAAGAATATCGATGCTCGGTGACTAGGGTTTCTCGAGTGGCACTTTTCCTTTTTTGAATTCCTTTCGATGTCGAATCTGAGTGTGAAGGGAAAAATTGTTTTGGCTTTTGATTCTTTATTCAAGGATCAAGGTTATTTTTTAAGTCACGTGTTATCATAAGTTCAATAGATCTGAAAAGCTAATGAGAGTCAAGATAATAAGCAAAGGGAAAAACATTTTTTCGAAAATAAAGTCAAATCAGACAGTGCAGAGATCAAGTGGTACCCAAAAAAATAAAAAATTGACATATGATTTTTAGGTTGCGTTGAGTGCTCAACATGTTCATAAGTAGGATTTTATATTTTTCCATCTATCTCCCCTCTAGTCCTTCAGCCCCTTCTTCCCATGACATGAGGGACAACCCCTTCTTGGGTCAGTACACCCAAAAATCCCAAAAGGTGAGGAGATGAGGGGATGGAGTGTGGAAAGTGAAAATTATGGTCTGGAATGGCAAGATGACTCATCCAAAGGACCTCCCAGTAGCATCCTTGTCCCTAAGGGTAACCCACTTACTAGGGAAAAATGTCAACCACCAAGGTAAAATAGGGAAAATATCATAATGTCCAAGAAAATGTCACATAATCAAAAGCAATAATAGACGTGACAAACTCAAATGCCTCAAATATTGAAATGGAACTCACCATAATATCTGATTTGTACTTCATGGAGCAAGACCCAATGTCTTTTGGAGTCCATATGATGTGGTGGGTATTTTCATGATGAACCTGGAGTTGTGGTGGTGTGGTGGGTCTCTATTTGTGCAAGTGGACATTGTTGGTCAAGTCGTCTCTTGGTACTCCATGTCTGTAACCTAAGGGCCTCAAGACATCATCTCCTTAGTTATCCCAAAAAATGGGGATAACATGCCTTAATTCAAAGTTTAAAATTGGCCAAGATGAAACAAATACAAAGATTGAATATTGTGGGCGATTCAAAGACATTAATAAGGATCATGATCTCAGGCTCTTCTTCTCGGGATCTTAGTTTAAAAAAACTAGTCGATAGAATTTGTCTCCTAGTCGGAAATCTCTTATTCGTTTACTTTAATGTTCTTTGGAATAACAATACAGAGGTAGACAAAATGGCCAACAAGATCATAGGAAAAACCTCGGGACTCTTGGGGGTAGATGTTTTTGAGTCTTTATCCCCTTTTCCATGATATGAGTCCCTTTCCTAGCTCTCATGGCTCACAAGGTTGGCTTGGCGATGTGTGGAAGGTTCTCATATTGCATGATCAACATATCGTGTGTGTGGATAAGACAACAAGGATTTGTCATGATGGTGGCTTTCAACGCAGAGCATGGGAGGGATTCTAGTCTAATCTTGGGTGTGGGAAGTCAGTACCTTCACACAAGTGATATCATGGGGTTTAGGCTGGTGGCTCTAGATGTAGAGAATGGGAAGGTATGACATGGTTACTTGAAGTTGCTCAATCGGGGATTGGACGTAAGAAATGGGTAAGGTACTTTCCTCTTTGATTACTCATTTCTTAAGTTGTCCTCCGTATAAATATCTCATGGGAAAATGTGGCGACAAGAATTTATTTGGAAAAGGTCTAGTCTGGGACTTAAGTATTTCAATTGTCTTTTGGTTTGTGGCCCTGGAAAGTTTTACTTTGTGGGAAGGTTGGATCAATGTCAAGAATTCATATTTACACTAGTTTGACTCCATTATTTTGGGCTGGTGTCTATGTTTCTCGTGGAAGCAAGTCCTTTGGGCAAGTGTTTCCCTCTGCTCTTCCCCAATGGGAAGTATCTCTACTTATTTTGTGGTTTCCATCTCTTTTATGGTTATGTTTTGATGCCTCTCTCATCGTCATTGTGGGATGGATTCAAAGGGTGGGTTGTCATTTTCAGATCTAGTTGGGGATGAGTCTGAGTTTTCAAAGCGCCAAAAAATTCAAATTTGTATGGGAGCCCTCGGCTCCACTTTTTCTTTTGGCTTAGAAACATTGTCCTAGCATCGAACTCTCATTGGACAGTTGCAAGATGAAGTCCATGCATTGAGGAGTCAAATTGAGGATTTAAAATCGTGATTAGGATAGTGGGAAGGGTATCAAGGTCAGTTCTCCACACCCGAAAACACTTGGAATGCATCGAGGAACACTTCAAAAGCTTCAGTGTGCCCTCTTCCAGACCTCAATGAACTTGTTGCAGTGGACTAGGAGAAGCAAGGAACCCAAGAAATCAAGCTCGAACCTGGTAGTTGAATTTTTAAAAAAATGCAGTGGTTATGTTCTATCTTACTACCTATATTAACGATATATACTATCGGCTTCATACTTTCCAGAACAGAAGTTGTCTTAGTTTTGACAAACATCAGGGGTCCAGTAATCATTTTTTTAAATCCAAGCTATGCTCTTAGCACTGGAATTTTTTGTGACATCGTGAAGTTGATATTTTGAACTCCAGTGGTCTCAACCACACTCTTTTAATGATATAAAATTTCCCAGTTCTTGTGAAAAAAATAATAATAGCAGTAACAGATTAAAAAAATAGAGAATGAGGAAAACATAGTTCTCTCTAATATGGATAGGGTTTTGACCCTTGCCACCTAGCCTCCCTACACATTATCTCTTCCACCATGGCCCATTTGACACCAAATTGAACATGAAGTCATGATTTTTTAGGCCTTCGTAGCTATGTCCTCAAAGGATGGAGCTCATTGACCAGGAAATGCATGTTTTGTCAAAAAATTATTTGAAGTGCAAGAGATCACAATCGTTTCCCCATATTTGAGGAGTAAGGCTATGTTATTTGCAATAAAGGATTTTATGGAAAAATTTACAAGGTAGTACATCAATCATAAGGTTCAGAAACATATGCTACAAGAACATTGGATTCTGCTAAAACAAAGATACTTAAATTGTTTCCTATGTGCACATGGCTATATTGTTTTCCTATCCAAAAAAAGGACATATGCTTAAAGTTTTGGAATGGTCCTTATTTTATGGGCTCCTAGGAGATTATTGAATCACTAGACTTTGGCATTCAATCCTGAGGAGGACATTCCAAATGAAGTGATTGTGTGGACAATATAAACATGGCTAATATTTAGGACATAGTTGTCTTCCATTGCATAGATCTACGCACAAAAATACTACATATTTTTGGAACAACTTTATACAAAAACCTTCTAATAACTGTGTTTGAATAATTAGTGTGAACCTCGTCTAAGAGTTAGGTATGTTTTTTCGATGTATCTTTTTAGAAAATAAATTCATTAAGAAGTGTTCGGGTCAATGTGTTAATTAGAATAATATGCTTGGCCATGAAGAGCTCTCCTTTTACCTCACTTTTTTCTAAGGTTCGAAGGGAAAAAAGAGGAGAGAACACTTCTTCCTTGAGTTTTTTTGTAGGGTGTACAAATATGGATAAACCCCCCCAAAAAATTGTTAATTAAAATATCACAAATGAATCATATCAGCTTGAAAGCCAAAAATAAAGGATGAATTTTATCTTTGTTCAAGCGCAAGGATTCTTCATAGTCAAATTTGATCTAAAAGAAGACAAATATTGAACCCTCAACTCTGACACTTGGTTTTGGGTCAATGCAAGACTTTACATGCAGCCATGGACCCCAAATTTTGATCATGTAATATACTATGTTGTTCTTGAGATTGATTCTAAGGCTCAAAGAATAATGTCAGGCATCAAAGATTTTAAATGAAGTATTTTTATGAGTGCCTTTTTCTACCTTCAGTTTTTTGAGAAATAATCCTTAAATGAAATTAATGATAAGACAGTACAGAGATTGTATCTCATTATATGAGTCACAATTATAATGTCAAATGGTGTAAAAATGATTTACAAAACTATTAAAATAAAGTCAGGTATCAATTACAGATAGGTCTCACCTTGTTTGCAGTAGAAGAAAAGTAGAAGATGCACCCTTGAAAGGAGATAAAAATGCAGTAATTCAGATAGGTCACATGTCTTGTTTTACTCACAGTAATAACAGAGGAAAAGTTGTTACTGAATGACCTTCTGATATATTATGATCACAGTAGATGTAGTACTAAATTGTAATCATTCACTCTTCAAGAAATATAGAAAGAAATTCAGAGAGATGGAAACACATAAATCAAATTGAATGAACCTTGGAATCTTTGTCTTCACTTGTATTAATATTCAAAAAAAATTCTCTTTTACATTCAGCAAGAAGCAACCTTGAATAGATCTAAAACCTATCTATTTATACAAAAGTTGTCTCAATTGAAAACCGTTGGACTTCCTACAAAATCTCCCTAAAAATAGAATAGAATCTGAATGAAAGAACGACATTCAGATAGTGTTGAGATGTGTTGGCGCTTCATTTGTCTCTTCATTTGATTCCAGATGCACTCATTTTCCTTTGTTCTTTAAACTAGGTACACATGTTCATTAAGGTCACCACAATCATTTGGATTACTGTCTTTTCCATTTAATCATGTTTCCATCTATCCCTTCGAATGTGTTCACTGGAATAAAGAATTCCAATTGAATATATCGGGGGGGAGAATTAGACAGATAGCTCAACGTTGGCTCGTTATGGGATGGCTAACGATTACGGGGAAGAGTAATTGTTCACAAATAGGATGACATGGGGACAAGTGTCCAATAAGGAGGTGGGATGAGTGGATGCAAGAATGTGGGTGGTAGGGATAGACAAGGTAAGTGATGTGTAGAGTGTGATAGGTTGGAGGGTGAAAGGTAGAGTAGGTGGAGGAAGTGGATGTTGTCTATGTTTTTTTTTTCATTTTCTCCCATCTACACTCATGTTTCTCTGTCTGTTTCATTGGGTGCACATGTCCATCAATGCTACAACGAATCTTGAAGGCTCAACCCTTTCATTCAATTCAAAGGTGAACAACTTCTTTTGTATTTGTGGTAGATTCTCCTGGATCTTGTTCACTTCTTGGACTGTGACCTGATATTGTGAACTTGGGTTAACCAATTGTTGACATAGGGGCAGGCCCAGGTTTCAACTTTACAACAATGCACCAACAAAACCCTAACTATCGACCCTTTTGGAAACACCTGCAAAGCAGATGAAGTCTCACTCGAGGTAGAGGCATGGGTGGTTGCAGGACATTACAACACTTAACAGAGAACTTAGTAGTTAATGTTCATCAATATCTAGTTCTTAGTTACAGTGCAGTTAAACTCTACTCTTCAACGTAGATAAACCCTAAACTATAGAGAATCACAGTATTCATCCAGATCTAGCATCCAGTAGCACTTAGCATAAAGAAACAGATCAAATCTAGCATATTCAAGCACTAAGCATATTCACATAGGTAATATATAGCATTCATTCACATTATTAGGAACCAAGCAACATCAAATCTATCTAACATTCATCTATATCAAAGCACTAAGCAAATCATACATAAACACATCAACACATCACACAAAGTAGAGCAACATAGAATATATGTGGTTCACCCCCACCCTAGGGCTACGTCCACCAACTCTTCTTCTCTTCTATTATCTTCTCTCAATCAGTCACATGCACAGATCCTAAAAACCCCTACTTCACATAGGGCAGGAGATCTGCGCACTTCACTAGATCCTCCTTCCCCGAGTTAGGTTACAGCACAAAGCCTTCTTAAAATTACTTTCACTTAGCTCTGCAAGTCTCACACAGTATGCACAAAGCAAGTACTTAGCACTTAGACCACTTACACTCCTTAGATCACATAGATCAAATCCATTCCTCCTACATCGTCTAG